>CM025854.1:14531837-14684307 GCA_003952965.2 Morella rubra
CCTCAGAAGGCAAGACTGAGGTAAAATGTTTTTCTGCTCTAAATGATAAAGACAGCTGGTTGTGGCATAGGAGGCTTGCTCATGCAAGCATGGACCTGATTTCAAACTTGCCAAACGAAATCTTGTTTCGGGTTTGCCTAATCTCACTTTTGAAAAGGATAAAATTTGTAGCATGTCAAAAGGGCAAACAAACCAAAATATCTTTTAAACCTAAAAATATTGTGTCCACTTCTAGACCACTCCAACTCCCACACATGGACTTATTTGGTCCAACCCGAACATTGAGTTTGGGTGGCAAACGTTATGGCTTTGTTGTTGTTGATGACTTCAGTAGATTCACATGGGTTCTATTCCTAGCTCATAAAGATGAAGCCTTTCATGCTTTTGAAAAACTTAGCAAGAGAATCCAAAATGAAAAAGGTTTTGCTATTTCTAGCATAAGGAGTGACCATGGTAAAGAATTTGAAAATTCCTCCTTTGAAAATTTTTGTGGAGAAAATGGTATTAACCATAACTTCTCGGCTCCTAGAACTCCTCAACAAAATGGTGTTGTAGAGAGGAAAAATAGGACTCTTGAAGAAATGGCTAGAACCTTGCTTTGTGAAAACAAGTTGCCTGATTATTTCTGGGCTGAAGCAGTTAGCACAAGTTGTTATGTTATGAACCGTTGCATGATTAGGCCTATTCTCAAGAAAACCCCTTATGAGCTATGGAATGATAGAAAACCCAACATTGGTTATTTTCACGTTTTCGGTTAAATGTTTTGTGCTTTATGCAAACAACAACAAGGACAATTTGGGTAAGTTCGATGCAAAAGCGGATGAAGGTATATTTCTTGGTTATTCAACTTCTAGCAAAGCTTATCGTGTTTTTAATAAACGTACCTTAGTTGTTGAAGAATCAGTTCATGTTGTTTTTGATGAATCTAATACTCTTATGAGAAAAGATGATGAAGATATTGTAGATCTTGATAAAAGCTTGACCATTGACAAAAGAAAGAAAGGCACTAGTGCAAGAGCAAGAACCTCAAGAGCCTCAAGAAGAGTCTCAACAAGATGATAATGATCTACCAAAGTCTTGGAAATACATCAAGAGTCATCCTCTCCAACAAATCATTGGTAATGTTGAAAAAGGGGTAAGAACTCGATCCTCTGTACATCAAGCAAATAATCTTGCCTTACTTTCTCAACTTGAGCCTAAGAACTTTCTGAGGCTAAAGATGATGAAAGTTGGATCCATGCTATGGAAGATGAATTAAAACAATTTGAGAAAAAAAAAGTATGGCATCTAGTTCCTAGACCCAAAGATTATCCAGTTATTGGCACAAAATGGGTTTTTAGAAACAAAATGGATGAATCTGGGTTGTAGTGAGGAACAAAGCAAGATTAGTAGCCCAAGGTTACAATCAAGAAGAAGGAATTGATTTTGATGAAACCTTTGCTCCTGTTGCTCGTTTAGAATCCATACGCATGCTTCTTGCTTTGCTTGTTATAAAGATTTTAAACTTTTCAAATGGATGTAAAAAGTGCTTTTCTAAATGGATTCCTTACTGAAGAAGTTTATGTTGAGCAACCACCAGGATTTGAAGATGAAAATCTTTCAAATCATGTATAAAGCTCACAAAAGCGCTTTATGGATTGAAACAAGCACCTCGAGCATGGTATGAAAGCTAAGCTCTTTTCTCATTGAAAATGGTTTCTCAGAGGTAAAATTGATACTACTCTTTTCACTAAAGAAAAAGATAATGATTTGCTTAAGTTCAAATATATGTGGATGACATCATTTTTGGATCTACTAATGAATCTTTATGTCAAGAGTTTTCTCAAGTTATGCAAGGCGAATTTGAGATGAGCCTCATGGGAGAATTGAACTACTTTTCTTGGTCTTCAAATCAAACAAAGCAATGAGGGAATCTTCATCAATCAAGCAAAATACACTAAAGATCTTCTCAAACGTTTTTGCATGGAAAATTCAAAACCTATGAGCACCCTATGAGTCCATCCACTAAAATGGAAAAAGATGAGAAAGGTAAAGATGTGGATCAAACCAAATACCGAGGTATGATTGGCTCCTTCTCTATCTTACTGCTAGTAGACCGGACATAATGTTTAGTGTTTGCATGTGTGCTAGATTCAATCTTGTCCTAAGGAATCTCATCTCCTTGCTGTTAAAAGAATTTTTAGATATCTTGTTGGCACTCAAAATCTTGGTTTGTTTTATCCTAAGAGTGTTGAATTTAATTTACAAGGATACTCGGATGCGGATTATGCCGGTTGTAAAATTGATAGAAAGAGTACTAGTGGTGCATGCCAATTTCTTGGACCCTCACTAGTCTCTTGGTGTTGTAAGAAACAAAACTCTGTGCTTTATCAACTACGGAAGCCGAGTATATTGCCATGGGCAATTGTTGTGCACAAGTATTGTGGATGAAACAACAATTGGAAGATTTTAATCTTCATTTCTCTCTCATCCCAATAAAATGTGACAACACCAGTGCGATAAATCTTACTAAAAATCCAATTCAACACTCTAGGACAAAACATATTGAGATAAAACATCATTTTATTCGTGATCATGCTCAAAGAGGGGATATTGTTCTTGAGTTTGTAAATACCGACCTTCAATTGGCGGACATTTTCACAAAACCCCTCAATGAGGATAGATTTTGTTTTATTCGCCAAGAGATAGGAATGAAATTTCCTTTGTTTGAATTGTTGTTAAATACTTGATTTGAATTCTATCTCTTAAATTGTGTATTGATTGCTTTGAACATGTTTTTGAATGATGTTGATCATTTCTATATGGTTCTTAGCATTAAAATATTTCATAAAATATTGTTTCATGCAATGTGTCAACACTTGGTGAAACAAGTGTCAGCACCTCTGGTTTAATGGTTTTTCACCCATGAAGAAGTATGTGTCGACACCATGATATCATGTGTCAACACATCAGCCTTTCACCCGAGAGCCATTTTTTTGTATGGCTCGGGTGCATGACCAATGTGTCGACACATTGCTTATGTTTACTGTTTTTAAAAAAGGAAGGGCACGGGTGGCATATTGATCTCTTTTGAGTTAGGGTTCAGTTTTTAGGCCTCCTATCTCTCTCTCCCTCTCTCAAACCGTGCGGCTAAGTCTCTCTCTCCCAAATTTCAGTTACCCACTCTCTCTCTCTAAAAACCCACCGCCGAACCTCCATTTTCTCTCAAAATCCTGCTCTAAAATGTCTTCCAGCCGACATACTCGCTCCTCTCAACGAACTCCAGCCTCTGTTGGCTTCCAAAGGGAAGAAGAAAGCAAGACAACCGAAGAACCCACTCCACTCCTGAAGACTACATCTACAGGTCAGGTCTCTGCAAAAATCGTTTTGTTCAAGACTTTCGAAATAGAAAAGTTATTGCTGGGAGATGGGCTGATTTTAAATGGTTTAGTGAAAATGGGTTTGGATTTCAAGAGATGTTTGAGTTTCAAGGTTGGGGAACCTTGTGAATTTGAAAGTAAATTGCTATGTTTACTTAGTTAAGTTGGTTTATGCGAACTTTCAATTCACTAATTCTGAGGATGCTGATAGTTATGTGAATGGGAAAATGTTGGATCTATCAAGTTCATCTTTGAATTCCATGGTTAATGCCCCTGATGCTGGGAAGAAGTTCTTTGAAAACCATGGGTGGGTAGGTTTGTCTGAAGTTGATCCCCTTCATATTCTTAGGGTTGTTTTGGATAATCCAACCCTAAACGAAATTATCAAACCCACAGCTAGTGATCTAAGCATTCCAAGACGAATTTTACATCATATGGTTTGTAACATTATTTTACCAAGGACGGGAAAATTCGAGTACATCACATTCCTAGACCTCTTTATCATGTACTGCTTGATTACCCATACTCCCATGAACCTTGGTCACCTTATGATAAATCATATGAAGGCTGCCACCGAGAAGAAGAGACAAGGGCTGCCTTATGGAATGTTCTTTACCCATGTGTTTCACATTCTTGATGTTGATATGGGAGGTGAAGTACGGGAACCTCCAAAGGCATCGAAAGAGTACAATCAGAAGACTCTAAGGTTGATGGGGTTCACACAAAATGATGAAGGTTTTTGGATAAAGAAAGCTGATGCAACCCCTCAAAAGCGAAGTCATAGGGGATCGGATTCTGATGCAAACAGCGAGGATGAAGACGAAGATACCTTTACTCGAACTCCTTCCACTGCCACCAGAACTCCGAGAGCACCATTCTCTCCTCCTCCATTTCCTTCTTTGCATATGGAGTCATCCTCCCGAATACCCCCTTCCCACTCTCATGTGCCTCAATTTGAATCTCTTGAAGCTTCGTTTGGGGAGATAAAGGAGGAACAAAAGAAATTGGGTCAGCAGTTGGAGAATTTGTCCCTTAACATGAAGACGGGCTTTGATGACATCAAGCAGTTGTTTGCTGCTCATGATGAGCGTTTCAATCTTCTTGACAAGGATGTACGGCTACTTAAGCACCAAGTCAATAATAGCATCCATAGGGCCAGCGAGGTGATTCAAGCTACTGTCGATGATTTAAAATCCTCTGCTCAAGATGTTGTGAATGCCACCGAGCTTAGTCTGGATGTTGATCGAAAACTTCGGCCTCTTGTCATGAAATGGACCTATTGGTTCTCAACGACTTGGACCAACTGGTTACGGAAATTTGACGTCGATCATCCTCCTCCTCCCTGATCTCCTTTGCCCTCACTCTTGTCACCTCTCCTTGCCTTTTTTTTTGATGATGCCAAAGGGGGAGAAAAGTGCCTAGTTGTAATGCTGATGCCTTAACTCTAATTTGAGAACATTTCTTCTTTATGTTGTTTTATGTTATCCTTGAAGTTATCCTTGAACATCTGGATATTATTGTTGTATGATTTGTAGAACTTACTCTCTTATCTTTAATGTGTATATTATGAATGATTCTAAGGAAAAGGAAGTACTTGTGAAGCTTTGATTTTGAAAGATTGCCTAAATCCCGCTTCAGGTAGTTAATTCTATCTTTTAACTCTTTGTTATATGAAGTCTTGTGTTCTGATTGATAAATTTGAAGTTGGGAAGTTTGGAGAATGTTCATAGAAGTGTTGTACTTACTTGTTAAATTTTGGGAAACCTCCTTTTACAAAGGAACTCTTGCAAAATTTTTAAAAATCTCAAAGTCCTTTTTGCTAAAATATCATGAAAAACTCCAGCTTGTTCTCAGGGGGAGCTTTTCTATTTGTTAGCAAATTGTTATTTTTGGTTTTGTCATCATCAAAAAGGGGAGATTGTTAGCCCAAGGTTGTTTTTGCAAACAATCTTCAATTGATTTTGATGATAACAAAAAGTTTTTAAGTTTTTAAGGACTTTAGATTTTACAATTATCAATCCTTTCTCTTAAAAGGATTTTTGTCAAGTATCATTGTTTCTCTCTTTAAAAATTCTCTCTAAGCTACTTGATCTTCATTGTACTTGTTAAATGATCATCTTTTCATTGTAAATGGTTTTGAGAATGATTGAATTGGGATAGTTCTTGTTAAAGAACATTTTTTTGTGACTAAGTGTTGGAAGTGTCGACACATTGACCCTAAGTGTCGACACATTGACTATCTCCCGAAAGGTTGCTTTCCAGGCCATTCAAAGTGATTTTTTGGCTAAGTATGGGAAGTGTCGACACATTGACAAGTGTCGACACATTGAACTAACTCCCGAAAGTTTGCTCTCCAGGCCATTCAAAATGAATTTTTGGCTAAGTATGGGAAGTGTCGACACATTGACCTAAGTGTCGACACATTGAACTAACACCCGAGACTCATTTTTCTTGTCAAAGTTCAATGTGTCAGCACATACCACATGTGTCGACACATTGTGTTATTTTGCAGATTTCTTTGAGCAACGTCAACTTATTCAAAAAGGTATCCAAATGTCTCAAATGACCTCCAACGGCACTCAAGCTTTACAAGAAGACCCTTGGTGCCCTAGAAGCTTTAAATAGAAGAAGATGGAGAGAGAAAAGCAAGAGGTTGCGCCATTAACTCTTGCCCTAATTTCTAGAGAGAGAAAAAGCTTTCAAAGAGAAAGGAAGCTCCACCATCCAAGAAAGCTCGTACTCCCACCTGAAAATACTGTAGCTCTCTTGCAAATCTTGTCTCTTTGCACACCTCAGTACCTCACACTTGTTTATTCAGCTTAAAGAGCTTTTACTAAGATTCTCTTTGTACCCATTCTTGAAAAACACGTGAGTGTTTGTGAAAAACACTTGTCCTACTTGTTGTGTAGAAGAAATCCTCTAGGTTGTGAGGATTTGAGAGAGTGAGTTAAAGTGTAAGCTCGAAAACACTTTGTAAAGGTTACTTAGCACCCGTGAAGCTAAGGTGTACTTACTATTTGGAAAATAGTGAAGGAAGCCCAAGGAAGTCAATAGCCTTGGGGGTGGACGTAGGCAAGTGTTGGCCGAACCACCTAAAAGACACGGTGTCATCTCTCTATCCTTATCTCCATTTATTTGTTGCACTTGTTTGTCTTTTCTTTCATTCTCTATATTAGTCCTTGATTATATAGATTTATTTTCTGCTCCTTAGATCGGTTCCTTAGCATATTGGGTTTAAAAGAAAAAGGGAGAAAAGTTTTATAAAAACCAATTCACCCCCCCCCCCTCTTGGGTTATTTTTGACCTCTCAAAAACAAATCAACAAAATTCTCGTCTTCCTATCACCACAACAAATTACCACAGATCACTAACATCGCTTCCAACACAAATCACCATCCTTTTAAAACCACTAGATCACATATTTTCCCCATGAACTATACTACTAATCCCAAAAATCCTCTCGAACTCTAACTAGTTGCAACTCACTCCCATAATCTAAGGAAACTGTTATGATTCCGTTTTGAACTCAGTTTTCCCGTTATCACTGCTTGTTTTTCATCACACGTGAGCCCACCCTTCATGAATATACAAAACTACTACTGCGTGTATTCAACAAATAGAAAATAGCTTGACTTTTTCAAAATAAAAGCCATTTGATTTCTGGTTGTTCTTCCATTTGCTTTCTTCATATTGTTTCCTCTGAACTTTCTATATGTGAACAAAACAACTCATTACAAGGGTTTTGACATGTTTGTAAATATCCTAGATGGGAAAATACAGGTTTGTCATATTCGTAGGCCACCACGACCTTTTTGATATCCCATGAACGTTACTTCTTCCCATTATCTTTGGTTTGTTCAAAAGCTATATATGGCTTCTCAATCTGGAGTTATTAATCGTCGTTGTAAATTTCAAATCCTCCAGCCATTAATCATTGTTTTGATTTTGAGAAAGTCAAGCTATTTTTTGTTTGTCAAATACAGGCAGGGGCAATTTCGTATCTTCATGAAGGGTGGGTTCACGTGTTGTTCACCTGTGACGGAAAACAAGCAACGATAAAGGGAAAATTAAGTTCAAAATGTAATCGTAACAGTTCCCATAGATTATGGGGGTGAGTTGCAACGAGTTAGAGTTCATGAGAGCTTTTGGGATTGGTGGTATAGTTCGTAAGGGAAATTTGTAATTAACTCAATTAAATAAATGTAGGATTCATTAAGGTAAAAGTGGTCTGAACAAAGATAAGTGAAATTAGTAAAATGTACATATATTAGCATTAAATATACTTTGCACCCCTTATGTTTTGGGGTGTTGATACGTTGCACCCCAATATTTTTTTTTTGAGACATTGAGCCCATTATGTTATTCCCTCAACAATTGCACCCCGGTGAAATTTAGTTCAAATTAGACGTAATTATTTACACGTTTCTCACATGACCTCCTTGATTATCTATTGCCTTAATCTTAAACAAATCACGATTAAATGAGCTTCAAACAAATCACGATTTTCGCCTATTGGATTTTGAAACTCATTTAATTGTGACTTTTTTTAGATTCAAGGGCACTACAGTAATCTGATAGTTACTGAGGTCACGTGAGAGGCACGTGTTAAATGATTATTGCCTAATTTGATGCCAAATTCACTCCGGGCTGCAAAGTGTTGGGGGAGATAACATAATAGGTTCAATGTCTCAAAAATAAAACATTGTGGTGCAATGTGTCAACACCCCAAAACATATGTGGTGCATAGACCCAAAACATTAATAAGGCTTTAATGGACCTTGTAGTAGGGCCTTGGAAGCACAATAACCCAAGCGGGCCTTAGGAGCCATAGAGGAGCCCATTATGACGTATAATAAATTTAGATCTTTTAATCATAAAATTATATAACCCTATTAAATGCAAAGAAAAGGACAAAAGGGTCTTTGACCAAGAGGAACATAAAAACCTAGAAATTAGAGATGAGGCAAGAGGCCCAACCCTAAGAGAAATAGAATTGGACCAAAAGTTCTTCTAAGAAAGAAAAAAAATTGGGTCGTGAGGCCCAATACAAAGGAAAGATAATTAAATGGGATATAAGGCCCAATCAAAGAGAAGAAGGAAATAAAGTAATAAATTATAAGCCATTGTAAAGAAATAAAAAGGCTATTTTGGCCTTTAGGCTTGTTGAAGCCCAAAAGGACAAAACCTAATTTAATAGTTGAATAACCTTGAAGGAAATGTAATTGGAAAACTAGATCCTTAATTGATGATTAAATGAGATAAAAACAAAAATAAAGAATTTGTTGACATTAATTATATTTCTCTTCATTGAATTGATGCATTGATATTGCATAGTGTATTCATCGTAATATCATGAGCATATTAAGAATTCAGAGATTGAATCGTTAAGAGATATGATAAAAATTGAATGATATGGATAACGTAATTTTTTAAAAAACACATCTATAAGATTAATTTTTAAAAGGATGAGCGAAGTGTGATGATATCAATTACTGGAGGACGTGTAACCATTGCCTTGACGGGGTCAAGGGGTGGCCTCCTAATAGCATGGAGCTGGTCTCATGCATTGTTTTCGTTTCGGAGAGGATGAAAAATAACAGAAGAGTCCCCAACAAAGGGGACAGGGATGCACAATCTAGACTTTAGGGGCGTGGAGATGAATGAACACCGTGATAACAAACTATCACATAATACTAATAATAGAATTAGTAATATGCTGCACAATGTTCATCACTCATAATATTTCATTACTACTGTGTTTATTCTTGTTTGATAAATACCTTATTGTCTTTACAATTATAAATTCAATGTATCCCTTCCTTGACCTTAAGACTCACCCTTTTTAATTTCTTGTTCCACGTACATTTATAAATTATTAGAGAATCATGAGGGTTCATGAGATCCTCCATACATATGACTTTCTTTCACATATTTTGACGGTGCAAGTCTGAGTGTGGGTCTCGGATTCGTTTGAGGTGCTCATAGAACACTAACACTACTAGACAAAAACGATCTGCCTACCACTACCACTGCACCGTGGCTGATCGACGCACCCTGATGGAGCTGGTGAACCTGGAACCCGAATCTGATAATGTCATAGATCTCACGGGCACTAAAGAAGGCCCGTAGTTATATTACGTTGCTGTGGTTAATTATGTTTTATGGACAAATTTTTAAGTAGTTGTTACGTTTTGAGGTCTATTTTGAACTTTTTCGAAAATATTTTTCTAGATATAGATGAGCTTTTGATATAGCTCACATTTTTGTAAAGATACTAGTAACCTTTCGTAGAAATCCTCTTGTAAAGATTTTAAAAATCTCTGTCCAAAATCATATGAATTTCCTTCCATTTCTTTCAACGTGTTGATATTTGGAAATAGTTTAACGTCTTTAATTTCCAAACTGTTTTATTTCTTATACTAAGATATAAGTATGAGTTAATACCGATTCAATAATACGCCGGTGATAAAGCGTTTCAAAGTGATTAACTTCCTTAAAGAAAACAATGTATATCTTCATCTTTTGAAGTTTTCTAAATCCTTTTAGGGCTAAACTGCTTCGAGAATGTTGCTAAAGTCGAGTAAAGGCATTTTCGTTATTTGAGCACCTGAAAATACATGTGCCATAATCTCTCTTAGTTAGTATTATATTATTATAATGAGAGTTTAAAGGTAAATACAGGCACTAGTTGCTATAATCAAGCATCTGTCTATAGAATAATAGCACCAATTTCAACTATGTCGGCATGACTCTTATTGTCTATCTTCACACTGCCAAAATTACTCACATTGGATGAAGTAAGGAGTTCTCTCTTTAGAACGATCACCTATTCAACAAATAGATCAACAACATTACAACAGTGTTCTTTTTTAGCAGAAAAAACTGTTATTACCACATCCTCATCTAAAGCGCTAGTCACGATATTTTGATCAGTCTTCTTATTCTTATCCTTTTTCTGTTTATTTTTAGCTTCACGGCTTCTTTTGTAAATCAAGGATTAAGGCAACCCAAGAGGGGGGGTGAATTGAGTTTCCAAACTTTTTCGCTTTTAACCCCCAAAACTGTGTTTGCAAAGTAAAAGATAATTTAGCACAAGTATTTAAACAAGTATTGATGCAATAAGTAAATAAGTGCTAAATGTAAAGAGTAGAGTTAGAGAATCAAACACGAGATTTGTAAGTGGTTCGGCAAAACTGCCTACATCCATCCCTCAAGCTCCTTTACCGAGCCTTAAGATTTTCCCACTATCTTCCAAATAGTGTACATTCTAGCTTCCGAGTGCTAGAGAACCTTACAAGTGCTTTCCCGGGCTCAACACTCAAACCCAAGTGATTTTCGGGCTCACCACTCACAACCCAACCAAGTTTGAGATATACCCTCTCTAAGCTTCTTTTTAGTGAACAACCTCACTAAAGGAATCACCTCTTTTGGATAGGAAGATACAAGAAATAAACTCTCTCAAAAAGTGCATACGAAAATGGAAAGCTCTATCTCTTTTGATTCACACAATAACAAGGATGTGAAAGTGTAATTTGTGTTAATGATCTGAGAAATACGAAATAGAAAGGTTTAAGATCTTTCTCAAGGTATGTAAAATTATATGTGGTCATTCTCTCTTTTTTGAGACAATAGGAAGGTTTTTATATAGGCCACATGAGAAAACTAGCTATTTCTAGCTGTTAGGGGTCGCTCTGACAATTTTACTGTTGTACCGGTCGACCGCTTCATATACCGGTCGACCGCTTCAACTAGTCATTGCCCAACGGTCATAAAATTTGAGTGCTGTCAAATTTTATCCTATGCGCCCCATCATTTGCTTCATGTGAGGATGATCCGCTTCATATAGCGGATGATCCGCTTCAGATCATTTTTATAGACCATTACAATTAAAAAGCATGTTTTTGACATTTTTGAAATCTTGATTTCAAAAACAGCGTTCCAAAATTATAACCAAGGCTTAGGAGTTTATATATGAATGATTTGAAAACATTTAAAGCGCATTTTGGTTGTCAAACTTATGATAAGAAGATTATGCACGGTTTGAAAAATATGCAAGTGTAGATTCAAATCCTTGTCAAAAGTGAAATTAAGAGTTACATGGTTATACCCTACAGTCTTGAATCTTCACTTTGAGCTCCTTACATCTTCTTGATCTTCAATCTTTTGTCTTTGGCTCTTTGATAAAAATGTCTTCGTCTTTGAAGATTTCCATTTTGTAAACTTAATCCATTTATTGAAATCATCAAAATATCGATTGTGAACAAAAGCCAACATCTTTATATGACCTTTCTTATCATAAAATTAACACTTCATCTGATATTTTCCTTTTGTTTGACTTTTGAATTTTCGCCTTTAGAATTTCTACCCTTACATCGTCCTCTATAACAAAAGCATATGCATTTTCTTTGCCCATATCTCTTCTTTTTGTCTCTCCATTGAACAAGAATTTTTAACCATACTTAGCTCTAACACCTCATTCAGAGCAAAATTATTATGTGACGCTACCAAAGTCTCCCAACTATCTGGCAAAGGACTCAAAGTCAATAGAGCTTGCAACTCGTCGTCTAGCACTATCTTCATTGTAATTAACTGACTCACCAAGTTTTGGAAATCACTTAAATACTCAGCAACAGACTTTCCTCTTTCAGCTTCAAATTCACAAGCGTTCTGATCGCAAAAGCTTTACTCTGAATTGTCTTCCTCTCATAGAGACTCTCTGATTTCTTCCGTAGACTATTGGCATTTGTCTCTTGAGATTGTAATCGAACACACTGAGATCAATCCAGTGTCTGATATACCCAATAGTCTTGCAATTTTTGTTCTCCAATTCCTTGGCGGTTTCGTTGCTTAGCTTGGCACTATCACCCTCAATAGGGGTCATGCAAATGCTTACAGTAAATGATGTCCACCATTATCGGCTTCCAAATTGAATAGTTTGACGTTGTGAGTTTAAAGATAATGCCTAAACTACTCTCTATTTAATCTACACAAGACAATGAACCCCACACAATTTAAGAGAGCAATACAAGAGAACACGCTAGATTTACATGAAAAACGACATCAATTGGCGTTTCCTCCAAGTTTAAGGGATGCATTCTCCTTCCTTGAGAGCATCCTATATCATACTCGTGGGCTTATGAGGGATTAGATCCTCTGATCATTCTCTAATGATCTGGTTATTAGTTTATGAAATATATCATAGTCTTTACCCAAAAGAAACAGTTGCTGCTGGGCGCAGACTCTAGAGGTTAGCTTGAAGGTAAACCATGTGGTCATTGTTTTTCTTTCTTAAATTCTGAGCAAAAGGAAATTTGTTATTAACAACAAATTAAAATATGCACGGCTTGTGCAAATCTAAACCTAAACAGAATTATAGAAGCCCTGAATCTCAAAAGAGGATCAACCAATATTCCATGGCACACCACGTGCTAGCTGTTTTTTTACGTTTTATTAATTTTTTTTTTCTCTTATGACATTAATTTTGTGAGGACATAAAGGTTATCCAATAAATTTTGTAGTCGGAAAGGAAATTGTATTTATTTGAGGGCCCACTTCTGCAAATTTACAAATTTCCGTACAGAAATTTGGTTGCTGGTTTAATTTCTTTCACCTGACTACTGCATTTCTATTTATGCTCAATTTAGTTTTTCGTCCAATTGTATGCTTTGAGATTATTCAAATTTAAGGAGACGTTTTTTTTTTTTAGGGTAAATGGAAAGCCACATTTAATACGGAAAAACGGCTTTTTGACCATGAGAAAAAAAAAAACGAAAGATTTATTTTGTACTAAAAATTATGATGAGAAAAATAAAATGAAAATAGAGAGAGAGAGAGAGGAGAGAGAGAGAAGAGAGGGGGGGGGGGGGAGAGAGCACGAGAGAGAGACAGAGACAGAGAGGTACCTCTTATTTAAGCTTATTTATTTTCCTTAAATAACATTGGCTTATAACATACCTTGTATTAAGAGTTTCACAATTTATTTGTGGAATAATCTATTTATGCTACACCTGGGGTCCCAATAATTCTATGGTGTGTGGACAGGACCTGGTCGACACATAAAAAATTACTAGAAGAGAAAACCTATCATATAGAAAGAGTAAAGTTTCCTACAAGAGCAGTTACGATAATAATTTAAGTACTGCTGTCAATGGAAGAAAATCAATAGTAAATCTTAAACATCTAAAACGTTGTCCCCGACACAAAAACTGGTTATCTATCTGCTTGATTCTGTTCAGTGTTAACGTAATATTATAAATCATAAACATCTAAAACCTGGTAACAAAGAGAAGTATAATGACAGTTCAATACTATCCTCGTCGAGGATGAATCCCGAGTCCTAAATGCCTAGAGCATTGATCTTTCCTGAACGAAAAAGCCTTTGCCTTTTGGTTTCGCTGAAAGCTTTAATGGAAGGGGAAAAAGGATGAACAGAGCCTGGCCCCTGCTATTGGTAAATGATCCGTGTAATCACAACAAACATGTGAAAGGTAACAACAGGCCAAAACCATCGCCGACCAATCCGAGTACAGCTGCTCATGTCTTCATTTGGCCCCATCCCCACAGCAGTTGATGGACTGGAAAAGCTTCTGTTCGTCGAAGACAAGCTGCATCACCAAGGGTTCATATATGTTACACATCCAAACACCGAACGACTCTTTATTTTTACAATACAATGAATGCTGCAGATATTGCATTACTGATGCTATGTAAAGAACAAGTGTGTTGCAGGAGGATACGTTTACTGATGCTGTGACTTTAGTGTCTTTCTGTAGTATAAAAACATGGCCAGCTTCCAGATAAAAGCACCAAATTTGTTCTGCTATTAATTTCTGTGGTGAAATTTTGCTATCACGTTCAAAGGCTCAACATCTTCACTCCACTGAGATTAGGAAGATGTTCAGTTAGTGTGTTTTGTGAGAATTTTTGTGTTTTGAAAATTTTTAGGTGATGTTAATTTTATTGGTATGCGTGCTGTAGTTTTTTTAGGTGATGTTAAAAAATATATTCAGTTTGTGTATTCTCAGGATTCAAAAAATTCTTAAAATGTAAAAAAACTGAACAATATCTAGATAATTCTATCAGGAATCCAGTAAATGTTTGCCACATCTTGTTTCACAGATACTCTTTTTCTTGAGGATTCATTCATTTAGATGGTTTATCGCAATTCACTAGCAACTCCATCAAGTCTCACAGAAACTGTAAATTTCTTCTTCCTTTTTTGCCTTTTTTCAATTTCACTTGGGAAAGACCAAAGTATTTGTGCTAATCCAGGGCTAGATCCCTCAATCAAAGAACTAGCCAGAGCCATTTCATATAATGCCCAATCTTAAAACCTACAGAACCAAATAAATGAAAACAAATCCAGAATAATTACCTGGAAGGGAACTTGCAATTATCATGACCTGCAATAAAAACATTGAAAACTTTCAGCAAATATGAAACCCTGTATTCACTAAATATTGGGGAAAGGGATCAAGCTTTTCAAATCGAGAAAACCTACATAAACCCTATGTAAAGTTGCATGAAAAAGATTCAAATTAAGCACAGATGATGACAAAACATGGTTCAGTAAAATCAGATCGATAGCCCTCCAACCATTTTCAATCCAATTAAGAACCTACAATATGTATCGATCTTTGAAAAATTAAGAAAAGTTGACCATAAAATGAAAATTTGGACTCCATTGCCCTGTTTTTGTGGGACTTACTGGGGTTCAAAGAAGTAAGGGCAGCAGTGTTATCAAAGAAGCAACTGTCATCGGCCATGCCGTGCTTCAAGTAGTAGTCGTTGAAGGCGTAGGACGCCGTAGACTGGATGTCGGTCGAGTCGTAGCAGGGCCCGCCTTGCTGGATTGGGCCGCAGTTGGCACCGCCGGGCCCGCAGGCCCAGTCCAGGGCCGACTGCAAAGCCGCGTCCTCTGCGTTGTTCTTGGCCACGCACCAAAGCTCCGTGCCGACCACGCCGCTCTGGGCCCTCGAAACCGGTCTCCCATCTACGGCGGAAGCGCAGAAGATTGGAAGCGTGAGGAGCTTCAGGGAAAGCAAGAGAGAGAAGAAGAAGGTAAAGCTATCCGCCATTCTTTGCCACAGAGAGAGAGAGGGAGTGAGAGAGAGAGGGAGTGAGAGAGAGAAACGGGGGGATTTGGGCACCGAGGGAAAATGGGAACTTAGCCGTTTGGAGTTGGAGGGTTTTATGGGGAAGATGGAAATGTGACCGTTACTGCGAACTCTGGGGAAGTGGGGATTAAAGAAGCGGAGCAAAAAAGGGCGAGAGAGGGAGATCAGTATAAAAAGCATGTAACTGGCACTGAGATCTGGCTCAGCGAAAAAAAAAAAAAACTGGCACTGGGTCTCAGACTCTTTGTCTGTGGACCTGGTGGCGGAGACGCGGGTCTCAGGCCACTGTCTGTGCGTGCGACTCCCGATTCTCCTGTAGCTCAACAGTTGGGGAGTGTCAGCTTCACTTGGGAAATTTAAATTACATAGGTGCGAGATTAATGTTCATAATTGGGCGAGTCATAACTCACTGTGTTTTGGTCATCCTAAGTAGAGACTACTGCAGACTTATGTTCAATACCGACAGGATTTCTGAATTTTTTCTTTTATAGGTTTTTCTAGAATATCAAAGTCGATTAGATTTAGAAGTGAAGAAGTGGTGTAGCGTCGATTCCCGATTAAGTCCTTGGCGGTTTTAGCTCAACAGTTGGGAGTCCCAATCCGCAGGCTATAGTCACTTGGCCATAATTTAAATTACATAGGTGCGAGATTAATGTTCATGTCATTGGGCGAGTCATAAACTCACCGAGCACAAGACTGTGAGACCAATTTTGTCCCCACCACCTAAGTAGAGACTACTTTACGGGACTTATGTCAAGACCGACAAAATCTTTGAATTTTTATAATTATTGGGATAACTCGATTAGAACAAAGTTTATTTAGATGATCTGAAAATCAAGATTTTAAAAAGATTTAGTTAAGGGATAATTTATATAGTCTATTTAGTTAAAAAAACGGTGAGATTAAAAAAAATAAAATGATCAGATCTCGAGAAAAGGAATGAAAAAGTGACGGAGAAGTTTTTAAAAACGTTTTGAGATCTAAAACAAACATAGTCAGTTTCTCCAATAAATGACATTTGTCCCTACAAATTATGATCCATAAATTCATAATATTTGCAAACTTAAACTCCCTACAGTACGACTTCTATGTCTAAAGTTGTCGTTTTAATTTGCCACATCCATTAAAAACATACAAACACTAATTTGAATTAAAAGTATTGCACTTTAGTTATCGTGTTCGGTTGTGTGTTTTAAAAAGGTTTCGTCTTAATATTAATTTTTCATCTTAAAAATCTTTTTCAATCTCCAATATACTTTTCTTTCTCAATATTAATATATTTTTTGTAACAAAAAAAAACCGTGAAAACACCTATCACAAAACTCATAAATAAATCCTGTCACAAAACTTTCCTTTCAAAATATACTCATAACAGAATACATAGCCTCCAAAAGAATATATTTAAAAAAAATTTCTATTTTTAAACATTCTAACCGTGTGTCGTAGACCTTCTATAAGCAGTCCATCAAATGGACTGCGGAGAATATGGCTGTTTTTTTCTCTCCTTTTATTTTCGGCCCGAAGACAATAGGGAGCTCAGGTATAGGATATGAGTCTGTACAAATGAATTACCAGATATGTCTCGTGGGATCCATAGTACAGAGAGGTTCGTCAAAGGTTCTATTTGTCTAAAAAGATTTGGTGGAATCCCCTGAACTTCCGGTTTTCTTTTTCCTAAACGAGTTGCCGTTTTATTCAAATATTCTTTGCCATTGGATTGCGGGAAAATGAATTTATTAATGAGTATATAATTTTCAACCACTGTCTCTGAATTCCTCCTGAACTATAATTGAGGCTGTGAAAGTTATGTAGATTAATTCAACACGTCTATGTTCTTTCTTTTCAAAATTGCTGCCATCCAAATGAATCTTTCATAGCAATTGCATCCTTGGGGAATTTGTTTTAGATTGAAACTGAGAGCACAGTGCAGGATTCTGAAATCCTGGCTTTGATCGAACCTTTGGTCTTTTCTACCTGCTGTAATCCTCTGTTATTTACTTAATTCATGAAATTAGGCAAATTTTCCACTCTCAATTCCATGATGTCACAAGTAGGTACAACACCACAAAGAAACTCACGGCCTCGATCACTCAAAAGTTGGCCTGATAGGAAGACGTAGGCAGAAAAGGGGACTAGACTATCCAATGCAAAAGCTTACTAGGCAGAGACGTGAAAGCATTCCATGATTCATGCATTAGGAATTTATGTAAAGCAAAGACAAATCCAATGCAAAAAGCTTAGTAGGCAGAGACGTAAAAGCATTCCATGATTCATGCATTACGAATTTATGTAAAGACAAAGCGCTTACCTGTATGATGAAATTTACCTCTTGAGCTTCCAATAATACATACCAAAAAGTTGTCATTGCTGGAAAGGCGACCAGGAATGAAGAGGCTTGAAATCCTGAGAATCTTGCCAGACAGCAAAGCTTCTGTTTCACACCTACATCTACTGGTTTGTTAGGAACCAAAGAGATTTGAGCAGGATGGGGGCCTGCCAAGTGAAAAAAACAAGGGGGAAAGTTCTAACCTTCACTTTGGAGGACATTAGTGAATTTGGCACTACATCAATCGTATTGCTTATTTTGTTGGGTGAAATAGATTAGTCTAAATGATCTATTTCGTCCACATAAGCCAAACACACAATAGAGGAAATTTAGAATGGAGAACTATCGAATATGTCGATAATTTAGTACAGAACTTCTTGAAATGCAATTATTGTGATGTACCATGTCTACAATATTGTCCTGACTACAAAACGTACAGCATTCGGGGACCAGATCATTATGCAGAACCTTTCAGCACAGGAAAGCTTTTATTTGAATACTCAATGTAACGATTTGTCTAACAATAAACTTATTTCTGAAGCCTCACACACCAATAGAAGCAGCGCCTAAATTTGGCTGCTAATTGACATAACCAAAAGCAGCATCCATTAATGCTTCCATTTGTTTCCTTTTGAAGTCGAAAGAGTCTACGACCATCCAACAATATAGTTAAGAATGTACACCAGCACCAAGGAAAGTGGATAAAGCATGCAGGCTACCAGTGATATCCAAAGAGGGAAGGTGGTGCGGAAACTGGCAATGAGACCCATCAAAATGCAAACCAGTAGTATAACTAGCACCTCAGACGAGAAGTCCCATGTCAAGTCGCGGAAGTAAACAAGTCCCAAGAAGACTGCCAGTGAAAGGATGTTACTCATGGTTACTGAACCATATATCTGCACCACAACCATCACAAAGATTAGAGATCCTCAAGACAGGAAATTCGTGATCACAACATTTGGAGTTTAGGAGTCTTCAGTCTTAGAAAGAGAAGGTCCAAGATTAGGCACCAAAAAACCCAGAAGCCTTTCAAAAGAGTGTCGGTGTGTGCTTCGGTAAAAACTCAGCCACTAATGATGAATCTAGGAACAATTTTCTTCACTCGGCAAGATATTTGGCAAAGTTAGACATATATAACCAGCCATATTAAATAGGATACTAATCTGACCTCGTTCTCGTGTATGACACTGGACTTCCTTGTGTTAGTTCAATTGGCGTAGGGTATTAGAATTCTTTCAGACATCTCCTCGTGACATCTACATGGTGGGAAATAGAGTGCCTACATTAATTTGTCTCCGTATGTGAAATCTGTTTTTGAGACACTTTGGGAGTTAACGTATTCCTGTTCTTGTTCAATCTTAATGTCTCTTAATTCTAGTTTCCAAAGAGGTCTCAGAAGGTTGTGGTACAATCTATTGGAAACAGAGTTGCATGGTCTGTTTTATACACAAATTAGAGGGAGAAACAAACCTCTGAATACATCAAGGATGCCATTCTCCTCTTTTTCTTGCCGGCGAAGATTAGCGCTGACACAATCTCGCTGGAGCTAGCGAAGGGCAGAATGACGAATGAAACAAAGAAAGAAGGAATGCTTGTTGCAGTTGAGAAGTCTTCCACAGCATCCACAAGGGGATCAGCAGTTACGGCAGCAATTGCAGTTCCCAGAAGCAACATTAGTACTGCTTTGAAGGAATGCCACTTGGCGTCTTGAATGCTCTCCACAACCTCATCATTCTGATCTCCGACACGATCTTGTTCTTTCTGTGTTTGCTGCATAGACATTCAAAAATTGTTATCACACAGAGTCAGACAGGAAACTCTACGAAGCGACATACCTGATGAAAATTATTAAGTAGCCTTATTGATAGGTCTTTTTCGACACTCCCAGATGCTGCGGAGCGTCGAGCCTGTTTCAGCCACCTTGAAATTCCTGCGACAAATTCTTCCACATCTAATTGTGAACTCTGTGATTTATCAAAATCTTCCATCACTTCTGCAACGGCATCATTAATATCTGTATCTATGTCTTCCAACTGCATTCCAATTATCAAAGCCCTTAACTCTGCTGCTGATAGATATCCGTCCGAGTTCGCATCAATTGTCTTAAACATCCTGGCGATTGATTGCACGTATAAGTTCAGCAGAGTGGTTCAGAAGTTGGAAGTTTAAGTAAGTTTGAGAGAGACTAACTTTTCTATGACCTCTGTATTTGGTTCACCATCTTCTTTAAAAAGTCTTCCAAGCGCCATCATTTTTAGATTTCTCAGAATTCCTGAAACTAGATGCTTATGCTTTGCATAGGCAAGTTTTCTCTTCTGAATCCATGGCTGAAAAATCTGCATTGATGTTTAAAAAGATGTTGTGGTTAGTACAGAGAATGGACCCAAACTAACATAACAGGCTGGTGTTTTCAACTCACCATGATGTTACCAGACACAAGGTTTGCACTACAAAGTTGGCTATATATTAATAACAACAGCAAACAAGAATATAGCAATGCTAATGGCTTCAACAAAGTAAATACCTGATAAAGGCTGTAAGCGATAAATAAAGAGATGGAGACAATAAGTGATATTAGAATTGCTATGCGACTTAGAGATGTTGCTTGGAAAACTTGTGGCAGCTGGACTATTATGAACGGGATGGTCGAGAAAATCATGATCCTAGCAGCATATGCAGTCCAGATATCAGTACTCACCCCAGATCCTGCAAAAAACAAAGGGTACCATCTTATTGAACAAATCATCAAAAACAAAACTTAATTAGTGGACCATCAACCATCATCAGAATTCCAGCAATTTGCATAGCAATGTAGAGTTGGTTAAACAAAATGGATCAATTTAGGATTCAAATGTTTTTCTTTGAGATGTTTCAGTACTGAAAACTTAGCACAGCCAAAACTCTACTACAAGTACAAAAGAATTACCTGTTAAGCTGAATACTTTTGTATCTTTCTGATCTACTGCAACCGAATCCTCAAGGTCACACTTGCCAACAACTAGACAGGTGCCCCACAAAAGTGTCAGAAGCATTACAGTTGATCCAGCGAGCAAGCCCATCCCAACTGAGACCTGACTTTGAGCCGTTTCGGTGCTCCCAGACAGTCCAGATGCTATCCAAAATCACAGGTTATGTCCGCATAATGTACTCACTAAAAGCCACATAATTCACTGACAAGAAAGTAAGAAACTTAAGCTTTTCAAGAGAAAGTGAACAATTATTTTGGAGTTTGCCAAAGCAGATGACCAATCAATGTACTTACTCCTGACATTTTTCATCAGAAGATTAGCAGTTATACCTTCTTACTTTAAATCAAACAACACTCTTCTAAATTCCATTTATGTAGTGAACATGAAGTCCATATGTCATTCATTTGCTAGTGGTAGTGGCGATTCAAAATGTAGAGTAGAGTTTACGAGTCGCCAACCTATGTATACAGGAGTAGGTGAAGTAATCTACATGGCGTATCTTCAGAAGAAGCTCAAAATTTGGTAATTTTAACCTATTCTTCTGTTGGTAGTAGCAGTCGCCAAAAATATGCATTGATCGCAAAAGATTATGACTTTCGAATTGCACTTATTACACACCGCGAAAAAAGCCTCACATGTATTTTTCTCTTGAGAACTTTCCCTATGTAAACTGGTACCCTAAATTATTAAAAGAGAGATTTAAGTCTTTTAATTTTTGAAAGTATTTAATGTAAGCCCCCACACCTTAACTTAGACGAAAAGTATATAAAATGACCGAAATACCCTTACAAGATAAAATTATTATATTTAAAAAATAATAATGATTTTTAAATATAACTATTTAAACTCTATTTTTAATAATTTATTTATTAAAAATTTAACTTAGAGAGGCATGTCGGTCATTTTGCATTTTTTTTTATCTGATTTAAAATCTAATTTGAATGAGAGCTTACATTAAGGATTTTTAAAAGGTAAAGGATTTAAATTGCCCTTTTTATAGTTGTGGAATCAAGATTGATTTTGCCCTAAAATTATAAAAGGAACTATGACTTTTCAAGTCTCTAAAAATCTTTTAGTGCAAGCTATTTATAAACCTCTAAGCATTTATTTGCTGAGACCTATAATCAAGAACCTTTGATTTGGATAAATATTGACTCTTAATTCTAAAGAAACGAATAGATTTCAACCAAAAGAAACCCAATGTCCAAGCAGTCGAAATAACGCAAATAACCTTAAAAGTTGCGTCACAATTTTTTTTTTGGGATTCCTCCCTCCCCCCCCCCCGGTAATAAGGATTGGATTAACAACTATCTTTCTGCTGGCCAAGTCCCTGACCTAGTGACCTGGAAGATTATTTGCTGCCTTAACCTGTAAGCTCCCTTCCTAGTTGCCGGCGATCATTGTCCACATATATTAATGCCCTCCCCCTCTCCCTCTTTGAGACTTCTACGCCTCTCACATTTCACAAGACCCAGTCAAATGTACCCACGTGACAACGTAAGGCAGACGCTACAACAACTGAAACTTCAACATGTTTGGTAGCAACGTGGAGAACTAGCTAAAAGATCAGGATTATGACAACTAAAACCGTTTTTCGATATATATTATACTCTACATCACATGCATGCTCGGAAAATGAAAATAATTTATTAACCTCTGAAAATTGGAGTCTAACATGCAGTCCATTAATTAGTCGTCTTTTCCATTCCTATAAAATTAACAGTAGAAAACAAATTGGGTTGTCCCGCGACTAATTTCGCCATGTAAAAATATATTGAATCCGTACGAATATGGCACAAGTACTGGAAAGGACAACCTGACAGTTAAGAAAAACTGTAAAATTCCTCATTTAATGTTTCAACCTAATTAGCGATCGAGTCTAATGATCTATACACGCACGCAATATTATTAAACGTCAAAACACACAATATTTTGTTTTTGTTTTTTGTTTTTTTCATTTAGGACAATTTTGTTCATATTGAAAGAACTTTGAATGGAGGAATTAGGACCTGGAGGTAGATGTCTCCTATGAACTGTGACATCTTTGTCTTGATCTTTAGGAGCTAGGGGATAATGTGACAATGTCTTCTATGGTTGGCCGAGAATATTGTGACATCTCTGTCTTGATCTTAATTTAATGTGGTATATATATTCAACGATATTTGGGATACCTTAAGCATATATACCTAATAATAAGTCTTAAAAGGATATTGACACATGGTATATAATTGAAAACCCTTGATGCAATTTTATATAATTTTTTAAGGATAGAGTAAAGTCATAGTTAGCCTTGTAAATATGAGCAAAAATCAAATTGGTACTCCTAATTTTCAATTCGGTGATTTGAGACACATAACTTTTGAAAATCATCAATTTTAGCCTCCGTCTAAATTGGACATTAAATCCAACAGAAATCATACAAAATGACCAAAATGCCCCCAAGATAAAATTACCAAAAAAATTAAAAATAAAAATGAATTTTTTTTTAAAGTAATATTTTTTAAATAAAAATATTGAAACACTATTTCAATAAAATTTTACTTTTAATTTATTTCTTAAATTTTAATTTTTTATTTTTTTTTCAAATTTAGTCTTAGAGGGGCATTTTGGTCATTTTGCATGATTTTCTGTCGGATTTAACGCTAATTTAGATAGGGGGCTAGAATTGATGATTTTCAAAAGTTATGAGTCTCAAATCGCCGAATTGATAATTAAGAGTACCAATTTAATTTTTACTCATACTTATGAGGTTAATTATGATTTTACCTCTTTAAAAATTCATCTAAAGTAATTTTCCGTTCACCAAGTCCATCTTTGAGATCAATTCTGATTCCTTTAGAATATCCCAATGCCCTAAAAGCGCAATAATTTTAACTCCCACCGGCCTTTAGGTAGGACATGTGAATTCCGATTTTCCTTACGCAATTAGTAATAATTTCTAAGATGATACTTGACACAATTTGAAGAGGCAACCAGATAGATAGTGCATGCATGTGAATTTTTGAAATAAAAAAGTTTATATGTTCTTTACCCGAAAATTTTATTTTTTTGTATAATAATTAATACTGCATATGATCACTACTTTAGATGAGAATTACATGCAGTTTATATAAACCTTAAACTATCTAACTTTAATTACTAGGCAAATTAATCACCTTGGCTTTCCTAACTCAACACGGTTTATTTATTTCGAGATAGCCACGTTAAGCGACTTTGTCGCTTTGTCACCCCGATACTTAAGTATTTCTAACTGGAA
Organism: Morella rubra; assembly: GCA_003952965.2. Lineage (NCBI taxonomy): Eukaryota > Viridiplantae > Streptophyta > Magnoliopsida > Fagales > Myricaceae > Morella > Morella rubra. The sequence goes on from CM025854.1 coordinate 14,555,864, forward strand.
TTCTAGAGAATATGCCAATCCACTGACTCGAGAGAAGTTTCAGTTGTACAAGAAAGATGTGGAAAACTATAAACAAACAAAAGAAAGAGGGCTTTATTGTCCTCTATCGTGAAGTAGTTCTGTGTAAGAGACGCCAACTCTGATTCAGACTAGTGGTTTAGTCCAACTAAACCACTAGTCTAAATGTTAGGTACGCACAGAAAGAAAAATTTTGGACAAGTTAGAAACAGTAACTAGAAAGTATATGAGAAACTTAACAGAAGTGTGCCCCTATTATGTCCTTGTTAATGTCGTAGCTAACAGATTTGAGCAGCATATCCAATTGGGTTGGGATTTCGTAGAATCCTTAATTGAATGACAAGCCCAAATTGAAACAGTATCATGGAATTTAGGTACGCACGAAAAGAGATCGAGTTGATAAAGTTAGTCAACAAACCATTGTGAAGTCAAACAATGAAATGTATTTGGATGATGCTTACCAAGGATGATTGTTGCATCAGGAAGAGAGCTCAAAACAGGCAGTAAGAAGCCGCCGATGATCCCAGGTCCAAGAATTTCGAGCAAAATCTCACTGCCATCGGACAACTGTTTTGCCCCCAAGAACATCAAGTAACTATAGATGAGAATGAGAAACACATTTCCCAGGACGGTGGTGGTGCATGGCAGAAATCCATATGTCTCTGTGCAGGTATCCGACGAAAACAAACGATTGAGATAAACCAGCGCCTTTGGTTGCTGCAGACCATGGAGTCCGTCGGAGACATTATCGAAGGGCGAGTTGCTTGTGATAGGCCGTCCACACTGGCAGGGGCGGGCTAGCGCCAGAAAGACGAAGAAGCCAGCTAGTAAAAAGCCCGCGAGTTTCTTCTCCATGTTTTAGCTTGAAAGCTTGAGTGGAGCCTTTTGGATACTTATCCTTTATATATACATAGATAGGCTTCAGAGTTAAGTTTGGAAGAATTTAATATTGTTGTAGTTTTAGGTGAGGTAGACAGAACAGCAGAAAAGGTGGGGGTGGGGGACTTTGAAGCATTCCACGATCGATTAGCTAGAAAGATAAAAGAAAATTACTACGGACATCATGACTTAATGGTTGCATAATGGAAATAAAAAAGACAGAAATGTAAAATCTCGCTTTTACTGGATGTAACGGTGCATTAATGCTTACAACCAATAAGATCCACTTTGCCATATACAAAACATAGTTGCCACGTGATGTCAAAGGTCTCTCAAACTTGTGTCCAAAGTGACAGGTCAATGATTTAGGGACTTCAGAATATTTAAATAATGCCTGAAGTTGGAGTTCTCGCATAAAAATTACTCCTACCCTGAACAGAAATATATATGTTACTTCGTAATTAATTAGAGTCTGTATGTAAGGATACTTATAATTAGATTAATACATGTAGTTGGTTTTGTTCAACATGTTCTACAAAATAATTTGCTTAATAATTAATCAAAACTAATAATGACCTTCCTTAGCTTAATAATCAATAGCCTTATGTACAATTAATGTACATTTACCATGCATGTCATGTCGTTTTCTTTTTATTTTTCTTAATGTACAGGTTTCTCTAAAAAAGTGCCGCTTTCCAGCTAGTCAATAGGAAAAGACTCTGATAAAGTAGAGTTAATACTCGTCAATGTTTCAGTAAGAAAAGCATGGAAGATTCGTAATCAATAAGGTAGTAGTTGAGGGGGAATAAAAATAAAAGTAAAAATAGAGAGAAAAGCCGGGATGGGAGGAAATTAAAGACAAAAACAAGAACACAGGATATCAGGATTATAAAACTAAAGATAAAATGAAGAAAGAAGCAACGAAAACTGAAAATGTTTGAGAATGTGTTTTTTTCTTCGTAAATAACTAAATACAAGAAAAACTGCCAAACCAAAACAAAAGGAAATAAGATTTACAGGATAGTGGGTGCTCCGCTATGGAAAAATGGCAGCTGGTGCTCCACAATATGTTGAAGAGGCAACTCGAGGGGATTAGGTTGGGTAGTGGCCCATTGCTGCCAAACCATGAACCTGAGAATTAGCGCACAAGAGTGTACTCTAGTTACATATATATAGAGCACAACAAGGTATCACTACTAGAAAATTGACTTTTAGTGACTTTTAGTTACATATATCGTGAGCGTTCTGAACAAGTTCACCTTATCCAGGAGCAGGGGGCAAGAGGGCAGTGACTTGACGGTTTGTTCACAGAGGAGCAGCAGCCGCAAAGGACGCAACATGACCTTCGACATTAGCGTCAGAGGCACCTCTTGAGACGGGAGCGCCCTATAGTTTCCCCTCCCTAAGTGGCCCAGCTATTTGTGGACCTTGATAGCAGAGTCAGTGGGACTGTGAAGGCCGCTTTACAACCTCTTTGAGGGGCAGGTGAAGTCATTTGAGGAGAAGATGAAAGAGCTCTGGACTACCTTCGACGGGGAGTGCACTATCACGATGTTGTACAACAAGTCGGTCGTGTCTCATATGAAGAATGTCAATGACCAGTTGGAAGAAATCAAGAAGACTCTGGATGATTTCAAGAGAGAGGCAGATCTATAGAAGATTCTCGGAGATATTCCTGATGATGTGGCCACTTTCTATGATGTTGTTCGACGTTGATATTTTTATGATTTTTTTTTATATCTATTTGAGATATACATTTGGATTTTTGTTTTTATTTATCTGTTTGAGACGTGTTTATTTGGATTTGAGTTTTTATTCACGTACTTGAGACATTTCTGTTTATTTGTGGATATGTAGTAACTTTGATTACAGTTTATGTGTTTTTTTATTTGTATTTTTTTTCCGACACTTAGATACATAAATTGACCAACATACCCTTTGGTTGGCTAAATAAAATACATATATAAATAAAATTTAAGTACATACATATGTTCGTAGGAAATTTATAGCAATCGATCAAATAAGTAATATAAGAATTTAACTTAAAATCGTTTTTTTAAAAAAAAAAATTTTAGGATCATCAATTGATCGGCATAATGAGCGATCGATCAGTAATGCATGGTGTTGTTTAGATATATCTAACCTGCCGATCGTTCAAAACCGTCGATCGAATGTCAAAGACAACAATCGATCGGTGTATTGCACATCGATCGATCTTTTTATGCGTCATCGTTTCCTTTGCATTTACCGATCGATTGGTAAAATGAAGTAGCTGATCGTCACAAACAGTGTCGTTTTTATTTATGTCAACCGATCGATAGTTTCTGGGACGTTGATTGATCGGGGTTATGCGTCGTCGTTTCCTCTATATGAAATGATCGATCGTTAAACTAAGGTGATCGATCGTCTAGCACGACGTCATTTTAAGCGCAAATGACGATCGATCGTTGTATTTCTCCGATCAATCAGCACACTAATTTTGTTTCTAAGCATTGGTGATTGAATAATGTGAGTTTAAATTATTGGAAACACAAAATATATATTAACAAAGTATGTTAGGATGTATTTAGATTACATAAAAACATATCAAGTACATATCATTAATTTTAAGAAAGCATGTATAAGTTATACATGTTGCAACATAGATGCATTTTGTTTGTGTTAGTATGAGTAAGGTATTAAGATGTTATAAACTAGTGACATAACGCTTATTTAACACATGATTATAATTATCAGTATGAGGTATGTATTAATATGACATTAAAGTAAAATTTAATAATTAAGTCATTTGTTAGGTTAAAAACCGTTTTCAATAATTAGGTTACCAATCGATCGTTGATCAATCATTGATGTCATTTAATATTTTGGGATACTTACGATCGATCGTTAAGAACGGTGTCATTTAAGATTTAGATATCAATTGATTGTCAAAGACTACAATCGATGGCTTGCGTCTGTCGTTGTTTTAAAGGCACTTATCGATTGATCGGTCGAAAAACTTAGCAGGAATTTTAAAGCTGATAAGGCAATCGATCGTTGGACTGATCGATCGGTGTTTATCGAGCTTGAAATGCCAAAATGCTCTAAACCATGGGTGAAGCAAAAACACACCCACGGCAAGAGGAAACTAGAGACTCGGCAAGGAGCTATTTTTCCCTTTAATTTTGTCAAAACACGTCCTTTTAGTTGTGAGAGTGTTTAGAAGTCTTAAGGTTAAGCCCAAGCTCAAATTCATTGGTTTTTTAACCGGGAAAATTGAAAAATTTGGGAAATTTGTGAGATTTTGGTGTGATTTGTTCGTTTTGGTTCATTTCGTGCAAAGGTAATATCTCAACCTACACTACGATTTAGGAATGATTTCGTTGGTTATTTGGTGTATTTTTTATTTTTCTATTTGTGGGTATTGTGGATTGGATTTGTGATTGATTAGAGCTTATTAGAGTGTTTGTATATTAGAATTAGTATTGCATGAGGATGATTTGTGAGTGTTTTGGGCGTGGATTTGAGTGTGTGGGAGGCTTGGCAAGTTTTTGTCGATCTGGGTTACAATCGATTGCCATTTTCGAACGAACGATCGATCATCTATTTGACGGAGGTTCTGCAATCAATTGTTTTAATGGCGATTGATCGGTATTGCAGACTGATTGATTGGTGTTTGGGGCAGATTGCAAGTTATTGACCTTGTGTAGCATTTATTCTATTTCATGTTTATTATTGAAGTGCTTGAGTTCTGGAAATGAATCATGAAGTTTGAGAAGACAGGAGATGATTATAGGAGTGTTTTTTTTTTAGTGATACATGTATAATATTTGAGCTTTTACAATGTTTGATTATTGAAGTGCTTGAGTTCTGGAAATAAATTATGGAGTTTGAGAAGCATGGAGATGAATATTGGAGTGTTTTTGACTTGTTATGTTTGAGTTTATTTTTGGGATATAATGTGTGTACCCTTAGACCCGTTCAAGGTTATGGATGCAATTGTGTTTTGTGGTTGGACGAGTTCGGTACTTGTGTCCTGTCCAGTCTTGGAGGAAATTCGGTATCATCTACCTTTTGTCTTCTGGGTATACTACTAGCATTGGTGTATGACGTCATACAACTATCGTTGATGACGTTTGCCTCCAACGCTGGTGCGTGTATTTGGGGACTGAAGGGGAGATGCTGCTGAATTTTTTCAGGTATGGATGGACACAAGTTGAACTGATGTTCAACTCCAAATGCACAATCTTGAATGGGATAGGACCTATCAGCTGGGCTTAAAGTCAAGTTACAATGATTGGGTGTTTATGAATTACTTAATTCGTGTATATTTTTTAGATTGGTGGCGATGGATAAAGTTGGTTTACGAGAAAAATCGGTTTGGTGAAAAGTATGCGGAGGGGGTCCGTGGGTTTGTCGGTATGGCTGCTTGTTGTGTAGACTCTCGGGGTCAGATCAGATGTCCGTGTCGGAAGTGCAGAAATGTAGTGTTTCAAGTGTTGGATAAAATGGAAGATCATATATACATTAATGGGTTTGATGTGAGCTATAAGTCATGGGTGTTTCACGGGGAGGGTATTCAACTTACTTCAAATTGAGTCAAGAGTCCGGTGCGAGCTTACCATATAGTGATGATGATTTAGAGGGAGATAACTCTGATGAGATGGAGGAAATGTTAACCGATGTTCGTGCCGGATTAGATGGTGGGGCGGCAAGGGTTGAAACGGAGAACCCTAATATTAAGGAAACCCCCACTTGGGGACCGAGGCTTCGACACCACTTAATAAATTATGGGAAGAGGCAGAACATGAATTGTATCCTGGATGTACCAAGTTTAGTAAGTTGTCATTTACGGTCCGGTTGTTGCATGTGAAGTCGGAGAATAAGTTGTCGGTTAAGGCATTTGATATGGTATTACAGTTGATTAAGGAGGCATTGCCAGAGGGGGAGACGTTACCGGGATCGTATTACGAGGCGAAACAATTGCGAAAGGATCTTGGGTTTAGTTATGATAAAATCCATGCATGTCAGAATGATTGTGTGTTGTTTTGGAAGGAAAACAGTGAGTTAGACAGATGTCCGATATGTGGGGTGTCTCGGTGGAAATTCGAAAATGATTTGCGCAATCGAATTCCCAGAAAAGTGTTGCGTCATTTCCCTTTAATCCCTAGACTTAAACGTTTGTTTACCACAAAAGATGTAGCAATTGACATGAGATGGCATAAGGAAAAACGGGTCGATGATGGGGAGAGTTTGAGGCATCCTGCAGATTCATTGGTTTGGAAGAATTTTGATAAGGACCACGATTGGTTTGCTCAAGATGCCCGCAACGTCCGCCTTGGTCTTGCTTCTGACGGGTTTAATCCGTTCGGAAACATGAGCAATGCGTACAGTATTTGGCCGGTCGTTGTGTTTCCATATAATTTACCCCCATGGAGGTGTATGAAGGTCCATTTTCACTAATGACTCTTCTGATTCCGGGTCGAAAGTCACCGGGAAATGATATTGATGTATATCTTCGACCCTTAGTGGAAGAGTTGAAACAACTATGGGAAGATGGAGTTGAGACACATGACGCTTCAGATGGGACGACATTTAAGATGCATGCAGCTTTGATGTGGACCATAAATGATTTTCCAGCATATGCCAATTTATCTGGATGGAGTACCAAAGGGAAGTTGGCATGTCCAACGTGTAATTTAGACACTGACTATAAGTGGTTGAAGCACGGGAGAAGAATGTGTTATATGGGTCATAGGAGATATTTGACACCGGGGCATGCATGGAGATATGATGTGGATACGTTCGATGGGAAAGAAGAACATAGACTTCCGCCTGGGAGTTAACTGGTGAGGACATATTGGAAATTGACGCATGTCGGAGAGATATCTTTGGTAAAGCGTCAGGGAAGAATAGGGGAAAGAAGAAACAATCGTCGAACGTTTGAATTGGACGAAGAAGCATATTTTTCCAACTGCCGTATTGGAGTACATTAGGGTTACGGCATAACTTGGACGTGATGCACATCGAGAAGAACATATGTGACAACGTGATTGGGACGGTGATGAATATCGAGTTCAAGACCAGAGATTCAGCGGTGCACGTAGAGATTTAGCTGAAATGGGGGTCAAAAAAGACTTGCACTTGGTGCATGACGGTCGGGTTGAATTGATGCCTCAAGCGGTGTATACTTTGATTCGGGAAGAGCGAAGGAGGGCCTGTGAGTGGTTAAAAGATGTGAGGTTCCCCGATGGTTATGCAGCTGAGATTTCACGTTGTGTGAATCTAGATGAGTTGAAGGTTTCTGGAATGAAAAGTCATGATTGTCATGTGTTCTTGCAGAGGGTTCTTCCAGTGATGATCCGAGGGTTGTTGAAGGAAGACGTGTGTGGCGCAGTGACTGAATTATGTTTGTTTTTTCGAGAGTTGTGTTCTCGTACGTTGAAGATTTCTGTATTGCAGAGGATGTCAGAAGATATCGGGATAATTTTATGCAAGTTGGAAATGATTTTTCCACCCGCTTTTTTTACAGTAATGATGCATTTGGCGGTCCACTTACCGCGCGAAGCAATGCTTGCTGGACCAGTACAATACAGATGGATGTATCCAGTTGAACGGTTGATGGGTCGCTCGAAACGGAATGTGAAAAATAAGTCTCGTCCCGAAGGGTCGATTGCAGAAGCGTATATTGAGAATGAGTGTTCGACATTTTGTTCCTAGTTCGAAACAGTGTTTAATCACAGAGATCGAAACTACGATTCTGACGGCGAGATGGAGATACTAGAAAGGTCATTGGATGTGTTCACTCAGAGAATTAGATTGATAGGGCTGGAAAAGGATGACATAGACCGAACAGAGTTCAAGAAAGCTCGGTGGTTTGTGCTGAACAATTGCAAAGGCATCAGCAACTACTTAGAGTAAGTAAAATAAAATTTCATAGGTTTTCTATAATATATAGTCGTTGATTAACCTTATCATTACAGTGAACACATGGACGAACTTCGCGCGCAAGGAGTTGGTACATTTCTCGTATGCATGAGGAACAATTTCCGGATTGGTTCTTAGGGCGAGTAAGTGTTATTGACAAATAATTCAAATTAATTTCGTGTCTTTGTTTTTAATGACCTTCTAATATATTGTTGTAGGTTCAAAAATTACGTTCTCAAAATCCATGTACATCGGTCGATGAATTGTATTCATTGGCACGTGGGCCTGATACACGAGTGATGCGTTATTCTGCATGTGTTATGAACGGATGTAGATATCATACAGTACAACGGGAAGAACGTCGGAGAACTCAGAACAGTGGTATTGTAGTACCGGGATCACATGAGGGAAATCCAATAGAATTTTACGGAGACTTGTAGACATTTATGCCATGCAATACTTGCGGGAAATACTGTATATTTGTTTAAGTGTGATTGGTGGGACGTCGGAGATCACCGTGGAATTCGTATCGACGAGAACTTTAAGAGCATAAACACTTCCCGACTGTGGTACTTAGAAGATCCATTTGTTTTGGCTAATCAAGCAAGTCAAGTGTTTTATCTAGTTGATAATCTGCATGGACCTACATGGCGAGTCGTGCAGAAGTTGTCGTGTAGAAATGCATATGACATTCCCGGCCTGGATCCGGATGGTGAAGTTGATGTAAACATTGAATCGGGAGCAGCCATCACGAATGAAGCGTATCAAGAGGACGATGCCATTGACTTGTTTATAGACTTCCGACAGTTTAACCTTAATCCACTACGGAGGGATGACGTTGCGCCAAACGTTATCCAAGCTTCTGATGCAAAACATCATTGCGAAAAAAGACGTATAGATAGTAATGATGTTTTGGAGGGGGATGAAGGAAATTGAAGAAAATACCGAAGAAAGTGGGGACGAAGATTCGTTCGAAAGTGATAGCGACTCTACTGAGGATGAGGCATCGGGCGATAACGTGCAAGAATCAGATTCTGATTAATAATTTTCTTTCTAATGTTGATGTTTGTTGAACTATTTTTACTGTTACTGTCTCTTTTACCATATCTTTATCGTTTATTTTGTTATGTCACAGCTTGTACGGTGAAATGAAGCGTGGACGAATTTCCTTCAGTTACTTCTGGACAGTTGCATGCAGTTACTAGTATGAGTCCGATCCCGAGTCCTACTCCTAGCGCTCCTTCTCCGAGAGTGAATGAAGCCATGAGTCAAGGCACGCCAGCTTGTCCTAGTAGTTGTGCATGTAAGAAATTATTCTAAGTTATATTTCAATTTTTTTAAGTTAACCGACCGACTAACTTTGTTAATTTTATTTTATGTAGCGACATCAGCTTCTAAACGTGGGCGAGGTAGGACACGTGGGTCAGTTTGGAGAAGAGTCTTGGGTCCGGGTCCGGGTCCGGAAACTATCGGTGCATATCCCGGAGGGAGAGTGTGGAGGAGTGTCTTCCACTGCTGCCACCCTATCGACGAAGATTGGAATGTTGGTCCGAGGGCTGATTCCGATCTCAGTTAACAAGTGGGTGATGTTCCTACAGAAGTGAAGGAGTACATTATGGATCGGGTGTTGGTATGATTAAACTTGTAAACATAGAATTTTTGGTTAAGCATTTCGTTTATCATTGTAATATTGTATGTTTTGGTACTTATGCAGGACCACTTCGACCTTGACTACACCCATCAGGAGGACGTGAGGACGGTGGTCGAGACTATGATGACGGCACGTCGAACGCACCGCAACCGAATGCATGCGTATTTTAAGAAGTTCCCGAGTAAAGAGGCGGCGTTGCTGAAGCCGCACCCTGATACCACAAAGAACAGTGGAAGGAGTTATGCGATCTGTTCACCAGCAAGCATTTATGGTACGTGATTACAAAAACTCGTTGCTTAAATATTACATTCTTTTTAATAATTACTTAAAATATCGCAGAAACGAAGCGAGCAAAATAAGAAGAATAGATCAAAGTTGACTGTGAACCACGCTGCTGGTTCGCGCTCGTTCCAGCGCACACGAGCTTGCATGGTAAGTTAAGTACTAAATTTTGAATTTTATTGATATTGTTTGTCAATAACTTTATGCTATTTCATGTAGAAAAATCAAGAAAGCGAAATCAATCCTAAGAGCTGTATAAGAAGAATTATACAAACAAAGATGGGTTTGGACCTCGGAAGGAGCGAGAGAAATTTATGTAAGTCGCTTTCATTTTAATCTACTTTATGTAATTTATGTATAGTTTATCTACTTTAATGTTTCTGGTAATTATTGTCATTTTTTCAGGAACGGATGGATGCCTTCCAGCCAGTGTGATTTAGAAGGGAAGACTTACACTGAAATTGAAGTATATTCCGAGATATTGGGCAAGAAGTCGGGATATGTTCGGGGATTAGGACGGGCGGTTAAGCCTCCGCCTTCATCAACTTTGACACACTTCTGATCTACAGCAAGGCAAGGGATGAGATAGAAGCGATGAGAGCTGCTAGAGAAAAAGACTTGCAAGAATTTGCGAAGAAGCAAGCTGAGATGGAGGCCACGCTGAGGGACCACCGTGAGGAGCAGTGGGTAGGAGCGCATCCGGTTGGAGCAGGAGGAGCGCATGAAAAGGGAGCAAGAGTGCATGCGAGTGGAGCACGAGGAGCACATGCAAAGGAACAAGAGCGCATGCGAAAGGAGCAAGAGCGCTTACGGGCAGAAATATCGAAGGAACTGGAGAAGAAAATGTCCTCTGTAATGGAGAAGAAAATGAGCGACATGTCAAAGACTATTCAGCCAGTTTGGGGGTTCAAAAAGGTAGATGCATATATGTTGTAATAACTTTTGATTATGTATTATTACGATGTTATTTTCGATTTAATTATGGATCACTATATGTTATTATTGATGTTTATTAATGTGAGTATTGTATTGTTATTATAAAATGTACGTGTTATATAATATTTTCTATTATTATTGTTTTTTAAAATCGATTCTATTACCACCGTTCGATCGTCATTTCTAGCGATCGATCGGTTGTTAAATACCACCCGTTCGATCGCCAATGTTAAAAAGACTAAAACAATGATCGATCAGTAACATAAACAATCAATCAGCTCCGTGCAAGCGATCTGTTGGTGCTATAAGTGACCGATCAATGTAGAAATAGACGATCGTTCATCCAACTCAAACGATCGATCATTAGCTGACACCGATCGATCCGTTATGTAATCAATGTTCCATCGCAGTGTTAACCGACCGATTAGTTTTAAAATCACGATTGATCGTCGGTACTAAAATGATCGATTGCTTAGACAAACGCGTTCGATCGGTGGTACTAAAATGATTGATTAGTCTTATTTTACGTCCAATTATTGCAAAACAAAGACTGATCGATAGATGATCCCGCTGATCGATCGATCATGATATTTAGCGATGAAAATTTTTCATCAATAAAATCCTTTCCTGATGAAATTCGGGTTTCGTCACTTGTTAAATTTGACTTGCGTTGGTTAAGCCAATCAAGTTGGGGGCAATCGGTGACTGGAATTAGGCCTGAAACTTGGGCTAGTAGAGGAGGTTTGGTGTTTGGGGTTAGGTTTGATATCTCATCAACTTTGTCAAAGGTTCATCGTTGGGTTAAGCCACTTTGTTCCACAATCGGGTTCCAAGTTCTTCTAGTAGTGTCAGCCTATTCGAGCTTAGGCTTGCATATCCTTCTTTTCATCCATTTTCCCAACCATCCATGTTTTTTTTAATTTATCTTTCGATAAATTCAAAATACCAAAAATATCTTTTCTTTTCTTTTGATCTGATACTCAAGATACATTTCCCTTTTGAGTGCTTCACTGGGTCGGCCAAGGATTATCAACCAGAGGCATTGACTAAACACGAGTACTCACAAGTCCTTACTTGTGAGGGGTATAGGCATTGGTGAAGAGTCTAGGTCGGGGTCCCTATCACAACAACTCTAGTAATGGGCCCCCAATGTTTAAAAGGAACAAAATATTAAGAGTCTTTTTGACTCTTCTCTCCCTTTATCTTCCTCTTTTTCAACTTTCAACTCCTTTGTCATTTCTCTCTTTCTTCCTGCCTCTCACGATTTTACACTCTTACAATCCTAAATTTTCAACTCTCATTCGCCTCTCTCCTTTCTCTCTTTGTCCCACTATTTTATACTGTCTGTCTTGAAGGTCGCCACTCCATTACAAATAAACAATCCTTATTCTTTTCTTCCAAATAGGGGTGTACATTGGTTCGAAAGGGGGAAAGTAATCTATTTTGAGAAAATCTTCGGTTTTAACCCCAAAATTATAACCCAAATGTTATTTACCGATTTAAATTATGAATTTCATCACATTTAATCCCCAAACTACTAAAATGTATCAATGTTTGCCTAAGTAAGATTGTATGTTGAAATATAGCAATGAACAAAAAATAGACAAAAAAGGGCTAGGCAACACAATATTGACAGTTGAATCTTATGATAGGGAAAATACTTATGTATTTTAGTAGTTTTAGAACTAAATGTGATAACATTCATAGTTCAGACTGACAAATGACATTTATGTGATAATTTGGGACCTAGAAGTCAAGATGTCTTTATATTCTTTGTATAAAAAACAAAGGGAGAAATCAGAGTATGTTGTTACACTTTGATTATGCTTATTTTGACTATGATTAAATTTTGAAGATTTTATTTATTGCTTAGACTATTGTGATTTTTTAATTTCAAGCAACAATTACATTTGGTTTGGCCTCCTGAGGAACAAATCCTAGCTTCCTCCTTGCACATTGAGATGGACCCAATCTGTCCGAAAAGGTCTTTTGAGACGGTATCTTATCTTTTTAGGAAGAAATTTACCGTCAGTCAGGTCTTTGCGGGTAAACTTGTCGGCAGTAAGGCATGGAGAGCCTGATCTTTTTCGAAATCTTACCGGTACAAATGAACACAAAACAAGTTACATCAGTGATGACGCGAGTATGTAACGTACGTATAGTTTCACACAATATTTCATCTAGAGCGAGCACATGTACGGAGAAATCGACAAACCCAGAAGACATTAAGACACTACCATGTGAAGAAAGACCATGTACGCACCAGTTAACCTACAGCGTGTCGTATTCGTTGAATCTGTTTCAGATGACTCGTCAAGTTCATGACACTGGCTGACTATAGCACAAGAACCCCACAGTAATGTCAACAGTAGAACAGTTGTTCCAGCCAGCAAGCCCATCCCAACAGAGATCATCCCTTGAGCAGTTTCCTTGCTCCGAGGTAGCCCAGATGATTAGAAACAGAACAAAAATTTAGTAGCATGAATCACTTCAGCAGTGGCTGCTTAAGCATAAATTCCAGATCGAGATTAAATATTCCTTGCATCTTAAAGGGAAAATTGTGATTTGGCTCTCAATCGTAATATGAGATTTCAAGTTAGCACAAAATTTGAAAGATGTGAACACGCACAAAGTGCTTTTCCGAATAATGGTAGCATAGAATATCAGCAACTCAGACGTACCAAGTATGATGATAGCGTTAGGAAGCGAGCTGAATACAAGCAAGAGGAGACCACCAATGACCCCTGGACCAAGGATTTCAAGCAAAATTTCACTTCCGTCAGTCATAATCTTTGAAGCCCGAAAAATGCAATAACCATAGACAAGAATGAGAAAGGCGTTTCCTAGGACGGCGTCAGTACATGGCATAAAACCGTAGGTCTGATCACAATCATGCGAGAAGGTTTTGGTTGTAAGTTGGCTCATGGAGGGGTAAGACAGTGAAAGGAGGAAGACAGTGGCCAGAAGAAAATATCTAAGTTTCTTGGCCATATCGTTAAAGTTTTGGAAAAGCTTCGGAAGCCTACTGACTTTAATCGCTTCTATATAGCCCTCATTATTCTCGTACGGATCCCAGAGGTAAGGAACACGGAAGATGAGTTAAGGCACGGGAAGACCTTCAAAGAATTGAGGTCAATGGCAGATAGTACAAAAATGATATATTATATCAAGAATTGAGGTCACTGGCAGATCGTCCTGTCAATGCTACCTTGACAGGACGATGGTGATATATATATTAATTGTGGGGCAGCCACGTGAATTCGAAGAACTGAAATTCGGTCTTTCATATTTGACTATGGAAGTGGAGACATGAAAGATCTTGAACGCGTGAAGAGGAGTATGTGAGAAGCTTAAAAGGAATCAGCAGTTAAGAGTATGGACGCTACAAAACGATGCTCTTAATAGAAGCTTTGGCGGAAAGAACTTTGATTCCTCTTGATAAATCAGTTGATTTATGGCCAATACGTCAGAGTAAATGCAACATGATCTTCTTGTATCCTTTCTGTAAAACAATAAAAGACCCGGGTCCCGAGATGTGGAACCTCTTAAGCTTAAATTAGTCTCTTACTTTTATCTGAGTTTTTGCTATTTTTTCACATAAGAAATCACTTACCTGTTCTCATCGTTAGCTTCCTTTTTATAGTGCTTTGCCCACGTTTCTTTCTTTTCCTCTAACTGCTTCTAACTGAGGTTTTAGTGGGTAGTTTTTGTCCCTATCAAGTCGTGCTTCGTGATGTCCTTTCCACTTTTTTCCCACGGTTATTCGTAACTGCTACAGGTTAAATGGAAACGTGGTGCCGTGGCTTATCGTGGGCGTTAGGTAACTATTTATGGCATACGTAGTGATTTTATCTTTTGGGAAATATGCTACGTGGTTGGATTGTAACTGTTGGGCTTTTGAAGAAGTAATCATATTTTTCGGCCCAAATTGGTTTGGGCTGGATGTGATTCAGTATTGGCACCATCAGAGTCCCCTCATTCTCGAGCGGATTTACAGAATCGGGTTGAGAATATTTGCTATGTTTCGATGCCGAGGTATGGGGAGAAAGAAGCTAATGCATGACATGACTGAATCTATATTAATGATTACATCTCGGTCCAAGGGGGAATCACCCATTCGATTATATCTCCTGTGGAACACAAATATGTATCACAATATCGAAACTCTTTGTTTGCATAGCAGGTGTCGCAGAAATAGTGTCGATAGGTGACCCACCATTTTGGGAATGAGTTGGGATCTCGACTGTCTCCGGGATGTAACAAGATGTTTCTTTGGGGCATTTCTACGTGTTTTTCAAACCTATATTGGTGTTCATCAGCACGACCCCATCTAGTCATTGCCCAATTTAGGATGGCCTTTCGCACAACCTCCATTTGTTCTGCTCGTAGTTCCTGTCGGAGCTCTAAAATTATGTTACAGCAGTCTGTCTTGAGTTTTCTCCTTGATGGTGATAGGCCAAGGCGAGAAGGTATTTGGCCTTTGGATTTCCCCCCTTTGCCGAAGTGTGGACTTCCTTCAGTCCTTCTTCGACTGTTGTGGTCCAGCGCATTTTTTCGCTACCTCGGACGAAGAGTTCATGTGGGTTTTTGCTCGCGTAACATTTGTTGCGGAGGGTTTTCAAACTTCGTTGGAGGGTATGGGGGCGGTATATCTTCAATTCTCAACCTTCGATAGACCGTCGGTCCATGAGCTGCTTGATAAAATTGTTTAGATACTAGGCAGAGGCTTTGCCATTCTCTTGGGGTTGTCATGAACAATCCTGCTTATCACTTTGGACCATAGTTCTTCAGGTAGGGTTCGAGGGCTTCGTTTTGTCGGTCGCATCTTTCTCGTTCTTTGGCATCTCCCTCGACCTTTCTCTCCCTTCTTTCTTGTGACGGTTCTTCCTTTTTATATCCGTATGTACTTGACGGTTATCTTCTTAGAAGGGAAAAACTGTTCAAGTTTCGACATGCTTGTTTCTTCATTTTCCTAATTGCACGTCCCTTTGGTTTCGCGCTTTTCAGCTTCTTATGCTTTAAATGCCTCCCATTCGTAGTTGGCACGTGGCCACTCAAAGATTTCATGGATGATCGTGGGTGGTTATCTCTTCGAGTGTCTTAAGTAATGCATAGCATTAAATGCGACCGTTTCTAGTATTCGATGCTCTAGCTGATTGTCGTCCCTAACGACACGTGGTCTCTATTGGTACGCTTGAGATTCCAGGCGTGTAGATTTTGAGTTTAGTCAATCTCGGGAAAAGGCAGAGCTTTTACAACGTTTGAGCGATTCTCGCGCGTCTTCTTCGAAGAGAGAAAAGACACTTCGGGCTGAACTGGTGGGCCTTCGCTGCACTATGCGTAAGGCTGCTGATTCATTTGCTACCGAGAAGAGAGGTTTGGAGGAGGCTCGTACAGGTCTCACTCTTCGTGTGGCCGAATTATCGGCAATGCCTGCTTTTCCTGATGATCCTGCGGTTTTGCCACACAGATGCATCGACGTGGCTATGGCTGTGTTAGAAGTAGCTTATTTGAGGGAAGGGAGTCATTTCCAAGTCCGTAAAGAAGGGCGCAGTAAGGAGATTTACGAAAGGCTGATGGAGACTTTAGGGACTCGCGGCATCCACCTTCCTCCAGGAGGGGACAAAACACTGTGATTTTGGTTAATCTATTTTGTTTTGTGTTATACTTGTAAATTGCTATTGACGATTTGTACTTCGTCGTTTTATTACCCATGTTGGTTTCTGTTGAATAGTAATTATATTTGGTGATCATATGCAATTACATTTGATAAATTTTTGTAATTGGGAGATTTAGGGATCTCTTTAGTTCTGGATCTGTGGATGCGAATGTGAACATCAATTCTCCGTAGTTCGTAAATGTGAGAAGGAGCCGAGGGAATCGAGGTTCTCCAAGGTCGTTTTAGCGTCGGGGGACTAGGAACCTTAGTTCGCCTTAGTCCTTGAACAACTGGGAACCGAGGTTCTCCGAGGTCGTCTTAACGTTGGGGGACTGGGAACCTTAGTTCTCCTAAGTCTCTGGAACTGGGAACCGAGGTCGTCTTACTCCTGGAACCTTAGTTCTCCTAAGTCCATGCGACTGGGAACCGAGGTCGTCTTAACGTTGGGGACTGGGAACCTTAGTTCGCCTACCTTGGGCGACTGGGAACTGAGGTTCTCCGAGGTCTTCTGGGACTGGGAACCTTAGTTCGCCTAAGTCCTTGAACGTGATTGGGAACCGAGGGTCTCCGAGGTAGTCATAACGTCAAGGACTAGGAACCTTAGTTCGCCTTCCGCGAGGAACCGAGGTTCTCCGAGGTCATCTTAAATGGGAACCTTAGTTCGCCTTAGTCCTTGAATGCGACTGGGAACCTAGGATCTCCGAGGTTGTCTTAACATTGGGGGACTGGGAACCTTAGTTCGCCTAATCCTTAAGCCTTAGTTCGCCTAAGTCTCTGGGAACCGAGGTTCTCCAGGTCGTCTTAACGTCGGGGGACTGGGAACCTTAGTTCTAAAGTCCTTGGATGCGACTGGGAGAGGTTCTCCGAGGTCATCTTAATGTCGGGGAATGGGAACCTTAGTTCGCCTAAGTCCTTGAATGCGACTGGGAACCGAGGTTCTCCGAGGTCGTCTTAACGTCGGGGGACTGGGAACCTTAGTTCGCCTGAGTCCTTGAATGCGACTGGGAACCGAGGTTCTCCGAGGTCGTCTTAGCGTCGGGGGACTGGAAACCTTAGTTTGCGTCCTTAAATGCGACTGGGAACCGAGGTTCTCTGAGGTCGTCTTAACATCGGGGGACTGGAACCTTAGTTCGCCTTGAGTCCTTGAACACGACTGGGAACCTAGGATCTCCGAGGTTGTCTTAACATTGGGGGACTGGGAACCTTAGTTTGTGGGAACTCTCCTTGAACGTTAGAAGTCCTTGAACGGAAACCGAGGTTCTCCGAGGTCGTCTTAACGTCGGGGGACTGGAACCTTAGTTCGCCTTAGTCCTTGAATGCGATGGGAACCGAGGTTCTCCGAGGTCATCTTAATGTCGGGGAATGGGAACCTTAGTTCGCCTGAGTCCTTGAATGCGACTGGGAACCGAGGTTCTCCGAGGTCGTCTTAACGTCGGGGGACTAAGAACCTTAGTTCGCCTTAGTCCTGAGTGACTGGGAACTTCTCCGAGGTCGTCTTAACTTGGGGACTGGAACCTTAGTTCTCCTAAGTCCTTGATGCGACTGGGAACCGAGGTTCTCTGAGGTCGTCTTAACATCGGGGGACTGGAACCTTAGTTCGCCTTGAGTCCTTGAACACGACTGGGAACCTAGGATCTCCGAGGTCGTCTTAACATTGGGGGACTGGGAACCTTAGTTCGCCTAAGTCCTTGATGCGATTGGGAACTGAGGTTCTCCGAGGTCTTCTTAACGTTAGAAACCTTAGTTCGCCTAAGTCCTTGATTGGTCGTCTTAACTGGGGGAAACCTTCCCGGGAACGAGGTTCGAGGTCGTCTTAGACTGGGAACCTTAGTTCGCCTAGTCCTTGCGACTGGGAACCGAGGTTCTCCGAGGTCGTCTTATCGGGGGACTGGGAACCTTAGTTCGCCCAAGTCCTTGAATGCGACTGGGAACCGAGGTTCTCCGAGGTCGTCTTAACGTCGGGGGACTGGGAACCTTAGTTCGAGTCCTTGAATGCGACTGGGAACCGAGGTCGAGGTCGTCTTTCGGGGACTGGGAACCTTAGTTCGCCTTAGTCCTTGAATGCGACTGGGAACCGAGGTCGGGGGACTGGGAACCTTAGTTCGCGTCCGACTGGGAACTTCTTCTCTTCTTTCCTTCGTTTGGCGATTGGTTCTTTATAGAGAACTCTTCAGAGTTTCCTTTTGATAAAAAATGGTAATGCAAAACATGAAATCATAATATTAATGTAAACATGTGGAGACAAATATGATAAAATGGTAATGCAAAACATGAAATCATAATATCAATGTAAACATGTGAGACAAACAATAACAAGGTATTACGCATAGTACTTTCTAAGGTATGTCGAGTTCCATGGATATTGTAGTGCTTTTCCTTGGAGATTTTCTAAGTAGTATGTTCCTGGTCGCTTGGCTTCGGTGATGCGATACGGACCTTCCCAGTTTGGATGGAGCTTACCTTGTTGTGGGTCTTTGGTCCCTGGTAACACCTTTTTGAGGACTAAATCTCCGGGGATGAAGTGGCGGGGTCTGACCTTGGCGTTGTAGTAATTCGAACTTTCTGTTTGTATACTTCCATTCTGAGCGCTGCTTCTTCCCTTGCGTCCTTCTAGTAAATCGAGATCCAGCTTTTTTTCTTCTTCATTGTTTTCCGGGGTGAACATCATTACTCGTGGGGAGAGAGCCCCGATTTCGACCGGGATTACTGCTTCGGTTCCATAAGTGAAAGCGAACGGTGTTTCTCCAGTGGCTGTTCTGACAGTCGTGCGATATGCCCATAGGACTCCGGGTATTTCTTCTACCCATAAACTCTTATGGTCGTCGAGCTTTGTCTTGATAAGCTTCAGTAATGATCGGTTTGCCAATTCTACTTGGCCATTAGCTTGTGGGTAATATGGAGATGAGTAATGGTTCTCGATGTTGAGTTCCTTACAGAATCCCCGGAAATCCTTGTTGTCGAATTGTTTGCCATTGTCAGAGATTATGACCCGAGGTAGCCCGAAGCGACAGATAATATTTTCCAAACGAACTTCCGGACATTTTGCTCAGTAATCTTTGCCAGTGGTTCAGCCTCTACCCATTTGGTGAAGTAGTCGATGGCGACGATCAGAAATTTCAACTGTCTTTGTCCTATTGGGAAAGGTCCGAGGATGTCAATTCCCCACTGCATGAAAGGGTATGGAGAGCTTACGATCGTCATTTTTTCGTCGGGGCATTTATGAGATTGGCGAACCTTTGGCATTTTTCGCATTTCGCACTACATTTTCCACGTCGGCATGTAAGGTGGGCCAAAAGAAACCAGCTCGGACTACTTTTTGAGCTAGTGTACGTGCTCCTGAATGGTTTCCGCAAATCCCTTCATGTACTTCACGGAGGGCGTAGTTGCTTCTCGAGCGTTAGGCAACGTAATAGTGGTTGGGAGAGACTTCGACGGTATAAATTCCCATCTATGATGGTATCGTGGTGCTATCCTTTTGAATTTCTGCTTCTGTTGTTTATCTACTTCGAGGTTTCTTCCTGTAGTGTTTTCATGATCGGTAACCGCCAATCGCCAGGTTCTACTTCATCAACCGTTCGAACCTCGGATATGATTCCAATGGATTGTACGACGCCTCGTCCTTTGAACGTCATCGGCTCCTGATACTTCGGTAGCTAATGCATTAGCTCGGGCGTTTTGATCACGAGGGATGTGTTGGATTTCAAGGGCTTCGAAGCGTTCTTTTACTTCTAAGGCGCGTTTCAAGTAGGCTGCCATCCTTTCATCTCGGGCTTCAAAACTTCCAGTCATTTGTCCTACCACCAATTGGGAGTCGGTGTACACACGAAGATATTTCCCTCCGAGTACTTCTGCAGTAAGTAATCTGGCTATAAGGGCTTCGTATTCTGCTTCATTGTTCGTGGGGGAGTATTCTAACTTGATTCCGAATTCGATGCGTTCTTCTTCGGGTATTTCGATGACCATCCCTATTCCGCCGGCTTCATGAGTAGATGATCCGTCCATAAAAATTTGCCACCATTGCGGCTCAGGAGTCTCTTCTTGACATATTGGCGTGGTGAATTCGTGATAAAATCGGCTATCGCTTGTCCTTTAATGGCGGTTCGAGGCCGATATTCGATGTCAAATTCACCGAGTTCTACTGACCATTTGACTAATCTTCCCGATGCGTCCAGTTTTCCCAAGGTTTGTCTTAACGGGTGATCTGTCAGGACAACGATGGAGTGAGCTTGGAAGTAGGGTCTGAGTTTTCTTGCCGAGATGATGACAGCTAATGCCAACTTGTCGATGTTGGGATACTGGGGTTCGGCTCCTTGCAGGGCTTTGCTCACGTAATATACAGGTCGTTGTACGCCGTTGTCATCTCTTATGAGCACTGTACTTACTGCCGCGTCAGAAATAGCGAGATAAAGGTAGAGTGTTTCTCCTGGTTCGGGGGAACTGAGAAGCGGTGGATTCGCCAAGTACTTCTTAAGTTCTTCAAAAGCCCCTTGACACTCTTCCGTCCATTCGAAGGTCTTCCGGAGTGTTTTGAAAAATGGCAGGCATTTGTCTGTAGCTCGGAGACGACCTGTTGAGCGCCGCTATGCGTCCTGTGAGTCGTTGCATTTCTTTGACATTCTTAGGTGGTTGCATGTCCAGGATGGCGTTGATTTTCTCTGGGTTGGCTTCGATTCCTCGCTGAGATATAGGAATCCTAAAAATTTTCCCGAGGAGACCCCGAAGGCGCATTTTGCTGGATTCAGGCGCATCTTATATTTGCGGAGTACGTCAAAAGCTTCGGCAAGATCAGTGATGTGATTCCTTGATTCTCGCGTCTTTACCAACAAGTCGTCTACGTAGACTTCCATGTTTCCCTATCTGCTTCTGGAACATCAGGTTGACTAACCTTTGATACGTTGCTCCAGCATTTTTCAGTCCGAAGGGCATTACTTGATAGCAATAAGTGTCCCGGTCTGTTGTGAAGGCAGTGCATTCTTGATCCGGTGTGTGCATTTGATCTGATTGTATCCGGAGAAAGCGTCCATGAAGCTGAGGAGCTGGTGCCCTACGGTCGAATCAACAAGAGAATCAATTCTCGGGAGAGGGTAGCAATCTTTCGGGCAGGCTTTGTTTAGGTCGGTATAATCCACACACATCCTCCATTTTCCATTTGCTTTTTTCACCATGACCACGTTTGCCAACCAGCCGGGGTAATTGACTTCTCTGATAAATCGAGATTTGAGTAATTTCCCTACTTCCTCTTGAATTGCTTGGCTTCTCTCTGGGGCGAAGCTTCTCTTTCGCTGTATGACCGGTTTGACTTCGGGGCGTATATTTAGTCTGTGAGTAATGACCTGGGGTCTTCCGGCATATCCTCATGCGACCATGCGAAGACCTCACTGTTTGCTCGGAGAAATTATGAGGCATTTTTTGAATCTTCAGACAAGTGGGCGCCGAGTTTTACTGTTCGTTCCTTTGAGTCTGCCCAGAGGGATATTTCCTCCAACGGTTCTACTGGTTGTGCTCGGAACTCTTCTCGATGTTCTATGGCCATGGTTTCTACAGTACCTTGGGTATCCGAGAGATAGCATTTTCTTGCTAGCTTTTGATCTCCTCTTGCTTCTCCTATTCCTGATCTGGTTGGAAATTTCATCTTTAAGTGATAAGTTGATACTACAGCACGTAGGCGATTCAGAGTAACCCGTCCTATAATAGCGTTGTAAGAAGATTCTCCTTCAAGAATCAAAAACTTTACGGAGAGCGAGGCTTCGAGTGGGGGTTCTCCGACGGTGAATGGCAATTCTTTTATTCCTAGGCTGAATACTTCATGACCGGTGAACCCAGTGAGTCGGGTACTTTCTTTTCTCAATGCTTCTCTTCCTAGCTTCATCTGGTCGTACGCGGTGGTGTACAAAATATCGGCGGAGCTTCCGGTGTCGATGAGTATGCGCCTGATCTTGTAGTTTCCTATCAGGGCGTCGATCACCAAGGCGTCGTCATGCGGATATTCGATTCCTGCCATATCTTCTAGCGTGAACGTGATGGGTTTTTCTTCCTTCATCATCGGACGCCGAGGTCCGCTGTTTACTTTTGCAACAAGTAGTCGCCTTGCGTAGGTTTTCCTCGAAGATTTAGACGACCCTCCTGCTGCAATGCCTCCAGAAATGACCCTGATTTCGCCTATAGCTCTGGGCGGCGAGCGTCGTTCCTCCAATCTTTCTCTCTGTCGTGGGACTTCATTTTGATCTTGCCGAGGTGATCTCTCGTTTCTTCGGTAGGGTCTGAAGCGCTGGTGCTCCGGGTTCTTGGATCTTTTCGGAAAGGTTCCCCTAGTCTGGTTGCAGTGAATTGTCGTAAGCGTCCTTGTTGGATGAAGGCTTCTATCTGTCTTTTTAGATGTATGCATTCATCTGTATCATGGCGTGATCGTTATGAAAGCGACAGAATTTTCGATCATCCCGTCTATCTGGGTCGGACCGCATTTTTGGAGGCCACCGTATCTCGGGATCGTTTCGAATTTCCATGAGGATTTTTCCTGGAGACGCGTTGAGAGGTGTGAATTGCAGTTTCGGGTAATCTGTTCGCGGCCGGTTCGCGGGTCCACCTTCTGCTCTTTCTCCATTACGGGATGCCTAGCGGGAGTTCCTTCTTTTCTTCTTTTGGCAGATATTCCACTTTGATCGACGACTTGTTGCTGGCGGGCAGTCATCATGTCTTCAGCATTCATATACTTTTGCGCTTTTTCCATGAATTCTCCGAAGGTTTCGGGAGGTTTCTTTCCTAGGGAGAAAGAAAACCTTCCGTCGGCCAAACCAGCTACAATGCGGTGAGTACCACCTTGTCTTCCGGATCTTCCACATTAAGTTTTTCTTGGTTGAACCGCGCCACATAGTCTCGTAGACTTTCGCCTTCCTTCTGTCGGGTGGAGAGGAGATGAATGGCCGGTTTTTTCTGTTTTTTACTAGCTATGAAATGGCTGACGAAGGCTTTACTGAGCTCCTTGAAGCTTGAGATGGAATTCGGTCTCAGTCTGCTAAACCATATGCGAGCCGATCCGGCCAGCGTTGTAGGGAACGCTTTGCATTTGATTGCGTCTTGAGTGTCCAGTAGATCCATCTTGCCTTCCAAATCGAGTGGATAATCTATACTTGTCAACCAAGGCATGCGAACTTGGAGGGTAACCGGACCTCCAAAATATTTGGAGTGAATGGGGATTCCACTTGGTGCATCATATTTTCCAAGGACGATGGTGGTGGTTTGTCCACCTTTTGTCTCATCCGTCCCAACTCTGCTAGGACTTCTTCTAATCTAGCGTTGACTCTGTCGGTTCCTTCATTCCGTCCAGGTGGGGAATGTGAGCCTCTTCCGTGTTGTGGTATGAACTTCTTCGTCATGTTTTTCTGGTATCGATATTTGCGGCATGCGGGCTTCTCCAGCGTACCTTCCCGGCATGGATGTTTCCCCTAGTTGTCCGTTATTAGGGCCTAGTTCTCGTTCCGTGCTAGTGTGAGATTCGTGAACAGTTTCTACTAAGCCTTCCATTACTCGTAAAGGGGGCTCCCGGAATGGTTCCGGATCGCCTCCTGTCTTCCCCTTGCCTTTACTCTTGGTGATCACCATAAACCTTTTATCACGAGAACGTAAACGTTCCCACAGACGGCGCCAACTGATAAATCAGTTGGTTTATGGTCAATACGTCAGAGTAAATGCAGCTTGATCTTCCCATTTCTTTCCTGTAAAACAATAAAAGACCCCGGGTTCCGAGGTGTGGAACCTCCGAAGCTTAAATCAGTCCCTTATTTTTTACGAGTTTTTGCTATTTTTTCACATAAGAAATCACTTACCTGTTCTCATCATTAGCTTCTCTTTTTATAGTGCTTTTGCCCACGTTTCCCTCTTTTCCTCTAGCTAGGATTTTAGTGGGCAGTTTTTGTCCCTGTTAGGTCGTGCTTGATGATATTTCCACCTTTTTTCCACAGGTTATTCGTAACTGCTACGGGTATAATGGGAACGTGGTGCCGTGGCTTATCGTGGGCCGTTAGGTAACTGTTTATGGCATATGTAGTGATTTTATCTTTTGGGAAATATGCTACGTGGGTTGGATTGTAACTGTTGGGCTTTTGAAGAAGTAATCATATTTTTCGGCCCAAATTGGTTTGGGCTGGATGTGATTCAGTATTGGCACCATCAGTTATCCAATTTCTTTTATTTTTGTACTGTGTTCTTCTCAATGGACGCTTGATGCTTTGAAATAAATACAGTATGCAGATTTGCAGGACCTTGAAGGGCCCTACTCATGGTTTTACAGAGCAGGATGGAGAGAACATGTGTAAAAGGTGTACTTCCTTGGTGTTCTGCCAAGTTTTGACCTACTT
The DNA here is from genome assembly GCA_003952965.2 of Morella rubra. NCBI lineage: Eukaryota > Viridiplantae > Streptophyta > Magnoliopsida > Fagales > Myricaceae > Morella > Morella rubra. The sequence continues at coordinate 14,580,549 of CM025854.1, forward strand.
GGATATGAAAGCCCCAACAACTGCAGCTATTATAGGTGTGGGATCCCCCAAGATGGCAGAGACAATAGCGCTAACAGCTCCTCCAGCAATCTGACAATATTTAGTCACCTTTCTAGCTCCTCTTTCCCCACGAGTGTTTTGGAGTGTCCCATTGATGCTAGGGATCCTCGTCTGCATCTCTCTGACCTTGTTTTTGTCTACATTAAGATAGATCGCCTGCCAGCTCTCCGCGAGCAGCTCCTTTACACATGAAACGTGAAGATTATACGCCTTGCACTGAGACCTGTAAGACCAACCGGGTCCTTTGCCCCCGCACCGATGACATGAGCTGGAGAGCTTGTGACAGAGATAGAGGTTTTGTTCCCCATCATTCAGGACATGCGGGAGGTTTGCACAACAAGGATGCAGATCAAAACCACATGCCTTGCAGTGATACACAAACCCCAGAACATCGTCCCTACATGCGTCGCATATTCTCATAGCTGGACCCGGTGGAGCATACAAAAATTGGAATTCACACCTGTTGTAAAAAGAATGACAAAAGCTGGGTGGTGCCACAGCACATGCCTTGTGCAAATGGAACTCGCATTGCAGGCATTTGTACTGGAAGCCAATGCCAGCTTCTTTGCACCCTTCACAGTTGAAAGGGATCTCTGAATATTCGAGCTTTAGCTTGTGCTGTGGATGAATCGGGTGAGAAATCTCTTTGTCGATCTTCATGAGTTTTTTTTTTTTTCCTTTTTTTTTTCTTTCGCTCAACTTCTTAGCTCGGCCGATATAGCACAGGGATATGGGACTGTTTGTTTATATGGAGGAAGTGGAGGAAGATGACAAGTTTAATTTGGCTTGTTTTTTAATAGCAAGCTTAAAGGGATTTTGCAACAGTCCCCTGCATGCGAAGATACTTTGCTTAAGTTCTACTAGTAGAGAATACCTTGGTTACTCTGATACCACAATTAAGGTAAGGGGGGATTGAGTAAGAGACAGAGAAAAGCATTTGCAGAATCTAATGCCGTGGAGAATTAGAGTTGGCTTTACTTATTTGCCTTCTACCTGATACGATGACACAAATTACATGTTAGACCACAGGTTTAATTGAGACTAGCTTTTATTGTCAATAACTCCCGGGGACAATCCCAGCAATTTCATGGATGAGTCAAAAATAAAACAAAGGAGAATAAGGTCGAGGTCCTTGCTGAGGAATCTGAAACTTCTGAATACTTTTCAATGAAGAATTAAAAATTTCGGAATTTCACGGAGTAGTTCAAGCGGCTATTGATTTGACTTTTCTCTGTTTCTCTTTTTCCAAATAAAAGATAACAGGTTATTTTGAAGGAGAATATTCGTAGTGGCAAAAGGAGTAGATCTCGGTCTTAGAAAAAGAGTTCAAAGACGGCCTTTTGCAAGGGCATGAAAGAGCGAATCAATCCCTGCACAATAAGCACGTTTATATAAAACTACTCTTAAGCCGTCGTCAGAATAATGAGGTACATCTTTTGCTTTTGCTTTATTGAAGTCAGTAGCAGCTCCGAATCTGAGTCCATTCCAGACAGTCGAGGCGGGACCTCTCTGAACCCACCTTTTGTGATCCAGCAGACATTTTAGGTTTAAGTGTCCTACCACGTGCTATTATCAAATAATAGACAACGTTCTGTGTTGCAGTTCGATTGTTGTCTGATGTATAACAGGCTTATATTCTGTGTTGCAGTTCGATGGTTGTTTGGAAATAAACTAGACAACGTTCCTTTTTATGCAGCTGATGAGACATTGAGAGGTTGAAGATTTCAGGTTATCCCATTAACCTTTGGAGATCAAGTTCTACATCTCTTCATTTGCCTACTGCAAGGTCATAATTACAAACTTGGCGGATACAACCCAAAACCAAGTAAGAGACAGTCCAAACTGTTCCAAACTCCAAAAGACAAAACGAAAAAAGAAAAAACAAGAAACTTTATGTACAGTTACCTAATTCCATTAAAGGAGGAAAATATGTTAAATCCAGCAGGAAAGCACTTACATGGTGAAATGACAAGCCACCTGATAACCCAAATCTGCAACCAAGAAGCGTGACTTGAACCCGGAATGTTTTTCTGCACTTGTGTCGATTTACATACTTTCCTTCGATGGTCCAGATTCCAGAATTACTTTTCAACATGCACCAGGCACAACTCACAAGGCCACAACTAGGCTTCCAATCAATCAAGTAAACTTTTGAATTTATTGAAATGCACAACTAGAGACATGAAATATACCCAACTGTGAAACACAATCTGACATCCAAAACTATCCAATCTCTACACCATCCAAAAGTGGCGGAGCAGCCCAGACTAAAGAACACTAAAAATCTACATATATAACAGTATGCCACCTTTAGAGGCCATCTTTCATACTAATCTTTATGTTTTGCACTTTAATCGACAACTGCAGCTTATGATCTTCTATATCTTTTAGAACTGAAAGCAGGTTAGCCCGATAAACCTCGCATTTCCGATTTGCAGACTCCACTTCACCAGTAAGTTCTCGGATTTTCTTGTCTACATCATCCTGCATATGAAAAACCATGTTAAGACAGGGAACAACAGATGTGGCCAGTATATTCGGAGAGCTGGGAGAAGCATTGTCACATTGGAATGTCAGTTGAACCATACGGAGAGTATAGGCAAACCAAAATTTAATTGGAGTGTAACTCTACGAGTTCTCTGTTCCAGGTTCCAAGTAAATAAAACTACAGTAATGGCCAAAATATATGAAACACGATGGTTGATGGAGGAAAATTCCATCGTTTCCCATCCAATAGGAATACACTAGAAAGGAACATTTCTGATTGAAAAGCAACAGAAATTATAAAAGTGGCAGAATCTTAGATGTCAACAAAAGATTGCACTCAAGGAATGTTTCCCAAGCAATCTTCAAAAGAACAACCATTTTGGAAATCCCATGTTTTTTGTTGTCCTTGTTGTGATATTCTATTGAAGTTGTACGTAAGTGCCCATCATAAAAAGTTCAAAAACTAACATTGAAGGTTCACTCGAGGAAATTTTGGAAGAATAATAGGGAAACTTGAGATCATACATGAGCCAGTTAAAATTGAGAGGATCAGATGATTAGCTCTGAAAACCTCTTTTAACCCGCACGTATGCCTGACTTCATATAGCCCATATGTATGTAGTTCGGGGCAGGGTGGTCTTCCTAAATACAACATATATTGGGACATCTTCCATCTCAAACGATGCAGACAGAGACTAAAGTCCAGGATTTTCATAGCAGATTCATTGAGTTGTTGTAAGACACCTGGCAATTAGTTCATGATGTTTATAACGGACATGATGAAACTGAGTGATTCACCATACAACTAAAGGCAGTCTGAAAGAGGAGGAAGGTAAACACATAAAAAAGGATTTACTCAAATTTAAGAGATCATCTGCAAGTCGAAAATATCAGATTTCATATTTACAGGCAAGTGTAAGGAGATAAACGAAGCAAAGGACAGAGGAAAAAGAAAATTATCCAGACCTCAGACATATGTTCTCTGGAGCTCCTTTCAAGATCATCACTGGTAGAATTTGCACGACTTACACCGCTTGCCAGGTTCCGCCTAACACGCCCGTTAGCCAGGGAAGTTCTTCCCTCACTCTTTATTGCATGAGCAACTTTTTTTGCAGCCACTTGCAAAGCATCCCTCGCCACATCATAAGTTTCTAAAGACTTCACCCCTTCATCTACAAATTTAAAAGCTTCATGACGTAGAGTATTATATCGGACGGTGTGAGATTCTAGATAATTTGTATATACAATAGTAGCGCGTTCTTCTAGTATAACACTGCTCCTGGCATTTCTTGTCCATCGTTTCAACAAATAGTGAGATGGGAGAGTAAGCACGTTGGTAACTCTAAAAACTCCCAATACATGTCTGCAAAGAAGACCCGAAAACTCAAACATCTGGCAACTACAAGTCGCTTTCATCTCCAAAACATTGAATTTTACATAATTCGCTTTATGATCCTCACCAAACTTTGACACTTGATATGTGATGACCTCCTCATCATCCTCAGTCTTCGTTGCCATGAGTGTTAGAGTTCCAACTAGTTCCTCTTGAAACCTTATGAATAGTTTTCTTGTGTAAAGCTCAGATGCTTGTTTCTCCATCGGAGAAGGGGTCTTCAAAACTGGAGCAGTGTTCATAGTATCATAATCTGCTTTTACCTCTTTTTCATTACGACTCTCTAGAGCTTTCTCATACAGCTTAAAGAACTGGTTCAGATTTGTTGAGGCATTCACATACCCATCGAAGTATGAATTCATACTGTCGCTTCGCTGGGTTATGGACATCTCTGCAAAGAAAGTATCTCGCAGATAAACAGGCACCCATTGCTTGCGAGCAGAGTATATTGTTTGAAGCCACTCATGATCCCTAAGATTGTATCCATCAACAAGCGACAGCCAGCAAGACTCAAATTCCTCAATTGACTCAGTCAAGTTAACACATTTATGAAAGTCGGCTTCAAAACAAGGGTGTTTAAGAAACACATGGGACAACTTCTCCTGGCATTTTTTGAAGATATGCCATTTGCAGAAACGGTGGCGGGTCTCTGGAAAGACCTGAGTGACGGCTGTACGTATCACCACGTCATGATCAGTTGTTATTGACACTGGAGGTCGACCAGACATCGCCATAAGCCATGTCTTAAAAAGCCACACAAAAGATGCTTCAGACTCATTAATTAGAAAAGCACAACCAAACAAAACAGGCTGTCCATGATGGTTTACCCCGGTGAACGGTGCAAAGGGCAAACGATACCTATTGGACCTATAGGTAGTGTCGAATGTTACAGTATCACCGAAGTAAGTATAGTTCAACCTTGCCTTTGGATCAGCCCAGAAGACATTGCTCATAGACTGATCCTCGTCACCCTGCACGGCAAAAAAGAAATTGGGGTTCTCCGCGTGCATTTGGCGCAAATAATCCAGAACGAGTTGAATGTCCCCTTCTAAGCTCCTCTGGCGGTTATTTCTCATGTAATTCCTACAGTCGACCTCTGTAAAACCCACTTTGCTTATCCCACCATACTCTTTTACAAGGGCTGACATAATCCTCCGGGGACCCATTCCAGCAGCTTGCAAGGTATCAATCAAGGTCTTGGCAGGACCGGAGATTTGCCTGTGAGAGCGAAGGCAATGCACCTGATCGGGTGGAACCAGCTCATGGTTGTGTTCCCTGACAAACCCAGACACAACCCATTTCCCTGAGTCCTGCATCTTGACAGATAAGGATGCTTTGCAGCCCACTCTAGTGATGGTCCGAGGGCGTTTAATTTCTCTGTCTTTTGTGCGCTTCTCATTCAAGTTCCGGAAGCCCTCCTTAGCACAAACGAATTGCCTCTGAATAATGGCTCCATCCCGCCTGGAACGCCTGGAGGAGCTGACACGGGTACTGAAGCCAACACGGCGAGCATAGGAATTATAAAAGGCCTTGGCAGCCTCTTCAGACTCGAACTCCATGCCTTCATAAGGTTCAAGGTCCAAGAGGTCCCCCTCAGGAAGGTAAATTTCACCACTGCCGGCAGCACCACCTCCAGCGCCACCACTGGTGGGAGATGGGCTGTCAGCCATTTCATCATCATCAATGTCCAGGCCGTCATCATCAACATCTCGTCCACCAACACCACCGCCTCCTCCTCCCAAACCAATATCAAATTCGAGAATCTCGTTATCCATGTGAGGACTATGAAGGAGCTCAATTCAACCCCACCGTGTGAATTGTTATATGCTTTCTATTTATAGTACTGTTACGTATGTATTCAGTCCCTCGATAGTTGTAGTGGAAAAAGCCATGTAGCAATAGAAATTACAAGACTAGCTGAAGGGGTAATAAATTAATGGAAACAAGAAGTACCACTGACCCTCACAGGCGTAATTGTACAACACTCATTGAGAGAGGCCGAGCTCCTGCTCCATCTTCAGCCAAAAGCATCTCTCTCCACAAACTATTACTGCAACATAAACGACAACAACACGAGAGCCCAGTAGAAAATAAGGGAAAAAAAAAGTGCCTTTTCTTGTAGTTGTTGTGGGTTTCGACAGGGACAAAAATGTGCGACAGTGGCTGCTTTTCTAGGGTTCCTGTGGAGAAACAAAGAGAAACCCTAGAATTGGTCAGGAGTGAGTTTGATTAGGAATTTGGGAGAGTCTGTTCATCGCCAAAAAAAAAGTGATTAGAAAAACTAACTGAAATGGGCGCAGTGAGAGAAAGAGAGGGAGAGGGAGCTGACAAAGTTCAATTTTAAGAAAAGGAGCAAGACCAAAAGTCGGAGAGTTTGAGAATGGTGGGTAGGTTCTTCGTATTCTATTCTACCTCCCTCTCTTTACACTTGATCCGCTACTTTTTCCTTCTTATTTGTAAACGCTTATCCACCGTCCGATTACCATCACTACCTTCTTCTTCTTCTTCTTGTTTTTGTTTTTTTTTTTTCTACCTTAGAGCGGGAGCCTCACCTGCTCCGCTACTTTTATTTTTTATGTGTATGATTTCCAATATCTGAATGTAAAAAAAAAACATTATTGCATATATGTTATAGTTGCAGTTTATATAACTCTAGAATGAGACTTTTTTTTTTCTTTTTAATATAGCAAAAATTATTAAGATATTTATTTTTAGATACTATATTATTAAAGCCGTTACAATTTATTGATCCGTTTATCTCAATTCATTAAATGATCCATTGATTTACGTTTTATAATATCATTTCTATATTATCAAAATGTTGATCTATTGATTTTGTTCGTAATAAAAGTATCAAATTCATAGCTTCGTATCACTGAAGTAAAGTTATGATTTGTTTATATAAGGGTCAGAATAATTTACGAAACCAATTTTTTTTTCTATACCTAAAATGTTTTCTATGATTTTATTTATTATTTTCTGAGTTTTTTGATTGGTCAATCAATTTATCATCTAGTGACTGTTATTTTTTATTGTCATAATCAGAGTACTAGTCATCCAAATGAAAATTATGCTAATTTAAATTTGAGATTATTAATTTTAAGAATTTTTTTACAACCGGATATATTACTTATTTCTTTCTTTCGTTCTTTTTTCTCTCTCTTGGGCATTCTTTTTTTTTTTTTTTCAAAGGCGGATTTTGCTGGGCTATTTAGTTGCAGATTGACCCCCAAAAGAGGAAACTCCGGTTGGCTGCTGCTTATGGACCATCACCCAAAAAAAAGGCCCAGGTAGTATGACACGTGGAGTGAGATATTTGTTTTTCTAAGCCATTTGTTCTTTTTAATTTTGTTTGGAATAGGAATGAAAAAAGGTCACGTTTTGAGTATTGACGATGAGAGGATGAAAACTGAAAAGGGGAAGATATCTATGCAAAGGCTTACCAAAAAGCTGCAGCAGTGGTAGGACTGAGATTTTGTAACACGCGCATGACTTTGTCTTTGCTAGTTGCTCTTCTTTTTGGGTACACACTAAATGCCGGCCGAGAGCTGAGGGTGGAGAGAGCAGCGAGCAGAGGCTGAGGCGGGTGAGCAAATCTGCTGACAGCTAGCGTTCTTCCTAGCGTGAAATCCTGGTACCAACTTTGGGTGCAATCGCATTACAAAAACCGCCTTAGACCCGCAGCCCCCAGGCATTGAGTAGAGTCTTCTTCTTCTTCTTCCTCGGCATTTCTTTTTATCTTCTTGTGCAAATGTTATATTTTTTCATATTTGCAGCTTTGATATGTTTTGTGCTTTTGCTTTGCTTTCCTACCCTTTCTTTCTCATCTGCTCTAAAGCCCTTGTAATACTTTACTTCTAAAAATGAAAACATAAATGTTCTATTTTTGTTAACCTCTCTCGTTTATATGTTTTAAGGCTGCCTGTCATCAGGGTGTGATGGGAGTATTTGGGTAGTCTTGCTGACCCTTTTAAATTGTTCAGGCTTCTGTGCTGCCATAAACGAAACCAGCCCCTTTAAAGGAAGTAAAAGCGAAGAAAAAGAAAGAGAGATATGAACGATAACGAGGAAACGGGTAAATGCGTTGGGGAGGATAGGGATAACAGTCCGACGACCCATATGCATACACAGGTCGACGAAGATGAGAAAGGACCAAACCCCACCCAGGTTCTAAATGTGGATTTGAAGATCGAGAACTACGTTGATGGCAAAGCTCCTGATGTTTTCCCTGTTGAAAACCCAGGTCAAGTTGATTCTGCTTCTTCTGCCCTTAAAACCGCGAATGATACTAGTATGGCTGCAAATGAAGTGGCACATGGGAATGCTGGAACTGAGGTTAGCGATATAATCTATTCAAGTCGGCGGGAACCCGATTCACCCCCTAAGAGGTCTATGGAAATAGAGCCCGACAATGATAATAAAGGGGAGTACATTGAAGAAACAGATGGTAGTGATTTAAATCATTCCAATCAGAAACTTCCCAGTGCATCCCATGAGAGGTCTATGGAGATGGAGGCCAAAGATGATCAGAAAGGGCATGACTTGAATGTTGGGATGAGCAACATGGAGCTGTCTCCAAACAGAGAGGTTAAGGACCTGGTAACAAAACCCAAGCTGGACGTAGAGCATGAATTTCGTATGAAGGGCTCAGAGCAGTCATCTCTCTCAGCGACATATTGGGATGAGGGTGATGATTCAGGAACAGAGGAAGACCAAGCAGCATTCATGATGGAGGTAGAAAATTTCTGTAAGGAGAAGAGCTTGGAATTCAAGCCCCCAAAGTTTTATCAAAAGGAATTGAATTTGCTCAAGTAAGTGCTCAGCAATTGGGTAATAGGTTTCATTAAAGAACCTTCTCTAACTTTGTGACTTAAATCATGGTTGTTTATCGTATGTAGGTTATGGAGAGCTGTGATCAAACTTGGTGGCTATGAACAGGTTTGCGTGGTTTATGTTTCATTGTATTCCAATTATTTCTTGTCTCTGGGGGGCCCTTTTTTGGCTAAGCCCTACATTTTTTTTTTCTCTGAAAAATTTGAAGAATAATCCCTCAAGATCAGATGTAGAAGTGTGTGCATTATTCGAAAATTTTTGGCCTATTTTGCACATTTCATTGTCTCAAAGGACTGTATGCAGTAGTTTGCTAACAACAGAACCCAGGTTTCAACACCCCCTCCTCTCCCCTGTTCACATACATACGTGCATGATTCACTTGGATGAAACAATTTCACCTGCTTTTCAATTTATACTTGTCACGGCTATGATAGAATTACAGGTCTGATGTCTTTCTGTTGGATTTCGTAGGTGACTTCATGCAAGTTGTGGCGTCAAGTGGGACAATCATTCAATCCACCCAAGTAAGGGGAAAAAATGTTTGATTGGTTGATGCCATTTCTAGCCAGTTTGAAGTTTTCATGACCAAAAAGAAATGACAACTGCAGTTCTCTATGGGTAAAAGGAAAAAGATGGGAAGGAAGAGAAAGAACTTGCAAGTGCAAGAGAGTATAATTCTTAGTTTAGCTGTTTCCACTTCCCCATCCACCCAAAATTAAGTTCCTTTTCTGGTTTTTTCTCAGGGAGACTATTTGGGATGGTTTCTTTCTTTCTTTTTTGTTTTTCAATGCCATAGCTGATATGTCTGTTATGGCTTCACTTGCCCAGGACCTGCACTACTGTCTCTCTGGACTTTCCGAATATTTTATGAGAAGGTTACTACTTTTGATCCACTTCCTGTACATTAATTAGTTTCTTGACCTTTTTGTTTACTTACTTTTATGTGTTTATAGTTCCTGATTGTAACTTTCTGCAGGCACTACTTGAATATGAAAAGCATAGAATGGGTGCTGGTGAGCTCACAGAGCCTACTAGAGTAAATAATCAGGTATGTTAAATCAGCTAATCATGGGGTCAGGTCGTTGGGGTTTCTCAAGGATTATGTGCATTTTTTTCCCAGCATGGGTTGTGCTTCAGGAAACTTTTGTTAGCACGGGGTGGAAGGTTTGTTTGGTGGAGGAAATGTAGATATGATGAGGTGTGTATACCTGTAGAAGGGGGTAGGGGCCTAAAAAGTCTGATTCTTGGCCACTTCGATTGAACAATCCATGTCAAAAAATGGTCTGGATCACATACTGTCTCCTGGGGCTTGGAAATGGATATGTCTAGGAAAATGTTAGAGTTGGTGCCATGAATAGGTAGGCAAAGCCATTGCGTGATTTATTGGAAGGTAGTATGAAGCATATAAAGCCTGTGCTTATTGTGGGAAAACTGGGTTTGGGCTAAGAGTCACAAGGCTGTGTGTCCACATTTGGAATGATTGTTTTGAAATGGTAAACTGATGTTAGAACAGGATTTCTTTGTTTCATCACGACAGCAAGGTTTGTTTGTTCTTTTTTTAGATTGGGGTGCATTTTAAAGTCCTCTCTCTGTGCTTTTGTAGCAACCTGTAGTGAATGTGATTTGGAGCTTTCCCTTCCTCGAAGTTTCGGGAAAATGAAGCCCTAGTTCTGTATTTGCTTTCATTTTGCATTTTGCATTTTGCATTTTTTGTTTCTCTGTTTCCTTTTATTTTTCCCATCTATTCATGGTCCACATCCACACGCATGCATGTATATTGTTTTCATTTAGGTGGATGCATAGAGTGCCGATGCAGTTTGTCTTTTAATCTGAGAAGAATCTCAAAATGAGCAAAAGAAAAAATTGCAAAGCATTTATCTTAACAAAGTATTTATGTACTTGTATGCTGATGTCTTGAAACTGGACTGCTGGTGCATTTTGATTCATGCGGAAATAAGAGCTGGTTCTGCACTAATCGATGCAAAAACTTTATCTGGTTTTACAGGAGTAGTAATTTATAGTTATGTGAAATTCATCTGGGGTTGTAGGAGATATAGTATGTCATTAGTATGATTCATATGCAGGTTGGCAGTAGTCAAGCTTTAGGATCAGGTAGGACACTGAGGGATGCTGCAGCACGTGCAATGCAGGGTTGGCACTCACGGCGTCTTTTTGGTCATGGTGAGAGTGGCGACCCAGTTGTTAAGGTTCGTGGAGAACATTAAGCTCTAAGAAAAATGACTTTTTTATTGGTATTTTTTCCTTTCTATTGTTTTGCCTCCCTTCCATATGGTTCTTTCTTATTAAAAGGATTTTATTGTTTTTGTTAGGAGAAGAACTTGAGTTCTATGCCAAAGGGCGACAAACAGCTTAAAAGTATTGGTATGACTACTCTGTGTTTAACAGGTTCAGTAATTTTAACTGCCTCGTTGTCCTTTACTTTGAATCTTGGTTTATTGACTTAGGTTTACTAAAGCGGAAAAAGCCATCGACTGTTGAGCGTAATGCCCAAGTTGCTCACCTTAAAGCGCTAAAGCCACAGTTAGTTTACACTGCCTTTATGGTCTGCAAGGCCTAGGTTCCTTTGACTCATTCAATTTGAAAATATGGTATGTTTGCTTTCCAGAATAGCTCAAATTGTTCTATTGCTTTTGACAGCTTGGAAACAATGGTTGTTGATGTTGGGCCCCCAGCTGATTGGGTGAAGATCAATGTCCAGAGATTTGTGAGTTTTTCTCTTGAATCACTCTTTCGTAATAACGAACTCATTGATACTGAATTTTTCTTCGGCTCTGCTAATATCTGACTAGATTTGAATTTTTGACTGAACCAGAATGACTGCTTTGAGGTGTATGCCTTAGTTCCTGGGCTTCTGCGTGAGGAGGTTAGTATAAGATATCTATGGAAGTTCTTCCATTTACCTCAGCTTCTGAGCTTTTTATACTGTGAGTGCTTGTTTGGGCATTTGAATTCTACTTGAGTTTTACAAGGTAATTCTTAAAAACGTAGACGATGAATGGCATCAAAATGTTTGGTCAGGCACATGGTGCAGATAGGGTTTTGCTCCTTCAGGAACTGATGTTTGCCCTTTCTCTGTTTAGTTATTGGGGAGAGAGAGAGAGAGAGAGAGAGAGAGAGGGTTTCCATGGAGGGTGAAGCACCCAGTTCAGAAACCTACTGAAACTAAATAGCTCAGCAAGATATCAAAAGTTTTATTTTATCAAGATCTGTGTACAGCAATAGACCATCAATGGAAGTAAAAACAGAGACCTACACCTAGTGCTAAGTAGTCTATTGACATCCGAGTAAACTTGTCTTGGGCTAGATTCCAATTTGAGCATGAGATCAAGCAAATGCACCGAGTGAATAACGAAGTTTCATCAAACAGGCCCCAAGTTTCTGAAACAATTCAAAGCTGCAAAACAGCGTTTGATCCACCTAGCCCACTCTCTTTTGACTATTAGCCCCAACAGAAAACAGTCTATTGTCCTATGGTATTTAATTTTCTTGTTCAAACCTGATAGTTTTCTCTGTGGTTGTCAAATGGTTTGACAACCACAAAATAGAAACAGTTTTCAGTGCCAGGAAGTAGGCAACCAACACAAAAGTTACTTTATCCATCTTTTTTATGCTTTATATATATATTTTGGGTTTCTATGTATATTAAAACCTTCTTCTTAGTGATACAGGTGCATGTTCAGTCTGATCCAGCTGGATGCTTAGTTATATCCGGTCAACCTGCTCAACTGGATAATCCTTGGGGTGTAACACCTTTTAAAAAGGTCTCCTAAAGATTGCTTATTTTTTAATTACGTTTAGTTTGTAGGTGTTGTGCAATGCTGTTTTGTGGAATGTCCATTTAAGTTTCCTGCATAATATATGACAGTTAAAGGTACCTGAATCTCCTTTTGTCTACCTCTCAATATTATATAAGCTTTTATTTATTTATCTATTTTGGTAAATGTGATTGTATACAAATTGTTTGTAGCCGTTGATGTCCATTGGAGTAATTTAAGGAACTGGATATGTACAAACTATGTTGGTTTGAGCCTCTTTATCGAGCTATATCTGACAGTAGTTATTTTCTTTTTAGGTTGTCACCTTGCCTTCCAGAATTGATCCGCATCAAACATCTGCTGTTGTGACCCTTCATGGACAGTTGTTTGTCCGTGTCCCATTTGAGCAGCCAGATTCATAGAATGTGAAGTTTCCCTTCCCCAGATTTGCAGAATTGCTGCTACATTTTGGGTCTGGAAGGTGAATAAACTTTATGTGGACAGTGAGAAGTGAAATTCTGTAGTTTAAGTTTTACTCGTCCATTCTATGCTTACAGTTGAAGCATAAGCCTGTCCTTTGGACTTGTATGCATTTATAGTCTAATGTTAGGTAATTATCATAGGATGTTGTAGTTAAATTGTGATAGGAGCATATTCAGTAATGTAGATTAGTGATCCCTTTCAGGGAGTTATGATCTTCACCATTTGGCTTAGATCTTCTTATGTAATTAATTGTGAACACTTGCAACTTTAACTCAAATTAAAGGAGGATTTGCCATGGAGTTATAATCGTTTTTGTTTCCTATACAGCATTATTTGTAGGTGAGTTCATTTCATGTTATGTTACACTTGAAATATACCCATTATCATCCTTGGAGAGAACTGTTGGGATGGGGGTTTGGAGATCTCATAAAAAGTCCCATAATTATTCCTCAGCCGTGTTTGGCAGAAGAGCAGAGTAAGTACAAGTATTAGTAGAATAGTAAAACTGCGTTCTTGGCATTAATGTGTACGTTGGCTCGCGGTAATTCTGTTAGATTTTTTCTGCAGCCTGTTCTATATGCGTGGTTCCGATAATATGTGCACAATAAAACTGACATACTGTGGCTTTCAGTTTGGCCATGATCCTAAGCTCACTGTCTTATTATTGGGTGGTTTTTAAGATATATCAGGCGCCCCTGTATATTCCATTTCGTCAATTATCATGATCATGAAACTCAAAGGTTCCAAAGAGCAGAACTACTGATAGTGACCGTCTGATATCATCATATGGTGATGGTGCCAATTGAAAAACATTTGCTTCACTTTCGTTCGTTATGAAGTCGATTGACCCCACTCTCTACGAAAAAAATCATTCTTTGGATAAATACTTTTGAATCTCCTAAAGTCTCAAGGTAATCAAGTAAACAAAATTCAAACTTCAACTTCGCTACTTAGAAGTTGGCACAATTGATCAGGGTTTCTTGTACCTATCACTTTGAACCGCAGTCTTCGTGTTCATAGTCTTTATAAATCATATGTGAACCCGGATACATAATTTTGCTCCTCATGGGAATTGAAAACTTCCTCCAATGTCTTGAGAAGAGCTTCCCGTAGGTGGACTAATGGCGACCCAAAGCAGGGAAAGTGTGATTGCAATGAGACCCGACCAAACAAACACAATAGTTGGTGTCCTCCCTCTCCGTCCCATCAAACCCTTGGCAAAAGGATACAAATGGGCCAGCACCCAGAAGCTGAAGAAGGCTCCACCAAGGAAAGCACTCCACGGACGGTTCGAACTGTAAAGGGTCCTCGAGAATGCAACAGCAATCCCGAGAATATTCAACATCGCAATAACAATGGGTGGAATCATCAGTGAAGTCCACTTGACAACGTACAAGTCTGCGTAGATGTCGTCATTGTCGTCTCCGCCTGATTTGGAAGTCAATGTGAAAGATATTTCGATCCCTGCAATCACTTTGAGAAGGCCTTGGAGCACAGCAGCCAAGTGCGAACTGGTTCCAGAAATGAGCCAGAACTGTTCATTCCTCCACCACTCTTCCAATCCCACACCGGACCATTTTACCTCCAGGACGGCCAGCGCAACCAAGCATAGTGTTATGCTGAGCAGGTAGACTAAGAAAGTGACGTTTAGAGTTTGGACGATGAACTGTCCGGAGAAAAGTGAGAGTGCAGGGAGGAAGCAATAGACAATGAGGAAGATAGAGGTGAAAGGGTAAATGCCGACGTTCAGATACGCTATACGCTGGAGAAACTTGAGGCGGCGGGAGCCAAGTAATGCATTGTTTCGAGAGAAGAAAATTTCAACGGAGCCAGTTGCCCAGCGAAGCACCTGGTGAAGTCGATCCGTGAGGTTAATCGGTGCTGACCCACGAAACGCGTCACGCTTGGTGACGCAGTAGACTGAACGCCACCCGCGGTTGTGCATGCGGTAACCTGTGACCACGTCCTCAGTGACCGAACCATAAATCCAACCAACCCGATCGCCCCATTCTGTCTTGTCCTCGTACCTATTGCGCATGAAACATGCATGCATCACTCATTACAGATGTATTTTCTTCCCATTTTGACAAGTAATTCGAAAATTGAGGTATCATATACATAAACTTGTAGGTATAGATCATTACATACCAACAAGAAATTACAGAGACGGCTTCGGCAACAGTAGCAGCATCAAGTGGATCACGGGGGGCCCTGAGAGCACCAGGAGGTCGTCCATATTTGACTGAGGGATTATCCTGAAGGGGGCGACCTTGGTACTCAGCTATGGGTATGGATTCCGCCAGCTTTGCAGAATTTCCAAAACGCTTGGGCAGTAGATTCATTTGCAGCTCTAGATCAAAGTCGCTGGGCTTCAAAGCTTCTGTCTCTGAGTCGGTCTGTTCGGCAAACTTATCAGGTTGTGGTGGGTCAAAACCATACAGCGCAAATCGCCGGAACATGCAGCCAGTACCCACATAAAAAGGACCCTGCAATGTCATACGTGGTTTTACACTTTAAAGTTTTCTGTCTCAAGTTACTTGGCAGAATATTTTCTTTCAATCAAATTGAAAAACAGGGAAAAGATTCATGATCACCTGCAAACCATCAAGGGCGCGCATGTTGCCGTCAAAGAATACAGTGTTATGATTGGCATATCGGTCAGAAGGATCGATGCCTTCAAATCTCTGCGGGAACTGAATGTAGCAGATGTTCTCGCCACCTCGATCCATCATGAAGCACATCCCTTCGCGTATAGCTTTGCAGTTGTATATGTAATGGTCGCAATCAAGGTTGAGAATAAAAGGGCCATTCGACAGAACAGCCGACGCACGTACCAGGGCGTTCATGGCACCAGCTTTCTTGTTATGATCATAGCCCGGCCGCTTCTCACGTGACACGTACACAAACATGGGGAGGCGAATGTCCACATCAGTGCAGTCTATGATCTTATCCAGGTCTGCTCCTCCCATTAGTGGGTCACTGCTTGGGGGCTTCAGCATCACCTAATGTATTGTTCGTTCATATTGCAAAGAGAGTTAGTGCGCAACAAGATATATTGGGGTGTATTTGGTGGAAGATCAAACTGAGGACAGTTGCACATATTATGAAAATCGATTTGGCATTTTTCGAAAGTTTCTTTACCTGAAGAATTCCAGCATGGTCACCTTTGGCATGTTCATTTGAAGGGACGGTCCATGTGCCAGGCCAATGGGTGGCGTCCGCCATCCATGTGGCCTTCTGCACTTTTATTGCCTCGAAAAGGTCTACCCCTCTCTCCCTCATTTGCTTCAATAGCTTCATTTCCTCCCTCGCATTGAATGCATCTGATCTCCTCCTTATCGAGTCTGGAAGCCCATTAATTCTTACCTTGAACTCATCGTATTCCCTCTTGACTTTCCTCCTATCTTTCACAAAATCTTGCCGGCTCTTGTTCTTGGTTGGGTCAATTTTCAAGCTGAAGTAGCTTTCCGGATTTCTTGGCTCAATATCATGTTTTCGACAGAAGGGAACCCATAAATGAGCGAAACTTGCAGCCTCGGCCATAGCCTCGAAAGTGAGGAGGGCGCCTCCATCGTCAGAGACATAACATGCAAGTTTTTCCACTGGGTAATCAACAGCTAGAATTGAGAGGATAGTGTTGGCAGTGACTAGAGGCGGCTCTTTGTCAGGATCAGCTGTGGAAACAAAGAGGTCAACGCCTGGGAGGTCTGAGCGGCCAGTGGGATTAGATGGTGATGGCACATCAAATTTGTCATGGAGGATCTCAAGGTCGGTGGAACGGTTGATTGGGCAGAGCTTGGGAATCTGGTCAAGGATCCAAGAGAAGGCAAACCATATCTCACACACCACTGACATTAGCCATAACCACACTGCATCTTCATTTGGGTGTGCTACTCTCCATTGCAAAAAGAAAATGAGCACCACAAACCGAACAACGATCAGCAACCTGTTTCAGACAAATTATCGCAAAAGTGATGATGTAAACTGCATTCTTCAAGGTAGATGAAACGATTAAAAAGATTGAAGTTGGAAAACTGACCTGTAAGGGCTAATGATGGCTGCCGAGATTGCCAGTTTCCGACTCAGGGGTTTCCAAGGCTTATCCATTGATTCTGCTTCCTTGAATCCTTCATCCCCATCATCACCATATGTGTCATCTTCTGGCCAAAAAGCATTACCAGAACCATAGCTACTTTTTGTCTCGAACAGCCACTGGTGGTGATCAAATTCTCCAGTCTGATTCCTCTTCATCATAGACAGACTATCATCTGTTTTTGACCCGGCTGGCAATGGCAATGCTCCCCGCGAATAATGTGGTGCATCGTCCTCATCATAATCACCTTCTAATTTGTATGGCTCCTTGCAACCTGGACATAGTCCATTTTCTTTCTGAGCATCCATGTAGCAATCTCTGCAAATTTTGAACCTAGACAGAACATTTCAATTATTGTTCAGTTTGATATACTCCTAGATGAAAATATATTTTGTCTTGTGGCATATTAAAATGTATATATTGTTCAAGAGTGATTTATTACAGAACATGAGAAAAGAATTTGGAAGTAAGAGCGATTGGATTTGGCACATACCTGCATTCACAAGGGATTACTTCGTTTCCCCTCTCGTCCTTCATTAGCTTTCCATCACAAGCAGGCATAGAGCACAGGGAGCCCTTCACGCCATTCGCCCCTGGGTGACTCCCCTTCGAAACGTATTGCTCTTCATCCGTCATGGGCTGGTTGTCTGGTGTGGGAGGAAGGTGTACGGTGTAGTCCATGTAGTCCCCTGATATTTCTCCTGACAACTCAAGGTCTTCTCTTGACAAACTGACATACCGTCCGCTTGGAGTCCGTCTTGCAAATTTTACAGTCTGTCCGCCTGGATTACGGTTGCCATGAGGACCTCCAGGGTTGCGTAAAGCCTTCTTTGATGGTTGGTTAGCCAGGGATGCCATTGTCTATGTTTCTGACCTAGCAATGCTGCTTACCCTGCCTGATTGATGCGGTTCTATATCATCTGCAGTAAGATGTATATCCTCCAAATCATTACGTCCCCTGGTCTCCCTTTCTGATAGAATCCAATTCTTGGAAATGCTCAAGGCTTCAAGAAAAAAATCTTCAAGAGATAAAAATGCACTGTATATGCCAGCAGTTAAGGAAAATAGATTTGATGGACCGTACTATAAAGGCAGATTTTTGTTGGGTTGCTAAGAAATCAGAGCTGGGAATTCCCAACTGCGATGACTGTGGAAAGGTATGGAAGGCAACAATATTTTCGGAACAAGTTTTTGCGCCAGAGTAATGAAACATGAGAGGAAGGTCCCTATCATTCATAAAGTTTCGCTCCCACCAACTAAGGGACAAAAATGGGGCGCACGTAGGAACTTTGATTGGAAAGAGAGAGTGAGAGAGAGATCTGGCACCTTAGAAGACGATTGATCTGCGGTGAGAGGCGTCCATGTATATGACCATTTCCTTAATTAAGAGTTTTAAAGAATGTGTGCGTGAACTGTGGAGGCCGGAGCAAAGGTAGTGTTTGAAGACTCTCTTCCACGTCTAGATATATAGTTTATTGGGTACCCATGATCCCATCACCAATAAACATTCAGTCTCTAAAGTTACATGTCAGCCTGTTTCCTTTCTCCCAATCATCATCGCCGTCTTGCCAGCTGCAACGAACCATATAAGAGATCCAAACCTACAATATCATGGAGCCCATGACTACTATTCTCACCAAATTGTTCAAAATTTCAAATATCCACGGACTTTTTGGTTCAAGTATTTGGGTGTAAATACATATCAGCTATTGCTTATTTTTATGGGCACCCAATAGGACTGGCCGAATGCAAGACGGCTAGAATAATCACGAGAAGCAAAGGACCCAGAGGTAGAACATCAGGAGCCAGAAGCAGCAAGCACAAGACTCGGGAGGAGCCCACGACTCACAGACTAATCTCTTAAAGCTACAAGCTCTGAGAGTGCAGCATCTAGCGTAGGCAGAAGAGATTTGTGCAGAAGCTAGTTGGCCTCTGATGGACTCAAACTCTAGGCGAAAGTGCATGAAGAACTGAAATAGACGTCGGTGATCTCCGGGAGGATTCGTAAAACTCCGTCTCCATCGCAGTCTGTTCAAGCGATTAACCAAGGCCGGTCTCCTTTACCTTTTTTCTTATGTTAAAGCGAAATAATCGTTTGGAGAAGGGTGGAAGTCAACCGCAGCCGGAAAGTTGTATTGTCACATATGTGTTATTTAACTCTCCCCCAAGCCAATTTGAGACCCCGTCCAGAGTATGCATTCGGGCTACGAAGAGTACTTGTGCAGAAAAAATAGCCCACCAACACACCTACCACAAAGATGGGCTGGATCTGAACTTAACATGTAAACAAACTATTAGGTTGCCATTCTAAGATGGTTTTGCTGATTTCTTCCCTTTTTCTTGCAGATGGAAAAAGGAAACATATTCGCTGTATTCGTTGAATGTGCCCGTGTACTTCGTCATCTGACGGAAGGAGAGAGTTTTATTGGTGCGAAAGGAAGTAAACAATTCATTTTTCTAAAGACGATGCGAAATAGGATTCGAAAATATTTCCTTGAACTAATTAATCAGGGGTGCACGCTTGGAGGTCCCAATTAACAAACTCCATCTATACCGATGAGATGGGATTAGATTAGGTGCGAAGTTTAAGCGTGCGAAGTGTGTAAAGAAGGGGCTGAGATTTTGAGGCTCAGATCTGACGGTCACGAAATGACACCTCATTTAATGAGGTGGGAGGGAAAAAAAGCGTCAAAACTCGGCTTGGCTAAACAGAGTCGGCTTGTTTTTTTTTCCCCTACAAATCTTCCGCAACACGCTGATTGCTATTTTTCTCTTTCCATTTTCCCTGCACATCTTCTGCAACCTTCTGTAACAAGTTGACGCTTTTTAGGTCCTGTTTGTTTCCCTATTTTGGGGCATTTTTTGCACCTAATTTTTAACAAACAAAAAAGATGTCTTTTCAGTTAGAAGACGTTTCAAATTATGTATCTGAGTTTTTTGTCATCAAGTTTGTAAAATTCCGTTTTCATAGGGTGCTCGAGAAATCTTGTAGAGTAAATATTACAGGCTTCATTGGTTTTATGTAAAAGCGTAGATCGTTAAATTTAATATGCTTTTGCCCTTCACTGCTATCTTCTACTCCATTCTTGCTTGGACCCTTTTATCTTCAACTGGTTGCTTATCATCACCAGACAAAACAGATCTATGGTTGGGGCCAATGATAGCATCTCCATCCTGCTCGAGTTGTTTTCTTGGATATTCCAGTTGCTTTGCTTCTGTGTTTCCTTTAATCTGATTCTAATATCTGTTTTACATATTTGGGTTTTGAAGTTGACAAATCTACAATCTTCCTTTGTAATAGTACAATACAAGCTCCTTGGTTAATATGTGGTTGCTTTTAACATTCTCTGTACATGGCTTTGGTGGAGCCTCATTATGTTCTATGGTAAATCATGGGCATGTTCGTTAGCCGGGCAACGTAAGCACGAAATATTCAGCATTATCTTTAAATTCGTGAGCACGATTTACTGGGCAACGTCTTTACATTCCTGAGCAATTTCAGTCGCCTCAGCTCTCCCTGCCTGCAGTAAAGTAGCCTCACGGTATGCTGTATTTCGAGCCCTTGAACGTGCTCCAAAAACGAAGTATCACGAATTTAAAGATAATGCTGAATATTTCGTGCTTACGTTGCCCGGCTAACGAACATGCCCATGATTTACCATAGAACATAATGAGGCTCCACCAAAGCCATGTACAGAGAATGTTAAAAGCAACCACATATTAACCAAGGAGCTTGTATTGTACTATTACAAAGGAAGATTGTAGATTTGTCAACTTCAAAACCCAAATATGTAAAACAGATATTAGAATCAGATTAAAGGAAACACAGAAGCAAAGCAACTGGAATATCCAAGAAAACAACTCGAGCAGGATGGAGATGCTATCATTGGCCCCAACCATAGATCTGTTTTGTCTGGTGATGATAAGCAACCAGTTGAAGATAAAAGGGTCCAAGCAAGAATGGAGTAGAAGATAGCAGTGAAGGGCAAAAGCATATTACAATTAACAGAGGCCGAAATAACGATCTACGCTTTTACATAAAACCAATGAAAGCCTGTAATATTTACTCTACAAGATTTCTCGAGCACCCTATGAAAACGGAATTTTACAAACTTGATGACAAAAAACTCAGATACATAATTTGAAACGTCTTCTAACTGAAAAGACATCCCCAGCCGAAAGCCTTTTTTGTTTGCATTTTCGGATAAGCGAATCGGTCTCCTTGAAAGCTCATTCTTGTCTTCACCTTTATCTTTCGAGACCAGGAGAGAAGCAAGTCACTCCAAAGCTTCCCTGGCTTTCTTATTGGCGAAAGCAGCCTCCTTGACACGCCTCTCTGCAAACAAGACAACGTGCAGGGAAAATGGAAAGAAAACAATTTAAAAGAAGTTGAAGAAGGTTGCAGAAGACGTGCAGCAAATGGCTAAAAAGAGTCGGCTTATTGCAAAAGGTTGCAGAAGATGTGCAGGGAAAAAAATAGCAATGGCGTCACCTTATTAAATGAGGTGTCCATTTCGTGACCGTCAGATCTGAGCCTCGAAATCTTAGCCCCTTCTTTACACACTTAGCACCTTAAAACTTCGCACCGAATCCAATCTCCGTTAGTAGGACCTGAATATGTTTGCGTTGCCATGCTTGCTGCTTTATCATTTTTTTTTCTTTTCTAAGCAAAGATGTATCCCTAATCCCAATACAATCTTGTGAGCTAAAGTGTTTGTCGTACGTTTGACCCAATTGAAACTTCAAGAGTTTATTCGGTTTTTGAATATTCTAAGAATTTTGAGAATATACAAATCGAACATATTTTTTAACATCACTTAAAAATAACTACAGCACGCATACTAATAAAGTTAATATTACTTAAAAATCTCAAAACACAAAAAATTATCACAAAATACACTAACCGAACATCTTCCAAGTAGAATGAAGGGAAAGAAGATACCGCACATCATCCACAAGGGTACTGATTTGCCAATCAGGGCAAATAATAGTGCCAATAATCGCATTACAGACCAACTGATTATCGCCACATAATTACCAACCCGAAAATGAGCCTCCTGAGCTGCAAATAATGCTGCCCTGGCCTCACCCATAATAGAGGAACCTGGAGGAAATCTCTTCACCCATGCGAAGAGTAAAGTGCCTGCTGAACCTTTACACACAGCAGCAGCAAAGGAAAAAGAAGACCGATTGGCGATGTCAAAGTTGATCTTCCAACAGCCTGAGGGAGGAGGACTCCACAAAATCCTAGAATTCTCAAAATGAAGCTGCCAAGCTATCTGATGCTCCCCATAAAGAGATGAAACCGAAGCCATTAATCTATGGATATCCAACTCTGCCTTACCATGGGCAATTTGGTTTCTAGAAAACCACAATGAATCAAGTAAAATGGAAGAAAAAAGTGTAAAATTAATGCACTGGTCAGTGGGCAAACCAAATGACAAGGCCGGAGTCAAGAGCAATTGAACTCAGATGCGTTTTTGTGTCTTCTGGTTTAAACTTATAATTGACAGGAGATCTACGGAACCACGGGAGGAGGAGTTTCTTGATGCCCCTTTAGACTGAAGAAACGGAAAGGGTAATAAAGTAGACGATCTGACTAATTAAACATTCAGAATCTTAACCAATCTGGGTAGATTTATGCAGCAGTTGCGAAGGTCGAAACAAAACATATGACAAGTATTCAGTTTAAAACTTAACAATTAGTTCAACATAATTTAAAGCACCTTCGATGGCATGAATGCTAATTTGTGGGGACTTGTAAGAGAATTTGATTTAAGCTCTTGGAAAAGTTGATAGCTTTACGCGATCGAATTACCAAGAATTGCACATTAATGAGTGCACTGAGAGGGACCCCAAAATTTTCTTTTTCTAGGCAATAGGCATATCTTTCATTAAGGAAATTAATCGGAAAATACAACTGGTGCTACTCCACAAGGGAGGCCCCAATAAGCCGGCAACAACATAAACAGGTATGGAGGATCCGTATTCTTTCTAATTTGCTTCTTATTTGGATAAAGATGACTCATATTTTTTAAGATATCTAAGTATTTGAAATCTAATAAGTTTAGGGATACAAAGGGCAAAAGTGACATTTTCCTAAGTCTAGGATTTTCATATAAATAATTTATGATGTAACCCTAACTTATTGTGATAGTAAAATCTTTAGCTACTCTCTCTTGTGAATGTAAGAATATTGCCAAACCACAAAGACATAACATACATTGAATTATGTGGGACTTACACTACAGCTACAATTAATAGGAACATCATTGAATATTGTAGATGTCACATGTTGTGTTTCTCTCTTGAAATTTGATGTATTTGACCCCCTTCCCTGTATTCTCTAGTTTGTCTATACTAGATTAAGCTACTGTTATTATTTATAAACTGACTATATTTTTGGAAAAACTGGGTTGTTTACTAACACATAAGAAGGAACTTATCAATCTTGGAGCCAAGGGCAGCTCAACATTTTTTGAGACCTTAGGCAAGTAATAAAAACAAGTCTTTTAGTTTAAAAAATTTAAATTAATAAATTCAAAATTAGACTATAAATTTACTTTTTGCCTTTTTAGATGCAAAATTACTAATTAAACTTTTATATTCAAATTCAATCAATAAATCATTTTTTATAGATAAAAATTGCTAAACCTTTAATGAGACTTGTTTATAATCTTTAGTTTTGAAAAACTTATTTAAACAGAGCAACGGTAAAGTATTCTATAAGCAATAAAACAAATTGAAAAATAATACAGTTCTTTTTTTATATGCAAGAAGTTGCTTTGCCCAATATTTTTTAGCCAAAAAAAAAAAGGAAATACTTTACCCTAGACCTTTCATTAAGTTATATTCCAAAGATTTTAGGCTTTTTTTTTTCTCAATTTTCAATTTATAAAAGTGCCTCCTATTTTCTAGGATGCTCTTATTTTTCATTTTCATTTTCAATTTTGTAAATTAATTTTTAAGATTTTCCTATTTTGTAGGCCTTGCATTAAGTTATATTCCCAAACTTTTATTTTTTTTTTTTTAATTTTAATTTTATAAAAGCATTTCCTACTTTTTTAGGGGGCCTTAGGCTGTTGTCTCATCCACTACCCATCGGAGTTGCCCCTGCTTGGAGTATGCTAATTTCTTTGTTTAGTTTACATGAGCAATCCCGTTGAGTGGCAGATAACCAAGTTATCCAATATCCTCCTTTCGAGACGTTATCCGAAGGAAATATGCGCATCTAGCTTTTTGCAACATGATTAATTATATAGACGTATAACTAACTAAAAACTGAGCTATACCCCCCCAACTCTCTCTTTGTACATATTATGTATAGAGTTATAGTTTGGCGTTCATGGCGTCTATGCCTCGTGACGATCGAGATGATATTCTTCATGTCAGAACTGTGCGTTGCACTAGGTGATTGTCAATGTGCACATAATACTCCATTAATTATTTTGCAAATATCTTTTAATTAAACGTTTGATTCAGTAGTGTCAGCTGACTTAACACTTAATTAAAAATTATTTTGACACATATCGTTAACATAGTGATTGAAAATTATTTTTACTGTCCGATCGCTTAACTTTGTACTGTATGCATATTTACATAATTAAAAAAAATTAATTTGAATGCATAAAATACACAAATATCTGGGCCATGCATGCAGTACTTTATATCGCGTTTGTTTTCATTTTCAAGTTTCAACCTTTCAAACTCAATGCGAACGTGCATGTTTTCCTGCTTTGGATAGGGATTTCTTATCCTCCCGAGATGGTGGCTGAAATTTTGATCTTTTAATCATTATTTTGCATATATAGCAATTAGCACTGACGTATATATATGTTGCAAAAAAGAAAGAAGGGGGAAAATACACTTTCCACCCCGATTTATTGATTTCGTGAGATTGAACCCCTAATCTTTAATAATTCATCGATTTGCACCCTGGACCCTGATTTTCCGTTATTTCTCACGGTAAACAATGCACGTGTGGTCCAAAATATGACATGCCCCCGTTTACGTTGCTCATTTTGCCCTTTGAAAAAAATACACTTTGCTCTTCCGAATTATGGGAATACTGACACTTTGCACCCCAAACTATGAGGATGTTGAAACTTTGCACTTCTATCTTTCAATTTTGTGACATTTTCGTTGATTTGCACCTCATAAGCCGATTGACAGTTAAATGAGACAGTAAATCTATTAAGTGTCACCCACGTGATTCACTGATCGTGCAAGTCAGGAAGTTCTTTAAATCATTGTGTTTCCTGATAGGTAGTAGATTTTTAGGAAGCATTTTTTTTTTTTCAAATATGGTTATTTGTTTATTATTTCTTTCCTAGTTTGTAGTTCATCGGTTGGAAATTTAAAATTTGAAGCGATTCTATCTTTGACATTTTTTTTTCTATAACTTTGAAGCAGTTTCAATTGCAAAGAGATTTTGTGTTTTGTTTCCCTTTCTCGGCTATCGACATGTTATTGAACTTTGAGGCTTTACACGTGAAAGATTTACTGCCATATTTAACAGTTTATTCGCTTATGGGGTGCAAATCAATGAAAATGTCACGAAATTGGAAGACGGGGTGCAAAATGTCAGTACCCCATAGTTTGGGGGTGCAAAGTGTATTTTTCCTAAAAAGTAAAACGGGCATAACAAGTAAAAGTGAATCACGTGGACGGCACGTGAGTATTCACTGTCACATTTAACGGCTAATTCGGCTATAGGGTGCAAATCGATGAATTTTAAAAGTTTATGGGCTCAATGTGATGAAATCGATAAATTAGGGTGCAAAGTGTAAATGTTCATAGTTCCAGGGTACAAAGTGTATTTTTCCCAAAAAAATATGTAGCAAAGGGGGGCAAAAAGATAAGATCTTAGTTGTTTGTCAATCATGTACTTTTCTTGAGTAGTGGCTTAATTTGATTATGTTTTGGGTCGTCTTCATTGATATACTTTGAATGGCCCCTGACATGTCAAATTTCAATATCTAAACAGATCACCAAAGTTGATGATGGGGGAGGGGGTCGGGGAGGCAGAAGAGAAGATCATGAGATTTTGT
Organism: Morella rubra; assembly: GCA_003952965.2. NCBI lineage: Eukaryota > Viridiplantae > Streptophyta > Magnoliopsida > Fagales > Myricaceae > Morella > Morella rubra. Next base: position 14,606,724 of record CM025854.1, read on the forward strand.
ATACATGAATCATGAATGGACTTACTGAATTAATGGAGGAAATCCCAACTCTGAAGAATCGGATCATGACGAAACATTCACAAGATCATTAAGTCTACGTCCTCCATGACATCGCGACTAAAGATTCTGTCACAACACTCATCTATTAATCCTGATCTTCTCCATCCCTTCCATCTAAACAGTCAAATCTGAGATACACTGAGAAAAGAAACATTCAAGCATCCACTCTCCTCCCCCCTACAAAGAACATCATGATCAATACTAGAAAGGAGGCCTGGCTGAACTGCCACTCCAACCAAACGCATCACCAGGGAGAGCATAATTGCCCATGCTCATGCCCAAGTTGCAAAAAGGAACATCACCACCAGTGTTGCCGCCGGCTCTCCCATCACCCAATTGCCCGCCTGCACTGGCTGTCACTCCCGAAGATACTGAAGTTACGGCCTGTGCCTGCAGCGGTGACTCGTTCTCCTCCAACGGTAACCTATCATATACCGCATTTGCGAATGATGCCACCATCAACAGCACAGGACCTGAAGCCGTCAGTGGCGACAACACACTCCCTCCAACAACCTGTCCCTGCCCACCTGCCAAAAATACTGTTAAGCCACCAGCTCCCGGCGGAGCTGGAGGTGGCAGAGCTGTCCCCGTCAGAGACAGAATCTCGAACCGCCCGTGTAACGTTACGACACTCCCAGCTGGAGTTGCTGATGGCTGGCGTAAGGTTACATTGGTGACCGCCCCGCTGCCACTAAGGATGCAAACTCCCTGGCCACGGCGCCGGGCGTAGTTTGACACTGACTCAACTATGTCTGAACCTGAAGAGATTCTAGTACATGGGATCTCAGCCCATTAGGGCTGTCCCGGGTTATGATTATGGGTGGCTTGGGCTTGTTCTTCGAACCAGGAGGACGGCCCCGAGGCCTGCGACTGGAGGTTGCTCCTGAACTTGTAGTCGGTGCATCAGGATCCGTTCTTTGCTCTTTTTCAGGAGAGTTTTCGGACTCTGTGAGCGGTTGCTGTGATGATCTTTGCAACTGGAGCTCGGGTCCCAGGAGCTGGTGGGCATAGCGAGCACCTGGACCTGGTTCTAAGCCGGACATTTTGGTGAATCTATTTCTCTCAGTCTATCACCGCGGCCTACATATATGCTTCTAATTTCGAGCTAAAAATTGTATACTCACCTATACAAACATGGAAAACTTTGAACGGCCAAACCCTAAAACTAGAGGAGTTGTCAATTTTTCGCTACCATTTTTTTTCATGAACTAGCCGATCATTCGCTAAGTTCCAAGCTTCCAAACAATATTGAAGTAAAATCTAAACCACACAAAGCAATGGAAAAAATCATAAAAATAGTCAGATCCGGAAGCTCTTATATATTTATATGCGACAAGAAATGCCGTCTAAATCTCTAGTATATATAGTAGGTACTGTCATGGAGTTGCTCCCTGCACACCCAGCTTCAGTCTTCTTTCATTTTTCTGGAATAAAATGGAAGAAGCTAGAAAGGTTAAAAAATCCGCAAAACTAAGAGATGACGAAACCGATTTGATTAAGAATGTGGTAACAACCTACCCATAAAAAGCACAAAGTGATAAACTATTTTATTCATGAAGAATTGAATATTTTATATGTACTACTGCTCAGGCTTTTGTTCTTTGAAAGATGTGTTGGATTTCCCGAAAACCAACCTTTGAATAGGAAAGCTCCAAAGCAGGAACTCGAGGGGAAAGGAAATGGTGGAAACCTGAGAAAGATTCGAGGTAAAGAAAAGCCGTTGTTTCTTTTCCTTTTTAGTTAAATATATATAATAAACTCCATTTTATAAATTCAAAAGAAATAAAGGAACATGTATGCATGCTTCCGATCTCTAGTACTAATTAAGCCTCGCTGAATCTCCAAATTATCGTAAGACAGGGTATCTCACCAAACTCATGAACATAAATAAATATATATACACACAATGCATATATATTCTGTGTTATAATTTGGTTCGTTAGGGTTTGCTTTGTAGAATAATAGGAAAAGAGGTTCAACTGACAACTCCTTAATTCGGATTAGTCAAATTTGTACGCATATATAATATTCTCTTTTTTTAATTATTGAAATTAAACCCGAGTTTGTACCTCATTTTCATGCTCAAATCTTCTGTTAGATCGATGTTCGTTCATCCTTTTATTTTTTTAAAAAAAAAAAGCTTTTCTTCAGTACTAGTACATTAATTTACATCCTCTATAGTCTATACAATATTCTCTCCTTCAATTCTCACCTCTTCCCTCTCCTTTTCCCTCCATGGCCAGGGAGAATATTGTTACGTACGGTATGGAGGTTGTGTCGGAGACTTCGGATCGATGCATCAAATTAATCAACATTTAACAACAATGCTGTTGCATGGTTCTACGACTTTGTGATCAGATCCTTGACTCTAGCATAATTTTCAAGCTTCTTGATCATCTTTGAGTCACCATAATTATATGGTTGCTCGTTAAAACAAAAAATCATTGTAATTAAGTAACAAATTAAACATTAATATTGTGCTATTGAAAAAGAACAAATTATCCAAATGTACATTGCCGATAATATATAATGATCATAAAAGTGGGATGGTTGCTATATATAGGGTATTGGTAACTCAAAATTTTTCATTAAGTTAAGATTTTACCATATGTTATATATATATGTAATTCCTAAAAAATATTTACTTTAACGGGTAATTATAAAAATGTAGAGGTGCATATTGGTTAATTAGGTCTCTCTTGGTAATAATGCACTGCCTGATCTTGATTCAGTACATATATCTCTTAATCAAGATATATTGCTAGGGTGAATATATAGGCACGGCCTCTTAACCAAAAAGTACCTGATCTTCAAAACAACTACGTACGATGATTCGTGAATGGAATACCTAGATCAGAAACATCAAAATATCAATTACATTAATTTCAAATATCCCTTCATTATAAGCCTACCTAATGTTTTTTTTTTCCTTCCATAATCATAACTAGCACAAATTTCAAGCAACAAATATTTCTTTACTACATTAATCATGAACACAATTTCTGCACAACTATCAAAATTAAAAGACTACCCAAAGTCACGATACTATATATGTTCCATCAAAATCCCCATCTTAAATAGAAATATAGAATTATGATCATAGATCACCTCGGACACTAGCTTCACAGACTCTTGGCCATAAATAGAATCTTCCAGCTCCACTAATTAGTAGCAGAGATCTTAGGCGAAGTATTAAACTGTCAAATATATATATATATATCTGTCTGCAATCACCCCCCTCTAGCTAATTTAAGGTTTAGTTCCAACGTTTATTAATCCCCTTTCTCTTTTCAAAATATTAAAGCGCAATGATCCCATGCATAATAAACCCATGACCTATACTCGATGTTTTCCTTAAGGGCTAATCAATTAGGATTCTATCCTAGCTAGCTAGCTAGCAACCATGGTCGAATACCAAGCACCTAAGACCTTTTCGTTATTTATTCCTTTACTTTTACAATCATTGATCTGTTAGCCAATCCGGCATCCCAATTGGAAAAGTTTGTCATCAAGTTGTTACTATATAATATTTCTTGTTCAATATTCCCTTTATATATAAATATATGTTTCCTCCAAGAGTACTACTTTCAAGCTCATATCTTTTTCTCCTTCATCTAGTGATGTCCACCAATTTCGGCTTCCAATTAAACAAGTCAGTTAATTGTATGGTTTTTAATCGTTTAAACCACACATTGGATATCCAATATTATTAATCTAATATAAAAAAAAAAAAAAAAAAAACAAAACAAAAAAAATCTAACCCTCGTAGTCGATTTTCATAGAAAATCTAGACAGATCGAACCCTTATATTAACAAAAGTGGTTGTCTAGTGCCTTCGGGGTTCAACTTCAGCTGCCCCTCATCTATATCTTAGAGGCAACGCCTCTGCTTGTTGGTTTGCTTCTGATTAAAGAAGGCAGTCACATGCTGTGCATTAATTTGGATAGGCCAGCTTTTCTTGAGCCACCAACAAAGTGTACCTCCACTTTGGTATTTTTATATTCATATAAACATGGCTTTGATTATAATACTTTTACTCGTTAGATGGAGGCATTCATCTTTCTAATTTGTTTATAGACAACCATTATTACAAGTGCTATATATATTACAAGTGGGTTTGAGGTAGCCGTGTCACCGTGTGGTATATATTGAAGCTCATCTTTTAAAATTCTTTTTCTTTTCCTTTTTTTTTTATTTTATCTCTCTCTTTTGCCTTCTTTTGTTCAGAGAATTCTCTCTCCCATATATATTTTTGACATACTATATTAGTACGTCTAGGCTAGCTCGCCCACAGTTTCCTCGGCTATATATATATACAAATGCAAGCTGACTGTATATTTCTAATCAACATACAAACAAAGATAACTTCATTCGATTTTCTTTTGGTTTTCTTGAACTTCAAACAGTCTGCATCAAAGTAGCTAGAAGTTATATATGCCTGTGACAATTATAATACATAATTCTTTGGTGGGTGAGTTTATTCCGCATTTTTTTAGAACAAAGGTATATTTTGTTTATAGTTAGTAAGTCACCCTCTAGTCTTAGAAGTTTGGGGTGTGACACTCACCCACCAAAGAATTATGTATTATAATTTTCACAGGCATATTCCGCATTTTTTTAGATCAGTTTTTAGAATAAAGGTCTATTTTGTTTATAGTTAGTAAATCACCCTCTAGTCTTAAAGGTTTGGGGCGTGACAGTGAGAACCTGGATGAAATATTCCCACATGTCAATTCTATGTAATTTATAAGGAATATGGGAATGGTGAACAATTTTATATTTCCTTTTTCTTTAATCATAATTTCAACTTAAAAGAGCCTTTTTAACGAGGTGGAAACTTTAACGTTGGGTCATTTGATGTAGTATAATATCCAAAAGAAGGTCATGATGATGACAAATTAGGTTTTATACCGGCCTAATCATATAAATTAAATAAGCAGCTTCATGAGCTAGCAAATTGCATATGACTTCACGTTAAAGTTAATCATATCGATTTCAAAAAAAACCCAGCAAAGGGTTATATAATGCAGTAATATATTTGCTAGTCTTCCATATCGACAACCAAAGGGCATATAATTACTCATTTCGGTTGTCTTTGTCTAATTTCTTGTCATGTCCCACTGCATATGGGCTGTTTCATTAATTAATAATCCTTCCAAGTACTACTGACAACCCCGCATACTTTGTAAGTAGTTTTTTTTTTTCTAAATTACTTTGTAAGTAGTTTAATCTTATCCATTAACTTGCTTTTTCATTCATATCTGAGAAAAAAACAAAGGATGGGCTGTCGGTGCCTCGATGTGCTTGAGAAGACAAAGCAATTTCTTCTTTTATTTTCTCAACGTGAGGACATTAATTATCTCATCTTTGGGTACATCGATGACGCGACGAGGGCAACTCTTTTCTAGTGTAACTGCAGGCCGGCCCGGTAGCTAGTCAACGTGCGAAGCGCATTGGCTCCTTTAATTTGAACACTCAAAACAAGATAAGTATGGATGAGTACAGGTAGAACGTCCCTGTTTATTAATCGTCTTGGAGTTAAGAGTTAGATTATAAAACCTGCTTGCGACGGCCTTGTGTCCTTGTCCTGTGTTTCTCATCGATCGGAACCGGGCCGTATCCGCGCGTATCTTGGGGGTACTACGTCTGAGGCTCTCTTTACTTCGGTGCATGTTGGTAATCATGCTATACTAAAATATATTATAACCTGGTAAAATCCTACTTAATAAAAAGGATTTAGCTAGCTAATGCAGAGAGCATCGGTACTTCTAGAGGTTTGCGGGTCAGGAAAGGAACATTCAAGTTCTAAATTGTATTTCGTAGAGCAATGGACAAAACCAGAGCAGAAAGACAGGGCAAACAGATATAGGCCAGCTAAAAACCTTAACCACGATGTTTTCCACACAAAACAGATTTTTTTAAAAAAAAAAAAAAAGACAGATGTTGCACAACATATAAGCCAACTGCCTAATGGCAATATCTCGATCTTGCAGAAGAGGGCACGCTAAGGCTGATATTCCTAGCTCTAAAATAAGCTCTATCGCAACGAGGTGCCGGGTGCGTCAATTGAAGGTAAGATGGATAGATAATGCTTCCCATGTACGTATGCTAGCAGAAGCGCTTAGAGACCTTCCCAGCCTTGCGCCTTAAAAAAGTGTTTGGTGAACACGATGCCGTAGCTCGATGGAAAACAAATTAAAATCCAGTCGGTTCCCTAATTATAAATGCTTTCAACGGGTTGCGTAAATTTATGGTTTGTCTTAAAAGTTTAAGCTCGAAAATGTAGATTTTAATATTTAAATTATATTTTATAACAAGTAGGTCCATAAATATCGGATGATCATGACGGTACATAAATATTGGATTATCATGGCAACCAGTAACACTGCAGCTTATAATTAGGATTTTAATCTTCTTAATGGTTGGAAGTGATTTCATCATCGTGAAAATCATGCTTTAAGATGTGTTTTGCTTTTGATCAAGAAGTTGCAAGTTCGCTTATATATATATATATACATATATATATATATATTATATATATATATATATGTACGTATCAAGCATAATCCAAGTGCATATATATCTTACTTAGAAAAAAAAAAAAAAGCATCATCCAAGTGCCTTGGATGTGTACCTTGTTCTTGTATTGTTTGTAGCTGCCTGAGCCAGTGGCAATTTTCCGATGTCAGCTCTATGGTCTGGTGAGACATAAACATTAGTACGTAATTGTGCCTTACCTTAAAGTGACCGATTATCGCCAAGAAATTTCGTGGCATGTAACGCGCTGCACTAACTACTGCTTTTGGAACTCCACTAAGGGGCACGAGCATAAAAAGGTTACGTTCGTTTTTTTTTTAGAATTTTAGGGTTCTCGTAAATCTTAAAATTTTAAAATCGATCATAATTTTTTTAACATTATAATTTTATATACGTATATCAATAAAATTTAACAATTACCTGAAATTTTTTAAAACACACTAAATTTTAAAAATTTTGCTAAAACGAAAATTCCCAAAGATTGACCTGCTAGAAAGGCTGCCGGCTGCGAATCCCCTGTCGAGGCACGGCGAAATGATGTGCTGTCCCCGACGACTTTGGTTCCCATCTAATCGGGTGTAAATATTTGACTGACTGGGTTCCGAAAGGGATTGACAAAGAACGCTACCACAGCTTTCCCGTGCGGAATGGAATATTAACTAACAAAAAAAAAACCTCTATCCACGCTACAACGACCTACGTACTATGCTTTTTGGCAACTCCGTTGGACTGTAAGAGTTTACCGGGTGTTTGTTTGTCAAAATTTTTGAAGAAGATTATTAAAATTTTAAAAATTTTTATTTTATTGAGATTTATTGAGGTTTGTGAAAAGTGAAGTGTGTATGTGTAAAAGTTAAAAATTTTAAAATATATTTATTTGTTGAAATTTTGATGCTCCGAAATATTGAGGAAACAAACACCCCATAATGCAGATCGGTCGATGTTTCCTGCCGTTCGAAAAGATATGTTCTTACTGTAGTAGATGCGTTCTTCGTTACATGTATCGTTCATTGTCACTGGTAGATGGAGCTGTCAATTTCATGAGAGAAAGAATGAAATAGGCCTTTCTCTGCCATCGTTACGCGCGTTAAACAGGAGAGAGAACGATCGAAGAAATCGTCAATGGAGATTGAAGTTACGGAACAAAAGAATTCTGAGGAAGGTCTGGAAATGGTAGTGGAAGCCACCTTCTTTGATCCAGTCAACTAGCCTGCAGGCTGCAGCCGCTACCGACATTTGGCAATCATGCACGCACCAACTTTTGTGATTAATTGTTTTCTTTTTATTTTATTTTTTGCGATTGCCGGGCCGGCCGCGGGATTTGGACGGCATTGGAATTTACCTAATTCCTGGTTTAATATCTAAATAGTAGACCAAAGAGTCCAGAATCCATATAGCCATTCAGATGTCCATGTCAAGATTAGACTTATATTAATTTACCTACGCCTAGCTTCCTGCCCATTTAAGTCAATGCCCAAACCAGTATCTCTAAACTCTAATTTGCACAAATATTTACTTTTCAAATTGGTGCATAGTACTATAGGGCATTTTTCTGGCTTGGTGGGTTTCATTAAAAACCGATACATATGCATGTTATTAGATCAAAAGGTGCAAAATTCATACCATGATGATCTGCATTTAGACACAGCTCTAGATATAAATTTGCTTTAAGGATCTGTAATACAGAAGCTGGAAACATGCCAGGCCCCTCGGGAGGGTCAGGGAACTACAAAACAATTTATGCTGGCTAATCTAGAATCATCCTGGTCTTACCGTTGGATCTTTCAAGCCCTTTCCCTGCCCGTCGTAATGAAAAATTTGCTGATTTCCAACCCACCTTAGGGGAGTAAATGAGGCAATAAGTACAAGAGAAAATCCCTGTTAAAAAACAGTGAGGATAGTATGGAAAATGATATGACACGACCACGGCGGCCTTAATTAGCGAGAAAGAAAACAAAGCAACAAATTATAAGTCAGACAAAGAGGACATACGTTAGGCATAAATTCTTGGACCACACTTCAATTAGAATAACTATAGAGCAGCAACTTTTTGACTATGCTTGTTTGTGTTTTTTAAAGTAATTTTCTATGTTGGGAGAGTGTTTTTGAAATTTTGGAGAATGTAAAAGTAAAAAAAAAATATTTAAAAAGAAAAGTTTTGTGAGAGAGAAGAATTTTTATGTATTTTAGAACCGCATGAAAGCTTAATTCCCCTGTCCCAATCAGCTTACTTTTTCCTTGCCAATAAGGTGAGAAATTTCAAATTTTTTAACGAGAAACAGCATTTTTACTCCTTGATAACCAAACAAGAATACAATCGAGAGAATCGCGTAATCACAGCAGGCCTTAACCTTTCAAATAATACCAATTAATGTCGTTTTCCTCGACCATAATGCAGTTGAAGATACTCGAGCAGAGCAGAAGGGTAAGATATTCAAAGAATGAATGATGCTAAAACCTTTCCATGATATCACACAATTTGAAGGTACTTCTTACATGACTTCAAATGAAGAAACGAAAAAACAAAGAGGTGGGTAAGATTATTAAAGAAAAAAACAAATACAAACTGACAGTTTTCTTGGTGAGGTCTTCAGTGTAATTTTGTGTTGCCCATATGTTTTTCCAATCCTCCCTGTCCATTGCTTAATTGACACTTCGTGTGAATGTTTACTTTTCATGTCTACAGGATTTATGAGGATTTTGAAACCTCAAGCTTGGGGTCTGCCCACTGATCTGTTCCCTTTAAGCGGAAAGCTTGGTGACATCTTTGCTCGACCTATTGTACTTCATGTGGCTCCTAACAAGCTGTCCAGCTGCCAGAGCAGACATGAGGGACAGCTCCCCTGCAAGAACAGAACCAGCAACAATGGTGGCTAGCAGCCTTGCGTTTGATCCTGCTGACTCTCTGTTTGCACCCTTCACCCCAAGCAGGTTCAAGCATGCTGATTGAGAAGCAAGTTGGGTGCCTCCTCCAACTGTACCAACCTGGAAAGAAAAAAAATTTGTAACTCCATGTGAGATTTAGAGGTATTGACTCAGTGTGCCAAGCAGAATCCGATTAATTCCAAAGATTAGGCAAGATTTAGGACTCCAAAAATTTTGTTGACTCAACGAGCGACGAACTACAAGGTACATCACTTGGGGAATCCAACATCTGTGAGAGTGAGCAAAGAAACGTGGATTGAGGTAGGGTGCGAAATCAGAAATTCCTAAAAGCCCAGGTTTATGCAAGTCAGACATTGTCATGCAAATAGAGTCGTTGTAGTGTTTGAGAGGGAAGTCTGAGAATAAAAAGAGATAATATTTACCTCAATAGAAGGCATGGTGACAGAAACGTGGAGATCCTTTCCATCATTGACAGCTTCCATCATGGTGATACAATGGGAACTCTCGATATTTTGTGCGGGGTCTTGGCCGGTGGCTATGTAGATGGCACTGACGATATTGCTAGCATGGGCATTGAAGCCACCCAGAGCCCCAGCCATGGCGGAACCGGCAAGGTTCTTGAGCATGTTGAGCTCCACCAAGGCTGCGACATTGGTCTTGAGGACCTTCCTTACCACATCACCGTCTATGACAACCTCACAAACCACAGACTTGCCGCGCCCCTCAATCCAGTTCACTGCGGCAGGCTTCTTGTCCGAACAGAAGTTGCCAGAGATGCCAATGACATCCATGTCGGGGAAATCGTTCTGGAGGAAATCCAAGACGTTCTGAACACCTTTGGAGATCATGTTCATCCCCATAGCGTCGCCCGTGCTGCAAGTGAATCTCGAGTAGAGGTTCTTCCCGGCTATCGCACACTTAATGGTCTGGAGCTTCGCGAATCTGCTTGACCTGTTGAAGACCGTAGACAAGGTGTCGAAGTTGGCTGGATCTTCCAAGAAGAACTTCAACTCGGCGGCTCTTTGAGCGGTGGGGAACCTGACAACAGGAGCCCTTGTCATCCCATCCTTTAGCAACACGCTGGCTGCCCCACCGGATAAGCTGATGGCCTTGCAGCCCCTGTTGGTGCTTGCCACCAAGCACCCCTCAGTGGTGGCCATCGGCACCATGTACTCCCTCCCATCCAGCACAAGCGGGCCCGCAATCCCCACCGGTATCTGAACGTACCCAACCGGCATCTCGCAGCACTGACCCAAAATGGACTCGTAGTCGAAGTTCTCCAGTGGGAGGCCAGCCAGCGACTTACCCGTCATCCTCTGCAACGCCTCGCGCCTTATCGCCGCCGCCCTCTTGCAATCGCCCAGCTTCGATTCGAGAGTGTACGACGGAGTCTTCCCCTCCACCACCGACTTTATGATCTCCTCGTCCTCTTCTGTCGGGGGTGGCGCCGCCGGTGCATCTTTTGGAAGAGCACAATCTAGCGCCGCACCGCAAGGGACCTGACGAGAGTCCTCCTTGAGAATGGCATCCTCAACATGCTTGTAGGCGCCGGGCTTACCGGCGGTTGCGTCCTCATCGTCGGCGGCCCAAATATCGGTGGAAGGACGAAGAATGGACTGAACGAAATCGATGCCGAAGAAGCCGAGGAGGTAGATGAAAGACGCAACGAAGGCGAAGATGGCGACGATCTCGGACAGGTCCAAGATGTGGAGAGGGGTGGAGTTACGGATCTTCTCACGCCACCGGGTGAGCAAGAAGTAGACCACGGAAAAGAAGAGGGTGAAGAACACCGCATTGGTTATGTAAAGAGGGAGAGGCAGAGCGTCGGATGCTTTGGGCTCCTTCTTAATCCTATCGTCCACGACTCCTCCCATTTTCACGTGCTTGATAGGTGCGAAGGGTTTGGTCGTAGGTCTCCGGCGCACATCCATCGCGAAAAAGGAGGGGAAAACTGGGTGGGTGCTGTGATTGACTGCTGGAAACGCCGAGGCGAATCCGACGGAGGAGGAGAGGTGGGCTTTGACTGTTAAGTTTCTTTCGTCTCTTTTTGAGTGTTTTTTTTGGCCCTTGGGTTTGAATGGAGAAGCGCGTAGCTGAAGCCCAATTTATAGAACCTGACGGGGGTGGTTGGGTTTTTTGTTTGGAGGGTTTTGTCTCGCATTACTTTGGGCGTTCGGGGTGAAAATTTGAAAGTTATAAATTTTGAAAGATTTAGGTTTCGTAAAAAAATAATAAAGATATTTTATGAGATTGATGAAAAATAAAAAGTGTGAAGATTTAAATAAATATTATAATAAAAAAATAAATTAAAGAAAAAAAAATATTATGTTATAATTTTTTAATATGAATAAGAATTTGGGTGAAAATTTTCACCCCGAACACCGCTATACATTTACCTGATGGATCTTTCGTCCGTGTCGTGGGCTTTTTCGTCTTTGGCATTTCACACCTCACACGTGCAAGGATAGAGCTCGGGAAACGGGGTGTTGGGTTCACTTAACGCGTAAAATGATTTGCTTATTAACAAAAAAAAAAAAAAAAAACGAGTAAAATTATAGTTTGGCACGTGCAAAACGGAGAATACGGGGCATACGGGTGATCAAGTCAAAGCTCGACACCAACTACACGTCTATTCCATCAATTCTCTCCCTTTCCTCGCCATTTCCTATTGAAAGCTCCTACTTCTTGTCTTCTTCTTTAATTTTCTTCAAAAAAAATTTGGCATTTATTGATTCTCTAAAGTTTCTTGCCATATACTCCTCTAGAAGGATATAACATTTTTGTATTATTTGGGAACTATTATATGCATGAACCTTGGTAGGTAAATGAACTTGAATTTGAAGGGACCAAAATGGTAGAGAGGACTCCAAGCCCTAATATTATGATATATTTATATATATAATAATATCAGCATCTTCTGTCACTTATCCTAACGAAATAAGCTCCAAAATAATATGTCATTTTTATATATGAGAGATGCCCCTCTCATTAAAATGGTTTAGAATTATTGCCTATTCTTCGTTTTTTAATATTTTTAAGTATTTTTTCAACTCTCCGATCCCATCACTATCCATTTTCTAACCCTTTGTTTTTGTTTGTAATGAATTACTTTCATTTGTATTGTGATTTTTTTTTTCTAAGCCATTTGGATTTGTGATTGCATGTGGAGATTTCTTACATTTATAGGCTCTTACTAACCTCGGCACATTCATGAAGAAAAATTGAACAACAAAAAGTAATTAGTCGTTTAATTTCTCGCATGAATTTTATGCATTCTAAAGGATCAATAAATACTATAGGGTCTATTTAAGCTTCACATAAATTACAGAAAATATTGCTGAATTTACCTACTATTTTTATCTCTTTTTAAACTTTACATAAATAACAATAAATATTATTGAATTTGCCTACTATATTTATCTATCTTTAAATTATACCGTACAATTTCAAGAATAAATCTTTCAAGAATCTATCGACGAGACAGGGACAATGAATAAAAATAGTTGCAAGATGACTTATTTTGCCTCGCTGATAAGCACAGACTTTTTTTTTGTTACAGAATATTTTTAACTTTTTAAAGAAATTTTTTTGAAAAATTATATTTTTACAACAAAAATACCAAAATCTCAAAGTTTTTCACATAAATTAAAAAGTTTTTCCACTCAAACTTCAATACCTTTTCACTAGATAAAAATTTATCAAATATACTCTTCGTTATTTTTAACAAACTCAATTAGTTTTTTATTAAAAAATTTCATCAAAGATTCTCTTTATTTACTCTTTAACCAACTTTAATGAAAGTCCAAATTCAAAATTTTTTTTCTATAAACTCAAAATTTTTAAAATTTTTATTTGCCAAACATAACCGCTTGGGGCATAGAATCACGCCCTTCCAAAATCAGCCCAAAAAAGAAAAAAAAAACAATTGTCCTGGTCAGAAAAGCATTTTTTTTTTCTCCAAAGATATTCTTGTATATATTTTGTAATTAGATGTACGAACGAACGTCATTGCGTGAAATTCTCATCTATTTCTCAGTTTGTTGTACAAAATAGATGTAATCATCATTACGTAGATCGACTGGGTCAGCCAATCAAGAAAATAATTAATAGTTTAATGGAGAATTGTTATCCCTAGTTTGACAAATGGGCTCAGAGGACTTATTGCACAAAACTTAGTCAAACATATGGTCTGCAACCCTATCACGTCAGTTACAGATGGCAGGCTGATATTGATTCGACGTTTCCCACACATAAATGGTTTCGGATAAAACAAACAAACAAACATAAACAAGTGGGTTTGCACAAGGTTCACGCAATGCGCATGCAAAACTTTAAAGAAGACGATACGAAGGATTTCGACTTGGAAAGAGACGGCGCCAAATTTGTTGATGCAATAAGTTTCCTTTGTGACAGCCCATTAGTTTAAAACCATTTCACGAAACCCTAATCCATTTTGAAGGGTTTCATTTTCATCTAAAAGAAGAATAAAAAATATATTTATTAAACTCCTGCAAACCTAGATACAGGGTGAAACCCACCTAACACACATATATCAAAGGGGAAGCAAATTAATTAATAGAGGCTGTACACGGGCCCCCACTGTAAGGTTGACTATGGGAATCCATTGGTACCCTCTAAAACTGATCCCTATATTCTGCATTTCCCACGCCATGAGTCATGTGTTGCCTATCGTGCCACTGAACCTGCGTGATCTGTGATTTTCGGAGGTTATGAACCATATTATATGTAGGTTAGGGATTCTCTTAATGGAAGGGCTCAGCTAGTGTACGTAATATATACAAGGAGATACTAAAATTTTCGAGGAAAAAAGGAAAGCCTGTGTTTGTGAAACTCTAAGGAGTAAGGATCTTTCATATATATATTTCACATGCAGTACTCCTCCGTTAGAAAAAGTAGGCAGCAAAAGATTTGACAGTCCTGTAGATTTTTCTTTTTGGGTGAATGGTCAGTTACGTTGTATTCATTGTTTGAAATATTTTGTACATCGGGTGTGCTGAAAGCCTTCTAGATTGCACGATATATATGTGCGTTTGTTTTGTACGTATGATCTAGCTAGCTAGGCTATGCCTAAATCTGTGGGATATTAATTTTACTAAAACGCTAAGAATTAGAGGGGATTTGTTGTTGGCACTTGTGCAATTTTGAAACAACGAATTCAGGAGCATCTGTATCGTGAAGATTCAGTTAGGTTAGGGTTAGGGTTGGGGGATTCTCAAATTCCTCGAGCTAGGGTCATGCCACTCCCGGCCCCCTCCGGCCAGGTTCCCTAATATTTGGCAGTGATCATTAAGGGCGCCTTAGGCCGCAGGTGTATGTCATTGACTTGTTAATGAATACTAGCCGCCTGCATTTAAATCAAGTTGAAAGTTTTTGGGGTGTTTCACATCAATCGGTTGGATGGTAGGTATTATATACAAATCTGATCAAAAGTAAGCAACTTTTAGAAATACCCTAATTTTTTTTTTTTTTTTTTTGCTTTTTATGTTGCTTTTTTGGGTTCATCATAATTTATCTATCCAAAGAATTACCCTAAAATAATTAGCCCAAGAAAGTCAAATTACAAGGATTTATTCTTTGGGTGACATCCTAACAGCTCCGTCTCGATGGGCGTTATCCATCAAATCTAAGTAATGAATCATGAAAAGCAGACATGCATGGCATGCACCTTTCTATTCTCCTTCTTTTTTCTTTTTCCTTCTGTTTGGGTTTCAATGAAATACAGAGCCTGCAGACTTTTTCTCTTTTTGTTGTTTGTGGGTACTTCGTACTCAATTGGCATGCCACTTGCTAAGGTCTGCACCGGCTGGCGCCATTTTTTCTTACTAAGACCTGGGAATTCAATGCAGATTCGGCACAAATTATGAATTTGGCCTTTTGGTGTCCACTTATTTATACACAGTCAATATAAGCCCACTGTTGAATGCTGTAAACTTTGCTTTGTAGTCCGGCACCTCGTTGCTTAGGTATAAACCCGAGTATATATATAATGCATGTTTGACAAAGTGAGTTACCAAGTGGACTGAATCCTTTGGATTGTCGAGAACGCCAACTGGTTTGAGTTCTAAATTATAGGTTCGTGGGACACATGCAGAAGCCCCACTTTGATTTTTGGTTTCATTTACTTGTGTATACGTGCATATATGAAAATCAAACCAGATGGAATACAAGAAGAATGTCCTCGCGTTCACACGTTCGAAAAAAGCTAGTGCAAAAGTCCGCTCAAGAACTTTGATGTTCCTACATTTTTGGCATCGCATACATCATGCATGCATGGTTATTCGTTCTTCCTAATTAGACTATAAAATCTCAAAGCAATTATCTGTGGTTGATATGCTATATATATATGTAGTTTTAGAATACGTGCGAAACGAGGTTGATGAGCGTATCAGCTAGTACGATCCTTGAAGATTCGATACACGAAACGCGATAATCTGATATATATGTGGTAGATAGCGTAATAAGCAGTATTTTATTGTTATTTTCTTTATATCGAGAATAAACATATATTTTAATTCAAAAATTCAATGTGGTAGGATTATCATGAAAAAAAATACAGATTTTGGTATAAATGCCTGTTGCGCGAAAGCAATGGATCCGAGAGATTATCCAATGAGACGATAAGCCTGTAGTATATATCTTCACGTCAAAGTGAGCGGCCTATATTGTATAACCAAAAAGGATTCTTTTTCTATGTGATTTTTGGTTTCAAGCATATTCTTTTTTGGTTGTCTGCATAAAAATACATGTTGATGTAGTTGTATTACGTTACCTTTTTACACGAGAAAATAAAATATAATTGCTAAAAACAGAGCTCGAGTATAATATTTAGCACAGACGTAATATTAATAGAATTCGCAGTTTCCATTTTTTTTCATTTCTGTTTTATATATGCGCGGTGGATTACTGGTACATATAAGTACTGGGATCGATCGATGGGAGATTATCCTTCCCAACGTGTATACGATCGAGTTTCAAATGAATGGTAAAGATCAAGCCTACTAGTGGCAGAATGCTTGCGCTTAACGTCAGCGGAGGGGAACTGAACTTTTTCCACAGGGCAGTTTTTGTTCTGCATGATTTTGTTGACAGTATAATTAATTTGAAACGACTCAGAAATAGTAAATGGCGACTGGTGAGGGTGGACGTCACTACGTAGGAAGAATAAGTAGTTCTGATCATGATCGGTGTGAAATCTGCCTTTGGTATATATTATAGCTAAGCAGTCACTTTCCGAGAACAATTTTTCCAAACCCAACTTCGTTGAATCCTGAATTTATCATTTCTAAACAAGAACATTTCTCTCCTACATATTAAATATATATTAAAAGAAACTGGGTGGGTTTTTCTAATTCTTTTTTTTCTTAATTAATTTATGATCACCGGCTCATAAGGTAGCACGTGGTATCTATTCTAGTCGTCGAAGATGTAATTTGGAGTGTTAGTATGCCCTAATTTATATTTTTCCAGATCAATGCGCGCTGTTTTGGCCGGATTGTGATAATTAAAGAACTAATTAGCCAATCCGGCCGCCAACTTGAATAGTTTACTGAAATGCTGTTCTGTATCGTGGACTTGATCAGTACATATATACTTAATTTATAGCGGACTTGAAGGCCGATTGATCGAGATGACACAGAAAATTATGTAAACGTACAGATCTTGAAAAAGAAACAAATCCCAATAATTTTGAGTTTTTTTAGAAATTGATGAACCATTAATTTTAAATGATCATGTGGCTGTGAATAATTGATATTCACGATCCCTCCAAAGTTTGTCTGCAAGTATGATGAGAATCCTTGCATGTGATTCGTCTTTAATTTGCAGGTTGGTTTTATAACACGTATATACATGTATTCTGTAATGGTAAGGTTTTGAAAAGTTCCAAGATCTCGTGTTTCCTCATGTATTTGTCCTCGTCGTAAAAGTCTGATAAATCATACAAATTGTACAATGTAATTAGGTTGTTTTAAACTCTAAGGGATTGACTTACTCGTTAAGGTTTGAGACTTTAAGCCTTGATGATATATTTGTTTCCTCTAAAATCTCAAGTCTAAAACTTCATAGGTGCTATCAACTCTTTCAAACTACTCTTAGAGCTTTTGGCCTGATATATAATTGTATAGTTATGTGGGACGGTAAGATTGCGCACAAATATCGAGATTAATTGAGGTACGCATAAACTGATCCAGATACTCAGTTAAAAAACAAAAGTTAAATTGTCTTGAAGCTGTACTGTCTAACTACCATGGTCGCCAAATATTAACTTGATATTATCTTTTCTGAACTTATTGTTGTTGAATCCAAACCTCTAATTAGTAAACAATACAGTCAGTGAATTCTAAAGTTCCTACGTAAATAGGGAAAGTAAAAAGACAAACGAAGCTGAATTGAACTCTTATGAATAATATACTCAAAATTTTCCATTTGTTTTGTGTTAATTAAACCAGTGTTTGATAGATTCGAAAGAATCCCATCCATTGTCTTCACCCGGCCTCGCCCTAGGCCCCTCTAGCCTATAGTCCTGAATTTACTTTTTGGTTCCAAACTTGCAAGTCAATGCTCCGCCAATAAATAGAATACGATTTAGGGCTTCGTTGGCACAAAACTTAGCCGCTATTCTGAGAATTTATTCCAGTATATAGATGTAAACGATCGACGTCCGTCCCATCCTAGAGTTTAGGGTTCTTAATGGGAAACATTTATAGACAAACTGTGCGGTCTGTCTTTCCCTGCCTTATACGTTGATTTACGCGGTTGCTTGCTAATCATGGTTTCAATAGGAAAATGCTTTCCAATAAAATTGTCAGGTTGCGGTTGCTTGCTTGCTTGCTAATTATGGTGAGAATTTTGGGTGTTGGAATAGGCGATCGAGGATGTGGCTGACAAAAAGTATCAACTTAATTATATGATGATAAGTTAGTCCGGTCCAATCCATTAAAAGAGGCTTCTGAAACTGCTAGCTAGTAAAGCTTGAGCTTCGCTAGCGGGGGGCAACCAGGTCTACGATTGTGATGGGGGATGCCGAAAGAGCTTGACCCAGCTAGCAAGTAAATGTTCTTCGCCGACTTTTTCCTTGGAAAAAGAGTAGTTGTAGTATTTACCAGTCGTTCATGTGCATGAACGACCAAGCTTATTTTCTCTCCATCCAAGCATTACCTACAGCATCGACTGTGAAGATTAGAAATCGATCAGAAACAAAGCCAAGGGGGGCTAGTGCAACCCCCCCCCCCCCCCCCCCCCCCCCCCCCCCCCCCCCCCCCCTTTTTTTTTTTCTCTCTCTCTCTCTCTCTCCTCTGTACTCCAGCCCATGTTGACAATTTTTTTCATTTTATTCATTTTGGCCCCTCCCAAAATATGAAGCCAAGCGGGGCTAGTGCACCCCCCCTTCTCTCTCTCTCTCTCTCAAACTGTACAAAAAATCAGCCCATGTTGACAATTTTTTTCATTTTATTCATTTTGGCCCCTCCCAAAATATGAAGCCAAGCGGGGCTAGTGCACCCCCCCTTCTCTCTCTCTCTCTCTCAAACTGTACAAAAAATCAGCCCATGTTGACAATTTTTTTCATTTTGGCCCCTCCCAAAATATGATTTTAATGCAATTGGCCCCCAAAATAATATGCAATTGGCCCCCAAATAATATGATCTTCTGGGATATTTCCAAAGTTGGACTAGGGTTGAGAGCAACTTTAGCCCAGTGATTTGCAATAAATATTGGAACATCGGGCGCCAAGGTAACTCACGATATGTGAAAAAAAAATGACAGTAAAGAAAGATGTTGGTGCTTCAATTTCAGGCTCTTACAAAGTGGGGAAATACAGTCTCAGCACCATTGGCAAACGCGGAAGTAATAGAACAAATGGCTATTAACAAGGAGAATGTTCCAAATTAATTACTACTTCTGAAAGAAGAAACTTTAATCTTCATGGACTTTTTTTATACCACCGCAGCTTTCTTCATTCTCTAGTGCATAGGGGACTAGCTGGGTAGCTCATCAATAGTTTTTCCTGATCTATGTTGATATACAATAAAGCTTAAAAGGCCATTTTCAGGGAATCTTGAAGAATTGCCTGATGGGGCTTTCATTCCCATTGACTAGCAATTGCACCTTAGCTTGGAACAGAGTGGTAGTTCTTAGCCATGGTTTCAGTTTGGGAGTGTTATTAGAAGCCAAGGAGCTTCCCAAATATGAACTCTCTCTGTTGAACATCAGATAACATAGCTTATAAAAAAGAATATCACATTACATGGGCCTGTACTGAGCCAGTCCACTGATTTTAGGATACCTTTCCAAGCCCAAGAAGCATTAGGTTTTGGATGGGCTCTCAGGTGTTAGGTACTTGTTTTGCAGCGCTTCAACCCAGATCCTATTGCAATTTTTGTTGAACAAGCCACCTCCAGTTCGGCCCCTATTAATGTTGTGCATCATTTTTATTCCCATTTCCAAGACCCTCCTCTGTCTCCGTTAAACAGATCGATTCCCTGTTTTTGGCTAAAACAATATTGGTTATTTTTCTCAGAAAGAGCCTGCGGGCGGAAATGTTCCATTATTTTTTTTGAGTGTGCCGTCAAGGGGATTTGGGCAAGAAGAAGGTTGACATACTGTACTGAGAAAACATGGCAGATGCAAACAACTTGATAAAAGTTGCTCTACCACATGCCAGGTTGAGATACTGATTCTTGTTTAGGCCTTCCAACCAGATATGCGTGTTGGCAATTGATGGTCATGGGATGCACGAAGACTTGCTTCTTTGAGAGACGCATGAAAATATGTCAGATCGAGATATATACCCGGTTTTTTTTTTTTGTTTTTTTTTTAATTTGGAAATTTAGGTGACTGCACTTGGAAGTTGCTCCTGATGTTTTGGCTAAAACAAATACTGTTAATGGTTGGACCAGACGAGGTAGTTTTTTTTCTTGGCGACCAGACAAGGTAGTTGATGGCCAACGCTTATTACTCGGTTGCACGATTGAGAAATACTCTCGAAGTGAGAGATTGGAGGATCACTGCTGCTGACTTTAGTGCCGCCATGGATATTCCGTCCATACTTGTATGATCCACAAGTTAGAGGACCTTTAAGCCAATGACAAATAGAAAGGAAGATAACAAGTCTTCTTGTCGTATCCTTCTTGAAGATTTGAAGAAACCCAGGAGCTGCCATTAATTAGATCAAACGAGGGAGCAGGAATGATGGTCTGAGTTATCTCATATTTACCCAAATTTGTGACCTTCCAAGTCCCGGAAGGACAGTCTTGGAGAAGCTCCATTCCGTTTTATCAAATGCACGAACTTTAGAAATAATAGTGGAGATAAACATTGCTTCAACCTGTTGGCCAGTAACTATATTGTTTTGGGTTTAGATAAAAAAAACCAGCTACCCCAGAAAAAGCTTCTAAATGTAGCCAGAACATTGCCTTTTTTATGATTCTCCAAACCTAGAGTTCGCTGTTATTATCATAAAGATCATTCATGCGGCGTAAGCAAAAGCGTCAGCTATAGAGAAGATACCAAACTACTTTTGGAACCCTAACCGCTCCAGTAAATAGCACAAATTGAACTCTAGAACACTAGCATTATGCATCTACCTGTAAAAAATTATCTGGAATTGAAAGGTTGAGGCAAGAAAACCGTATTGGCTCACTCTACAATCATTTAGGCAGTACGGGGTGGAAACAAAGCCTGAATAAAGGTAATTGCCCCAACAAAAATAAAATGGCCATAGAGATGAGCAACTTCCAGAGGCAGAGAGAATTTGAGGCACATGGAAAGAGAAATTTTTCCATTCATGTTATTAGCAAAGTAGCTCATACACATTCTATCCAAGGGTAACAAAATCAAGCCTTGGCATATACTACAAAAATAATGTGCCCAGGTCATACGACAAAATTTCCAGTTCAATGACAGTTTATGTATGTAACATAACACAAAATTGATGGATATCATTGCATTATTATTGGGCCTATACATGATTGGAACATAATGCTTAGGACACGTGGAACTTCTCCAGAGCTATGCTCGCTCTGCACAAGATCCACCAACAAAGGAAAGAATTGTGAAACGTACCTCCTAAAAGACTCCCTTTCTAAACCACTCAATCCCCACAATGCTGAGGCTACTAAAGACGACCTGGCCCCCAGTTCATCCTTTTTAGCCGAACCCAATGGAACAATGCAGTGTAGCACACGCTGGTTAGGGTTCGGCTGGGCATAGTTAGACTCAGTACACTTCAGGTATATCTGCAATATCGTTTGACATACTGCCACAAGTTCTGCTTCGATGTTCATCTCCTTGGACAAAGATGGATTATCTGCAAGCAACTTTTGCAGGAAACTGAGGTAATTCTGATAAGACTCGTTTTCAAAATGAACCAGGGGTGGTTCAGAAAGCTCGAGAATAGAGCAAAGTATTGGCAGCTTCTTCTCCAAGGTCTTCTCGGAGGTAAGTTGGTGGGCATGCAAGGAAATAGAAGAAAAAATTTCACGCAGGATCACAAGGTTGTCTACAGACAAGGATTTTAGGTGCGTTTTATAAAGATCAGTCACAACCTGCAATAAGCATAGATTTAAAGATGTCAAAACCTGTCACAAATTCAACTTCAAAGAAAAATCTACCAAAATATTGCTATCTACACCGAAGTGAAAGGACAGTCCACAGGTAAAACTTTCAGTATGCTGAAGTGACATGTTAGAACTACATGTAATGTCGATGTTCTCCTAGAGAAAAATAGGGCTCACCCATTTTGTATTCGTTGCTTGGCTTTCACAACAAGTTTATTAATTTGAGAGATGAAAAACGTATAAGTGATTGAAATAACATGATTCCATGAAGGTTCAAACAGCCAACAGTCCTACTTCTAAAATGTGGTTGGAACCTATGTATTTACAGTATCAAAGCTCAGCATCCATATTCAATCCACATCTTCAGGTCACAACAACTATGCTCAGACATGTATGTTTCGACGTGTGAGTGAAAACTTCTTTTTGGCTACATATTCATGTAATACCTAACACCTATAGATTAATAGATGGGTAATGAACCTGCACAATGAGTAGCTGCACCGCTATATGACTCTTCATTCTTGAAACCACATATTGAGCAGTTTGCAGATTACCATCTTCGAGATCATCGTTTGTCAACATATGGTCCGAAGACGTTTCTAAATCAGCATAAGACTCAGCATTGTCGGGCACCTCGATGTCATCCATGGATCTCAAGACCTTCAAGAAGGCAGGCACTGGTGATGTGGCTGCTTCCTTTAAAGCCAGAAAAATCTCTCTCCATTCATCTTGTGAAAGCCTACTGCCTAAGTCACTAGCCAAACGCATCAAAGCAGCAACTCCAGTGCTGGCAGGACCTTGAACAGGACTTCTTATCAATCCTGTCAGTATTGATACCACACCTGATAGTTGAGACCTAACTACAGTGAAAAAACTAACATAAAGATCCACTAGACACTGTGCTGCCACTGCAGAAGTTTCAGAGTCCCACGTACTTCCTTCAGGTAGTGGAGATTTTGAAGTTGGTGAAGACTCACCATCTTCAAGTCGCATCTCTCTCTTGTCAGACACGCAACTAAATATGGGGAAAACAATGGAATTGAAAACCCTAGTCCAAAATGGGTGTGAAAACAGATGACCATGATCCTTCAGAATGTTAAAAAGCACTTCCAAAGAACTCTTTCTAATAGCCGACCTGGGATCAGATGTTAGTTTTGACAACCCTGAACAACAAAAGCAGCATATCACATATTTGAGAAAAAAAGAAAATGCATCAATCTTCATATAAAAGAAGACAACTGTGTTGAAAAAAGAAGAAAATATAGGGGGCTTCTTATTGCAGCTCATTCTGCAATAAAATTACCATACCATCTCGTCTGGCTCACTACTGAGAGAGTAAGGTGGAACTTTGATAGTAGTTTTTTGTTTTTTTTTTGGGTAATTAACTTTGGTATTAGTTGACAGAGGAAAAGAGGGCAGGCAGAAAATTCAGATGGTTATCAACACACAGTATATAAATTTAGATGAAGACCAATGATATTGCAGGTAATTTGAATTCAACAGACAAAATTGACTTCGTTTGACGATTATAACTATCAACTGAGTCATTTTCACTTGGGATAAAATGAGAAAATTCAAATAAGGCATGTCAAGCAGACAGACCAACAGATAAATATGCATGCATGTATGTCAACTCATAGATCAGGTTTATTTTATTTATGGCTGCCTCTGGTATCCTTCTGCCTGATGTGCAGCAGTTGTAGCATTGGCTATGAATCAAGCTCTGAAAGCAAGTTACCTGTTAGCAAAGGCACCCAAAAGGATGTGTTATCGTCTTTATCAGTGGAAGTCTGCATATCTGAAGCATCTACTTCTCCAACTGGAGTGGATGAACAATCAACTTTGCTCTTCTCATTGCAAAGGAGTCCTCCATCAGCAAGCTTCACAGCACAGAAGCGGAGAAATGCAATGGCATTGAGGCTAACATCACTATTAAATCTGCTATTTGTGAATGTTATGAGGCACCTGACACAATCAGTAAAAGTCGTCGTCTCCGTCTCAGTTATATGTGGGAAATATTCTCGCACTATTTTTTCCATTGTCTCAAAGGCCAACAAGACTATATTCTTCCGCTCATCAGCCGCAGCAGCTGTAAAAACCTGAAAAATGAACAGCGCAGCATGAGTTACCCACTTCTAAAGCATTTTTGAAGGATGAAAGACTTGCCGATTTGACCATCATTCTTTCCCCCCCACAACAACATGGGACATGGCTATGGGAAGGACCAACTTATTTTTAGCGGAAGAGAGCCATACAATGGGTCAACTGATGACATGCCTATGTCTAGCAATCCACCCCAGAAAATGCAACCCTCCAAGAGGATTTTGCAAGAATTAAAAGGGGAAAAAATTACAGGCTAAACCAAAATTTTAACCAATCTAATGTGGGTTGAAAAAACATTGTCACTTCAAAAATTGATTGATTAATTATCACGTACCATAAAAACACTTTTCCAGCCAGATTTCACATTACTAACACGGCTGAGGACCATTTGCGAGATGCACCGCACAATTAATTCCCTGATTTCTGTACAACTGCTTTTCTGCATAACAATCACAAATGGTCGAAGAAATTCGTTCTGGAAGTTGTAATTTGCCAATTCCTCACGCTCTAAAAATTTCATCGCAAGCTGCCTCAAGGAATCCATGACAAATATTGCAACTGAGAGATTTTCCGACAGTCCAACTGAAACAAAGAAATCTGAGAGAACATTCCAGATGCGAGACCACACTAATCTAATGCGGTCCATGTTGTAATGCCTGCAAAAGAAAAAAAATGCTTTGATCGTAAAATCCATCCCGCTTTCACTGGAAGAATAACATATTCAATAATAAATACTTAGTAAACCAAAAGAAGAGTGCCATCCCTGGAACTCCAATAACAGGCCATCTACATTTGACTCGGTTAAACTTACTAAGTTAAATACATGATGTAATTTGACATAAAGATTTGCTGTTACATGTCAGTGCCACATCAAAGCTTCTATGATAAGTCACAAATTTGCAAAGCAATCCACACAGAAAAGTGGGGAACTTACGCTATCTCAACTAGTTTTGTGAGGCTGAATACACGCGGGTCTGTTGGAGACTGCAATTCTGACATAGAAACTTTGCATAAGGCCTTGACAAAAGCTACAATAGCTTCGCTGTTCAGCCTTTGGCTATGGGCGAATACGTGGTTCAACTCAAAATTCCCAATCTGATCAAGCAAATTTAGGTTTAAAATGAAGTTATTAATCTGTTCTGGGGTTACCAGTCCTGAAGAATTAACTCCAGTACTGGTGCTGTCATATGAGCCGCCACGAACAACAGCCACCATAGCTGGATTCTGTAGAGTTCCCTTCCTCTTTAAATTTGGAAAGCCGATAGGTTTTGCTGTCTTTTCCTCTGTATCAACGTTAGATGCAGTCAAAAAAGATGCATCAGGCGGTACACCCTCTCCCAACAGCTGCAGGTGCTCAATCCGGGAAAGGCAAGTTAATATGTGCTCCCACGATTCCTGAAGATAGTTACCATCTTCAATGGCAATCAATATTATTGCCTGTCCAAAAAGAAAATATGTTGGTGAAGAGACATAAAAGAGCCATGCATGATGAAGGAATTTAATATCACCTAATGCAATATTTCACTCTGTTTAATGATCTTACATATGGCTACTAGTGCCAAAAGGAAAAAGCATAAAAGCATGGTGCACAATGACCCAATCATCTCCTCATTTTTTTTGGGAGGGGAGAGGGGTAAGTCAATCAGCTCCTCATTTACATGCAAACATTATAGTCAATAACTACAGTGGAGCATCTTTAAAAAAACTGCAGAGATAGTTTTTCCACAGTAAGTGCACACTTACCTTCACAGCATCAACATTTTTTTGCTTCATATCAGCAGCACAGTGGAGATAAGTAAACTTGGCTACAGATGTCACAAAAGCATCTCTCTGGGTCTGCAGCCCCATCACTGCAGTGACATGCACAGCATATCGAAAGCCCTGTAAGCATTGAGAAGTAGCAAGCCTGTCATCACTTTGGTCGAGAGTCACACTGTAGGCAGCCAGCATAGGACCCCAGCAAACCTCTGTCATAAACCTCAATATTGCTACATCCGTGACAGCATGATAAACTGACCTGCAACATTGAAGGAAATAAATTCTGAATCATCACAGGGCACAAAAATGGACAATCACAGGGTTCAGGGAAGAAAGAAAAAGAAAACCAAGGACATAGGTGTCCCACCTTCATCATATAATAGAACATCAACTATCAACCTAATATGTCATAATATTCGGAAGATACAGAAAAAAAAAATGGTCCTAACAATCCAATTCTAGAATCACATAACATACACAAACTGAAAGAGTTATAGGCCTTAAAACCACTGCAACATCTTTCTGAGCCGCATCAATCCTCTAGTCATAACTAGACCTTCCTCATAAATGACTTTTAAGTTCCACAAATACATCCACAAAGAGTCAAATTTGAAATTATAGTGTCTCGGCTTACTCTGATTTTCCAGATTTTGCCTTAAACTGCTCCTGGATATGCCTTATGAGAAGCCCATTTGCACCCAATGCTTTTTCTTCAGCCTGCGTCCCAGTGACGAGATTGAGTATACCATCCAAGCCCAATAGTCTATTAAAGCCGTTAGTCTGTTTGCTCTGTGGTGCAGAAGACTCATCACTCATCTTGATTTCATTCTTAACAATTTGATCATAAAGGGTACCAAGATACTCTTCTGGTAAATCCTTGCCATCATCTATTCCGCGGTTGTTTCGAATAAAATCAGCCTTTGTCATCTGGTTTAGTCAACCAAAACAGAATGGGAATCAGAAGAGACTAAACGATAGTTCTACATTACTAACTAATCTATGCCACATCTGTTTCTCTCCACTTCAGGTATACACAACATTCTTATCAATTCATTTTCGTGTGTTTTGTTCTTCTAAGGAATTTGACCCATTATCTACAAGCTTCCAGAAAGATAACAACTGATGCCTTGAGAGATATGTTATAGTAACTTTAAGAAAGCCACTATTTTAAATTGAATGAAAAGCTAAAGGCAAACTAACATTCACTCCAAACTACCTACATAAATCAGTAGCGAAGGCTAAAATTTAAAGGTTTGGGATATGATATATTAGCAAAAGTCCTGAAACATACCTTATCTTTAACCATGCTATTATGGGCATCTGTGTTGAGCATTATCACAGAGTATGCAAGAACGTAAGCAGTATCCGCACTAGAAAATGAGCTTGGATTACATTTACAATAGCGCTCAGCAAACTTCTCCATGATACGGTCAATCTTCTGTGCTTCTCCAGGTAAGCGGAATCCCCTTAGGAAAAACCTTATTGCTTCACCAAAATCTATGTCTTTGAAATTAAATGAATCTACATAAGCATGCATGACCTTTAGAGAAAATTCCTCCCTTTCACCCAAATAGTCACCAATCATGGTTTCGTTTAGACCAGAAGTATTCTTCAGGAAAGAAGACACGGATTCTGGAGAACCTCCGATTTTTTTGGTGCTTATCAAAAACTCAATTCCCTTGGAAGGTTTCCTATTGAAAAGAGAGATGCCTTTCTGCAATCGACCAAGCAAAGTTTGTCAGTAGACAGGATGATTTCTGGTTAAAAAACAGAAATTGCGCCATGAGAACTGAAAAAGAAGGGGAACAAAAGTGATAGCACACTAACCAATCAACTGAAAGAATAGATTATAGATGGAACTTGCAGGAAAGCTGTTTGTAAAGAGGTGCATACAAACAATAAAAATGAAGGATTATTATAAAAACTGATGCCCTTCCAAAAAATAAAAATAATTCTCTACCTGGAGTTCAATTTTATAAGCACGGCGTTGCTCAAGCGTAGCAGCATCCGAAAATTCAGAATTTACTTCTGGATGTAGCTCGTAGTCAGAAACAGTTCCATCTTCTCCATTTAGGGTCAAATGACTGTCCGTAGTATCACTTTCAGAAATCTTTGGCATATATGAATCTCCTAGTCTGAGTTGTTGGTCCATCCAAACTCCCATGGACTTAATTATGCTAACCAAGCACTTAACTGATTCATGCCGAAAAGTGATATCCTGTGCTGGAGACAATGTAGTGGTTGAACCAGAAGGCGGTCCTAGGGCAGTTTTAAGAAGGCCATTGACAATCCTGCAAATATCTGATGGAATTATAAGCGCTTTAATACATTTTACTAAAACACAATGATGCCAAAAGCTTACGACAAGAAAGGTCAAAAGTAACAGATGCAATATATTTGTACATGTGTGGGAAGGAGGGAGGGAGGAAGGGCAAGAGAGAGAAAGAGAGAGCCGACTAATGAGTTCTAAACCCTCTTACAAGGAAAAAAGGATCAAATAGTCACAATACAGAGAAACGAGACCAATCTAAAACAAATGAACATTGAAAACATCTTAAATAGTATATGTACTTATGTAAGTATTGGTTCAAAAGTTTAATTCATGCTCAATTTAGGTTTGAATAGAGCTCCAAACATGGCTTAAAAGGGTTTCTGAAGGAATGATCTGTATTGACCATTGATCCTCCAGGGATCTCTGAACCCGTTGGCACTTCAATAGGTTGCCAATAAGCCTGAGAAAGAATTCACTATGATCTACTTCGGTTAGCAATCTCCATTTCAGCATTTTCCAGTAAGCTGAAGCGTGGAACGAGAGCTATGAGGATTTAGTCCAAAATAGGATTTGGCTGCCAAGACCTGGGAGTCATACTTCCTGAGCTTCAAGATTTTAATAAATTAAGAGCCTCCAATGACAACCTTTAGAAAAATTGCTATCAGGTTTCCTTCATTCTACATCAATTCTCACTTTTAAGCAGACTGCTTTATTATGTGCAACTCAGTGGGGATTCACAAGACATACCTACCCAAGCCCCACACCAGTGTGGAGCTACGTACATTGTGGAGGCAAATGACATGGTATAGCTTCTCATCTTGAAGAAAAGGCACACTCAAAGATCTAAATAAGTATCTTCCCAGAAACCAATGACCCAAAGAAACACTGACAAAATTGACATCTCAGAACTAATTGAAGGTCATACAGTAACAGTATTAAAGACATCCTTCATTAGAGTTAAATGGAGGGAACCTCTTGATAATGAAGGCAAACGTTCATATACCACTCCCTGCACAAACTAAAGATCTTTGTCTCTCAAAGCATAAAAAACTGATCACTGATAATTCCACATGTTCCTGATCTGGGGCAGTAGTAACTCATATACAGGGATAGTGTAGAGATTTGTAATACCTTTCAAATATGTTTGGAGCATCCACATCGCAGTCATAGTTGACAAATATGTCTATGATAATTTGTGGATCTTGGGAGATTTTCTCCAATAAGTTGAGGACAGTCATTTTCTGCACAAAACTTGGCTGGAGCACATTCTCAAGCACTCGGAGGACAAGCATGGGAAAGAATATACCAATTTCTGCTTTCAACCCTGATCTAAATTTTGACAGCAAGCTCAAGAAAATAGAACTCTGAAGCTGGAAAATAGACATAACCGATAATGCACTGTTCTTTAACAATGATAAGCAAAGAAACTGCTTGATACCATTGAGAAACCTGCACCAAGCAAAGGATACCAAATTATCATAATAGGACAGACAAACATGTTAAATACACATCATTAGGATTAACATAACATTAAAAATAGAAAGATTACAAAACAAACTGCAAAGCACAAAAATATGTGAAGATTTTATGAGGATGGAATCTATTGGGTCTTCCAAATTACACTGCTGGAAAGAAGAGCAACGTCGCATAGATCATAAGTTTACCATACAGATTGTAGGCATCGCTCTGATTACCATACTACAACATGTGGTATCCTATGCCAACATTGATATCTTGGGCATCATGTTATGTCTCAAAACATAAAAAGAGCACTAATAGCTTTCTCATGTTATGCTTTACAGGTATTCCGATCTATAGCCAAATCTCTAACAACTTTCTAAAACTTTCCTTTACTTAATTCACAACATATAATACTTTTTCTACCAAAAAGATATGTATAGAGGAGAAGTGAAATGACGGTAGCTCTAGTATTTATCATGTTAGAATGGAAAGTAATGAAACCATTCACCCAACCCACTGGCCCAAACCCCATCCACCGATAAGCCCCATATAGATGATAGGCTGGTTCACTTGAAAATGATCTTTTTGATGATCGAACTTGGATCATCTCATGCATGAACAGCCTCCATAAGATCCAGTAGAATGAGTGATGCGGCATAATACAAATTCAGTTTTATCTATTCCAGTTACTCAATTATGGGAGTGTATTCAGTTCTTTTGCAATGAGACAACTTATGACGTTTAGTAGAAGCGGAGTGAAGCATGGATATAAGTTCATGACACGGGTTCAGGTGAGAAATTAGTTTAAAAAATGGAAAATAAAAATGCATAGCCATGAAAAGGGTCAATCCCAGAACTTTGATAGAGAGGAGACTGAGTATACAAGGGAAAGGACTTGCCTCTCATTGGTACGCCACAGCGGACCCCCATTTGCCATGACGACTTTGAGCAGTTCCAAAGACAACACCTTACCCCTCAAAAGGATTTGGTCATCAGGGTGCTCCTGTGATGAAAATTTCATAGACAATTTACAAAGATTCTTGAAAAGCAAAAACCCATCCTCTCTAATCTTACTGCCTCCCTCGAGCGATTCACCTTTTTCGCCTACTTTGAATGAAGCCTGCGCCTTTCCATCGCCATTATGCTCGGATAAAGGGCTAGTAGTAGGTAATTGGTTAGTTTTATCAACAAGCCCTTCAGTTTCACTAGCATCCATGACCTCATTGATGAAATTTTGAGAGAATTGAATGGAACTGCCTTCGTTCAAATTCTTGTCCGTGAATTCCAACAATTCAGCAACGGAGACCCTTGGAATGGGAGCAGCCAGATCCATGCAGTCCTGCTCGACCCGGGTGAACACGATGACCATCATCTGAGCAAGTACCGACTTTGCACAGATCTGGTCGGTCCCATTCAAGCCGCCGAGGTACACATTGTAGCACGACCTGACAATATGCACCAAACAATCGCCACGGATCAAGACGCAGGGAGATCGAACCGCGGAGAGCAGAACTCGGAGCACGCCCTGCTCGATTGCTTCCTCTCCGAGACCAGCCGACTTGCACACTCCATCAATTATCTTGTAAACAACGGAGGCGTTGCCGTCCTTGAGGTTGGGATCGGGGCGGTCGATCTCGGCGCGGATGAGATTGAAGGAGAACAGCTTGAAGGCGCACTCGAGGACGGGCTCGACAACCTTGGCATAGGCGGAGTCGAGGGCCAGCATGAGGGGTTGGAGGACGGATTCAGCGTCGGAGGATGGAGAGGCCGAATAGAGAGTAGGGATGTTTGGGATATGATATATTAGCAAAAGTCCTGAAACATACCTTATCTTTAACCATGCTATTATGGGCATCTGTGTTGAGCATTATCACAGAGTATGCAAGAACGTAAGCAGTATCCGCACTAGAAAATGAGCTTGGATTACATTTACAATAGCGCTCAGCAAACTTCTCCATGATACGGTCAATCTTCTGTGCTTCTCCAGGTAAGCGGAATCCCCTTAGGAAAAACCTTATTGCTTCACCAAAATCTATGTCTTTGAAATTAAATGAATCTACATAAGCATGCATGACCTTTAGAGAAAATTCCTCCCTTTCACCCAAATAGTCAGGTTTCGTTTAGACCAGAAGTATTCTTCAGGAAAGAAGACACGGATTCTGGAGAACCTCCGATTTTTTTGGTGCTTATCAAAAACTCAATTCCCTTGGAAGGTTTCCTATTGAAAAGAGAGATGCCTTTCTGCAATCGACCAAGCAAAGTTTGTCAGTAGACAGGATGATTTCTGGTTAAAAAACAGAAATTGCGCCATGAGAACTGAAAAAGAAGGGGAACAAAAGTGATAGCACACTAACCAATCAACTGAAAGAATAGATTATAGATGGAACTTGCAGGAAAGCTGTTTGTAAAGAGGTGCATACAAACAATAAAAATGAAGGATTATTATAAAAACTGATGCCCTTCCAAAAAATAAAAATAATTCTCTACCTGGAGTTCAATTTTATAAGCACGGCGTTGCTCAAGCGTAGCAGCATCCGAAAATTCAGAATTTACTTCTGGATGTAGCTCGTAGTCAGAAACAGTTCCATCTTCTCCATTTAGGGTCAAATGACTGTCCGTAGTATCACTTTCAGAAATCTTTGGCATATATGAATCTCCTAGTCTGAGTTGTTGGTCCATCCAAACTCCCATGGACTTAATTATGCTAACCAAGCACTTAACTGATTCATGCCGAAAAGTGATATCCTGTGCTGGAGACAATGTAGTGGTTGAACCAGAAGGCGGTCCTAGGGCAGTTTTAAGAAGGCCATTGACAATCCTGCAAATATCTGATGGAATTATAAGCGCTTTAATACATTTTACTAAAACACAATGATGCCAAAAGCTTACGACAAGAAAGGTCAAAAGTAACAGATGCAATATATTTGTACATGTGTGGGAAGGAGGGAGGGAGGAAGGGCAAGAGAGAGAAAGAGAGAGCCGACTAATGAGTTCTAAACCCTCTTACAAGGAAAAAAGGATCAAATAGTCACAATACAGAGAAACGAGACCAATCTAAAACAAATGAACATTGAAAACATCTTAAATAGTATATGTACTTATGTAAGTATTGGTTCAAAAGTTTAATTCATGCTCAATTTAGGTTTGAATAGAGCTCCAAACATGGCTTAAAAGGGTTTCTGAAGGAATGATCTGTATTGACCATTGATCCTCCAGGGATCTCTGAACCCGTTGGCACTTCAATAGGTTGCCAATAAGCCTGAGAAAGAATTCACTATGATCTACTTCGGTTAGCAATCTCCATTTCAGCATTTTCCAGTAAGCTGAAGCGTGGAACGAGAGCTATGAGGATTTAGTCCAAAATAGGATTTGGCTGCCAAGACCTGGGAGTCATACTTCCTGAGCTTCAAGATTTTAATAAATTAAGAGCCTCCAATGACAACCTTTAGAAAAATTGCTATCAGGTTTCCTTCATTCTACATCAATTCTCACTTTTAAGCAGACTGCTTTATTATGTGCAACTCAGTGGGGATTCACAAGACATACCTACCCAAGCCCCACACCAGTGTGGAGCTACGTACATTGTGGAGGCAAATGACATGGTATAGCTTCTCATCTTGAAGAAAAGGCACACTCAAAGATCTAAATAAGTATCTTCCCAGAAACCAATGACCCAAAGAAACACTGACAAAATTGACATCTCAGAACTAATTGAAGGTCATACAGTAACAGTATTAAAGACATCCTTCATTAGAGTTAAATGGAGGGAACCTCTTGATAATGAAGGCAAACGTTCATATACCACTCCCTGCACAAACTAAAGATCTTTGTCTCTCAAAGCATAAAAAACTGATCACTGATAATTCCACATGTTCCTGATCTGGGGCAGTAGTAACTCATATACAGGGATAGTGTAGAGATTTGTAATACCTTTCAAATATGTTTGGAGCATCCACATCGCAGTCATAGTTGACAAATATGTCTATGATAATTTGTGGATCTTGGGAGATTTTCTCCAATAAGTTGAGGACAGTCATTTTCTGCACAAAACTTGGCTGGAGCACATTCTCAAGCACTCGGAGGACAAGCATGGGAAAGAATATACCAATTTCTGCTTTCAACCCTGATCTAAATTTTGACAGCAAGCTCAAGAAAATAGAACTCTGAAGCTGGAAAATAGACATAACCGATAATGCACTGTTCTTTAACAATGATAAGCAAAGAAACTGCTTGATACCATTGAGAAACCTGCACCAAGCAAAGGATACCAAATTATCATAATAGGACAGACAAACATGTTAAATACACATCATTAGGATTAACATAACATTAAAAATAGAAAGATTACAAAACAAACTGCAAAGCACAAAAATATGTGAAGATTTTATGAGGATGGAATCTATTGGGTCTTCCAAATTACACTGCTGGAAAGAAGAGCAACGTCGCATAGATCATAAGTTTACCATACAGATTGTAGGCATCGCTCTGATTACCATACTACAACATGTGGTATCCTATGCCAACATTGATATCTTGGGCATCATGTTATGTCTCAAAACATAAAAAGAGCACTAATAGCTTTCTCATGTTATGCTTTACAGGTATTCCGATCTATAGCCAAATCTCTAACAACTTTCTAAAACTTTCCTTTACTTAATTCACAACATATAATACTTTTTCTACCAAAAAGATATGTATAGAGGAGAAGTGAAATGACGGTAGCTCTAGTATTTATCATGTTAGAATGGAAAGTAATGAAACCATTCACCCAACCCACTGGCCCAAACCCCATCCACCGATAAGCCCCATATAGATGATAGGCTGGTTCACTTGAAAATGATCTTTTTGATGATCGAACTTGGATCATCTCATGCATGAACAGCCTCCATAAGATCCAGTAGAATGAGTGATGCGGCATAATACAAATTCAGTTTTATCTATTCCAGTTACTCAATTATGGGAGTGTATTCAGTTCTTTTGCAATGAGACAACTTATGACGTTTAGTAGAAGCGGAGTGAAGCATGGATATAAGTTCATGACACGGGTTCAGGTGAGAAATTAGTTTAAAAAATGGAAAATAAAAATGCATAGCCATGAAAAGGGTCAATCCCAGAACTTTGATAGAGAGGAGACTGAGTATACAAGGGAAAGGACTTGCCTCTCATTGGTACGCCACAGCGGACCCCCATTTGCCATGACGACTTTGAGCAGTTCCAAAGACAACACCTTACCCCTCAAAAGGATTTGGTCATCAGGGTGCTCCTGTGATGAAAATTTCATAGACAATTTACAAAGATTCTTGAAAAGCAAAAACCCATCCTCTCTAATCTTACTGCCTCCCTCGAGCGATTCACCTTTTTCGCCTACTTTGAATGAAGCCTGCGCCTTTCCATCGCCATTATGCTCGGATAAAGGGCTAGTAGTAGGTAATTGGTTAGTTTTATCAACAAGCCCTTCAGTTTCACTAGCATCCATGACCTCATTGATGAAATTTTGAGAGAATTGAATGGAACTGCCTTCGTTCAAATTCTTGTCCGTGAATTCCAACAATTCAGCAACGGAGACCCTTGGAATGGGAGCAGCCAGATCCATGCAGTCCTGCTCGACCCGGGTGAACACGATGACCATCATCTGAGCAAGTACCGACTTTGCACAGATCTGGTCGGTCCCATTCAAGCCGCCGAGGTACACATTGTAGCACGACCTGACAATATGCACCAAACAATCGCCACGGATCAAGACGCAGGGAGATCGAACCGCGGAGAGCAGAACTCGGAGCACGCCCTGCTCGATTGCTTCCTCTCCGAGACCAGCCGACTTGCACACTCCATCAATTATCTTGTAAACAACGGAGGCGTTGCCGTCCTTGAGGTTGGGATCGGGGCGGTCGATCTCGGCGCGGATGAGATTGAAGGAGAACAGCTTGAAGGCGCACTCGAGGACGGGCTCGACAACCTTGGCATAGGCGGAGTCGAGGGCCAGCATGAGGGGTTGGAGGACGGATTCAGCGTCGGAGGAGGAGAGGCCGTAGAGAGGGGATGTGAGGTCCGGTTTGGGAGAGTCGGAGAGGGACTCGAGCTTGTCGAGGGTGGATTTGCATGCTGAGACGAGGTGGGAGTGCTTCCGCCACGCTGCGTTTTTGATGATCTTGTCCAGGAACGGGCCCAGCACCCGCCCGCTACGGGAAGGCCCCCCCAGGGTTTGCGAAGCCGACATTTTGATTGGAACGGGGATCAGTGAATGCTCGACATTGCTGAGTGATCAATTCCCGGAGTTATATATTTCTGTTCCATCAATCACACATTTCTCCGTTCGATCACTTCAAAAGGAATAGAAGAACACGAAGGAATTGGATGTTCAGGACGTGTTCGTCGTAGTTATGAATCTTCGCCTCGGTGCTGTCTGATCCCGCAGTCTTTATCGCCTATCGGACTGGTGGGCGGAGACTTGTTATGCTCACCACTCGCTGTCTCGTCCGTCGTGCTTGTCACGTGACCAAAACGCGAAATTCTTTTATTTTTCTGCCGTTATGCAAAACGGCCCCTTCGTTTTTCTCGCTTTGCAAGCACGCCTACGCCCTCGTAAAGTTGTTTCAGATGCACCCTTCTGAATTCTGATTATTCAGACCCACAAATTATTATTTTTCCGCCCCTTCTAGTGATTGGGGGTCTCAATCTAGAATGTGCTGCAAGTACGAGGCCTGCTCTTGTTAAAAATATGTATGGAATCGTTGGACTGTTTCACAATCACCTACCGACAATATAAAATTCGTCTCATGAATGAACGACATACAATCGCGCCCCCAGTAGCAGTTAGGAAGGTTTCTTATTCGTAATGTAAAATCATAGAAAAAGGAGCCAAGATTGAGAAATGGCAAAGCCTGCATGGGAAATCCAGCCTTTTGACTTTCCAATTCAGATCGACCAGTTCCCTTCACCTTGGTAGGTCGATGGTAACAAGAGATTCCAAGATTACTCCCGAACAACAAATCTTCCCACCAATCAAACGCATGATATCTAGCAGAACTACAAGCTTATCCAAACTAGTTGATACAAAAGTGCAGACAGGAATCTTTTATCAGTTGGTGTCCGCTGGTTGAATATTGCTGTTATGTCAAGAGACATTCCACATTTAGGGTATAACTATGCATGATTTTAATGGCTGCAAACACCGTCTTGTCTAAGCAGCTTGAATGGAAATTCATTCGCCTCTCTCATACATCCATACAAGGGTATACAATAAAAATGGAACCTTCTATATCTAATCAACTGTTCTTGAGAAAGGTTAAAAAGCAAAACTTTAAGATACATACGTAAAACTACCTTCTAAATTCGCCAGTCAAAACTCGGAATTCTCAGTTTGATATAGTGGCAGCCGACTTCAAAAGAAGCTGATCCTTGATCAATGCTTCCCAGTCAAGTTGCCTCAGCATTTCGAACCTCTCCTTCAGTGTCACAAACCCAGCTCCGGGAGCCACAACATCACAGGTCTCAGCTCTATGGAGTAAGAGCACACTAGCCCCCATATCTGGGCCATGAAGTTTTCCAGTTAGCAACACTCGGAGAGGCATGAAGAGTGATTTCCCCTGCAATAAGGATGAAAATAAACAGTTTTCAGTTCATGGACCACATACTATAACAGAATGACTATATCGCACTATTTTAATCCAAGACCACCTTGCGCTTATGCAATTTGCCAAAGTTCTTCACCCACTTCTGCCAGCCAGCGGGGCCTTCTTCAAGAGCACCAAGGAGTTCACCGCTGTCATAGGCAGCTAAGAGTTTCGCTGAAAATTCAGAAAGCTCATCTTCTAAGACAGGTTTAACTTCAGGACTGCAGAGAGCAAAAGTTCATGTTATGTATGGTTGTATTCTAGGGGGCCAAACCCATTATCTTCAAATCAAGCATCTTTTGCAGGCATAGGGGGAAAACAAAAGCATCTCATGTCGTAACAGTCTCACACTCACAGAAAAAAATCAAGTACCATAAAATCTAGAAAAAATGCATATTCATAGATGACAGAACATGTACCCAGCAACAACATTAATGACTAATCTATGACACCACAAATGATGCAGTACGACAAAAGAAGCCAACATTTTCAGTGTCAGGCATTTAACCTCTTTAAAGAAGCATGTAAAGGATAAGATAGCATGTTTGAGAGTGTTTTGTCTGCATCTGTTATCAGATCAATCCCATCCTTGAGCAGCTGAGCCGCTTCCTGTCATACAAAACTAGGTCATGAGTATCATAACATGCTGGCTTTGCTTTAGACGATTTCATAACATCTTGAAATAGAAATGATATGGCTGTCCTACAGTAACCAAAAACTCTTTGTTCTCTCTCCAACCTGATAGACTATGAACCACATAATCCAATACCTAATTTAAAGAACAGGATACTCAGCAAATCCAACGGATTACAAGAGCTAATTCTAGTACTGAGAGATGCTAAAACTGGAAAATATGTCATTATTATTCAATTCAATGAAAATATTTTTGAACTGATGAGCCTTACTTCGACAAATGTCCCCTCCGATTCTCTGAGGATACCAGTGCTTTTCCAGCGGTCAGCAATAATCTTGGTAAACTCCTCTGGTGAAAGTGCTCTTAAATGCTGGCCATTCATCCACCTTTATATTCAATACATATGACAAAAAGAACTGATTGATAAGTTAATATACATTATAATATCTCACATAGTACAAACAGTAAACTTCCAGTAACTCCACAATTTAGCAATATCCTCCCTCATTCAAAAACTAAAACAGATCATCTTTCTTTTAATGACAGAAAGCCCAAACTCTCAAGAAATGATAAAGCAAATCATGGAATCAAAGGTCAAATTCTGGAATATTAAATATCATCTCAATGTTGAAGGAAATGCTTGCCAACAGTACAAAGTAATTGGCTTTCTTAGCACTTAGTTGTTGAAAGGCATAATTACCTTAACTTAGTAGAATCAAAAATAGCACCGCCTTTGTTAACACGACCAATAGAAAATTTTTCAACTGTGAATTGCATAAAAAGTTCAATTCAGAAATGTTTCTCAAATGGAAACTATGCATTTGAGCTTAGAAAATTATGCCCATGAATCAGAATAATTTGATTGGAAAAGAGAGAGAAAGAGAGAATATAAAAAAGAATCACTAACCAAGCTGCTGAAGGGTGAAAAACTCATTCTCAGTACCATCCCCCCAACCTAACAGTGCCAAATAGTTCACCATTGCCTGGGGTAGATACCCCATCTCCCTGAACTGATTGCAGATAGTAAATTTGGAAATGTTTATCCTTAACAACAGAAAGGCTAACAAGAAAATGCTAAAAAGCAATGAAAAGGATAGCACAAGAACACCTTAAAACCCATCTTTTACGAAAGATTATTAACATAAACAATCATTACTAACAGTACCTGACCCACAGAGGTTGCACCATGGCGTTTCGACAGTTTGCTCCGATCAGGTGCAAGAATTAAGGAAACATGGGCAAAGTAAGGCATGGGGAATCCCAGAGCCTGTAGTAGAAGCAAGCATGAATACCACAGTCAACTTCTCTATTGCTCAAATATTTTTTTGAAAAAAAAAAGGTCCTAAGAGTAAGCAAAAGCAGGAAAAAGATTCAGGCCTTGACATTACCTTGTATATCAGTGCTTGCCTTAAAGTGTTTGGTAAATGTTCCTCTGCCCTGAAAATGCAGGAATTGAAAGAATAAGAGGATTTAACAAAACATGGACCAGAATCACCAGAGAAGGTGTCCCTGTTTTTTTTCTTCTTCTTTCTTTTGTTTCTTTTTCTTTGAGGGAGGGGGTTGGCAGAATCAGAAACCAGTGGCAGCTAACTTGCTCGTGTACAACTAGGCACATAGCATGTTCCTCTTACTTGTTTGCTGGTTGGACTTATTACCTTATAACATGTGATATGGCCATGGAAGCATCATCCACTGTAACACAGAAATTGTAAACAGGTTGTCCATTGCTCCTCATGATTACAAAATCTCCAAGCGTATCCAAGTTCCAACTAACCTTCATGACACTATCAAGCAGAGTTAACATCCTATACGAACAAGTTATAGTTCAATGTAGTGTGTGATATTATTAGCTGCATTCAGAGATCATCTCACCAAAACTGACTGCACCAGTTATCTCAAACCAGTACATTAATCTCACCACCCCATGGACATAGCAAACAGATATATCTATTCAACCTGATTATTCCCTCCCCCCACCCTTCCCACAAAAGGTCCTAAAATTCCCTCCTGGAGACCTATTGCCACTGATCAAATGGAAGAACCACCATTGAGGAAAAAGTCTACTGATTATATGCGAAGAAAAAAACAAGAAAAACAAAAGAAAGAACTGCAAAAGTATTTAAAAAGTCTTCGGTGGAAAAAATGGAAGCTAATATTGAGAGGAACTGACTTCGCCTCGAATAAGGTCATTGATCTTCAGCCTCCCTTCCTTTGGCACTCTAAATCGATACGTATAAGGGGTACCCTTTGCAAGCTCTTCTTCTACTTCTTCATCAGTTGCACTCGCCCATTTTCCAGTGTATACTGGAGGGAGCTGCTTTAATTTAGCAATCTCCTTCATTTTTTCCAGTTCCTTTAAGACAATAACCATAAGAAACCCGTGAGTACAACATACACTTCAACAAATTCCCTGAGCAAGAAAATAATCACGAGATGCTCGGAAGGTAGAGTCCAACTAATAAAAACCAAAGAGACCTACGTTCCTTCAATAAGGGACCTACGTTCCTTCAATCAGTGTGCGTGAGCGTGAGTGTGAGTGAGAGAGAGAGAGAGAGAGAGAGAGAGGTCTTAGAACGAAAATCAAGGTATACCACCTGCTATGCATTTTAAGAAATTAAGAGTACATTGTCAACAGCAAATTAGACAAAATCTTAAAACTCATCCAAAGTTTTGCTCAATGATATGATTACAAGTTTGGTTTTGGCTTTAAAAGTTTTACGAATGAGGATTACCTCGTTAGAACAAAAGCAGCGATAAACACGTCCGGATTCTAGAAGCTTCTCAGCAAATTGCTTGTACAAAGAGTTTCTCTCGGATTGTCGATATGGACCGTACTCTCCACCAACACCAGGACCTAGAAATCTATGCTTAATACACAATGTATTTACTATATAAACCCCTAACTACAAAGCAGCGATTGAACATTACCTTCGTCCCAATCAAGACCAAGCCAAGAGAGATCTCGCAACACGGCCTCCTCAGATTCTTTGGTGGACCTCTCCAAGTCAGTGTCTTCAATTCTCAGAACAAATTTCCCACCTTTGGACCTGGCGAACAAGTAATTGTAGAGGGCGGTTCGAGCTCCGCCGACGTGAAGGTTTCCGGTGGGCGATGGAGCGAAGCGAACGCGGACTTGCCCTTCTCCATTCCCCCTCGCCTCCTTCGCAGTGGCGGAGACTGAAAAACTCCGGCGTCTCCGAAAATAAAGAGACGATTGACGCCACATCATAGTGGGAGGAGCAGCCTCCGGAAATGCCCGAATCCTCATCTTCATCCACGGCCACGGCGATCCTACCAGCGTCGTCGCCATCTCTCTCCCGAGCTCCTGTGTTCCCGGTTACGTGATCCTATCCTGTCTGATGGCTTCCGTACTCGTATTCTTACCTTCTACGGTTCGCCTTTTCGCCGTTAGCGTCACCCCAACGGCTGCCCCCGTTATCTTAAGCATTCTTCTCGCTCACGTGAGCCCCACATGTTTACGAATTTCATTTCTTTTAGACTTTACTGTTCACCTTCGGAGTATGCGTGAACTTCACTGTTCACCTTCTGTTTGCGCCGGCCTTAAGCAAACTGGAGAGACCGAGGAAACAGAGAGGCGAGAGCGATGAGGTTGTGCGCAATTCGAACTCCTTCCTTTACGCCCTTCAGCTCTCCATCCAGAACCATAGACTTAGTGAGCAGGAAAAGTCGATGGCTTGGGCCTGCAAGTTGCGTTTTAGTGAGTATGAGCCACAGAAGCAAGAACAGAAAGCCGTTGCAGAAGGGTAGGAACCCCAGCATCGAAGCAATTCAAACGGTGCAGGCCTTGAAGCGAGCGCAGAAAGACCAGCGTTCGTTGGAACAAGTTTACCACTCCAAGTTCAAGCGCCTACTCAAGCTTGATATGGTAGCCGTTCTTCGCGAACTCCTCCGCCAGAACCAATGCCTTTTGGCTCTCAAGGTTTGCACTTTCACTTGCCTGCTATGGGTGCTAGGATTTTAGTCTGATTTTTGTGATTTTAAGCTTGATTTAAATTTTCTCCTAGGTTTTCGAAGA
The DNA here is from genome assembly GCA_003952965.2 of Morella rubra. Lineage (NCBI taxonomy): Eukaryota > Viridiplantae > Streptophyta > Magnoliopsida > Fagales > Myricaceae > Morella > Morella rubra. The sequence goes on from CM025854.1 coordinate 14,648,659, forward strand.
CATTCGGGTGGAGTACTGGTATAAGCCTCGGGTCTCACTTTATGCTGATATGATCACGGTATTGGGTAGCAATGGTTTGTTTGAACATGTTGAACTACTCATTCTATCATATTTGAAAACAGAAGCCGGCGGTTTAGAGCCTGAAATCGAGGGCTTTAATTCTCTCTTGAGAGCTTTGATGAGTTTCAATCGCACTGATCTTGCAATGGAATGCTACGCCTTGATGAGACAAGTTGGATGTGAACCGGACAAGTCATCCTTTAAGATACTCATAACTGGCTTAGAATCAACTGGCGAAACAGACCATTCGGCTATCATAAGGCAGGACGCTCGAGTGTTGTATGGGGAAGAACCGGAGTTTCTCGAGGAGAAAGAAGAGATGATGGTGAGCAGATGATTGAACCCATTACTTAGATTACATGCTTTAACAATTATATGATAAAGAGAGGAGCGGCCATTATCGTGCTTACAGATTGTAAGGTTTTGGTTTCATTTTGCCATCCCGTAAGATGATTGGTTAATTCGAGCTATTTTACTGTATTATATATGGCTATCCTGTCCTCAACATCTAGTAGTCTATCAGTTTCATGAAGAATGGGAAGGGTGAGAGTTTCCAGCTGGCAGCTTAAGTCCCCTGTCTAGGATGTTTCTCCATGTTAATTGCATTGCCGTGGTGAAATTGGATATTCGATTTTTTGTTCTTATGCTTGAATTACATCCAGGAAAGTTGCACAACTGCATAACTTAGATAGCAAAAATGGAATAATATTTGTTGAGTACGTTTTGGTGCTTCAATCAGTACTTGCACTTTGGACAATTATTTATATGCTACCATGTTTGGGCAGTGTCTTATAGGGCAAAAACTTGCTTGTCATTTGAGTTTTACACTTGTTGTTTGAATGTTTATCTTTCTTGTAGACGACCTAATTGCTAAAGCAAGGATTGCCTGTATACGCCAGGATAAAGAGAAGAGTACAGGGTATGAACATTACTTCTTGATTATCACACATTCCATCTACAAGAATGCTTTCTAATCAAGACATCATGAAGAGACAAAAAGAGGACCTCGTATTCCAATTTTTTCAACTTTCTTCTACAACTTTCTATCCGATTTTTGACTATGACCTCAACTTTTGTGGGGTAGTTGAAAATTTCGATTGACTACAGATGTATATGACTAGCTGTAAACATGTGTTTAGATCCTCAATACTGATGAACTCATGATTAACGCGGAAAGTTTCAAGTTTGGAAGCCACATTCCAGAATGAAGCAAATTGCAATGAAGACTTTCCAACTTCGGAATTTGAGTTCAAAAGCTTCGGTTGCTAGAATTGTTTCCCTTCAAATGTCTGGCCGAACTGCCAATTTGCTGGAGCAACATTATAAGATGCGAGTGTTCTTCCACTGTTGGCGGTCACCTCAAAAGCTATGGGCTGTCCTTTGAGATTAACGTTGCATTGCCAGTTTTGTCCCCAATTTCTTGCCATAGTTATCCATCCTGTTCTTGATCCCTTCACTTTGACAGCAACCACTTCACCGTCCAAACCTACATTGCTGATTAGAACTTGAAAGAAGCGTGAATTTCCACTCAGACTGAATCTCAGCCCTCCACTTCTGTCACACTTAACCCTACACAAATTTTTGGATAAACAAGGTTTGCCTTAATTGCTAGAGACTTCCGAAACGGAAAATACCACCTCAATTTGGATCCTATTTATGTGTGTGATATGTTACCTCCTGTACTGTACTGGAACAATATCAGCTTTTCTCACTGCGATTTCAGCAAATGCGGCCTCTGACATCTCAAAGTGTTCTTTGGGCATATTGCACCAGCCACCATAGTCGGCTGAAAGCCCATAGTTGGGAGGGCAGAAATCTGTCGCAGTGAGAATAACTGATGGGCTGCCCTGCAGACACCATAGTATGTGGTCAACACATCTTAGCTCGTAGCAAGCCCCACAAGTACTGCCCCTGTTGAACAAGATGGTACTTAGGCCAGCACTGTGCTTCCCATAGGTAGCCTTGTGGAGGTCTCCATAACCACAAGCCCCTTCTGCAACATCAAAAAATGGTGAACCCTTCATCAATCAAGTGTCTACTTTTAAAGTAAGAGTATTTCGTAAATGTGCAGCATCATTATGTAGTAAAGACAGAAACTTGACGAACTCAGACACTAGAAATGAGGCAAAGAAAAACCTGTAATGATTGACCCTTCTGTTTCTTTGGAGTATGTGGCAGTACCGGTCTTCCATTCTGCATTCTCGGCATCAGTAATCTCGCAGCATGCTTTCAGAAAAATAAAGAAGAAAACTGTGGCTTGAAGAGCACCCATTTCAGCTAATAACGCCGGGGGGGAGCTCAGTTTTCCTTTTCTTTTGGGACTCGTAGCGGAAATGAAGGGTGAAGAAAGCAACTTTTTTGTAGAGAATGACCTTAATCTCCTTGGTGGATGGTAAGGTCGTAAGGTTGCAGTAAAGCACTGTTGATGGCCGATTAGAGACCGCAAAAGACATTAAAAACTTTGACAAAGAGCTAACTACTGAGTCCTCAGTTCACATTGCGGGTTACTTCAGCTGGCAGATGAAGGGCTTCTTGTTGGTCTACCCAATGCAAAAGAGGGTATGTGCTTTTTTTCTTCTGCTTCTTTTGTTTTCTTTCAGAGCGGAATAGACTCAGAAAAAGGAGGTTTGATGCTTACTTTTGGCTATATTCAAGAGAGGGGGGAAGAGAAAGGGCCTGTGGCTTTGTCATGGTGGCAGACAGTTGTAGCGGAAAGCCTTAGAACGAGTAATTGGAAACCGAGATTAATAGTTTTTTTCTCGTAGTTTTTTTTTTTTTTAATTCAGAAGCTGGAACCCTACCTTTGCAATCGACGTAGTTTTGGTCTGGGCTCTTCTTTTGAGAAGAAAACCGAAGGGCTACCCCACGGGGAATGGGAATTCTTTTGATGTGCGGCAAGCTGATACCAAAGATTCAAAAAAAGGTCACAACCCTCTTCTCAGTTTAACGAAGGTTTTAAAAGAGCCCTTTGGGCCTGCCCAAAAAGGTATGTTCATCTCCAGCCCATACATCATGGCAAATTGTCGACCAAAGTTTTGAAAAGGGTAGTTTCTACTTCACCGAAGTGATAGCCCCATTTAGACCCAAAAAAAAAAACAAAGATAGCCCCAAATCCTGCATGGAACCATGAACATGGACTATAAGGATCCATTAACATGGGGCTACGCGGCCCTACGACATATGCATCGCTTGCAATGTACACCTCACGTGAACAGCGACAACAATTCTTCTTTGAGTGTGATTATAGGAGTAATCCTATTATAAAATGTCAGATTTGAATTATGGTTAGTGTTTTAGATGAATGCGTTATTAACTAGTCTCAATCTTATTCATTAGATCCAAAGTCAAGTTTTATTTTCTCAATTAATTTTAATTTATATCTTTATTCGAACTCCTGATTTTAGAACTAGTAAATTAGTGTGTGATATCAATTGATTTCAGCCTGTTAGCCATCAGGAGCTGTTTACAACTTGAAGCCCACCTCGATTATTAAATCACTGTTAACCGTGGTGTTTCAGCTGTCAAATGAGGAAAGCCCATAAAGAGCTTCTGCAAAAAAGCCCAACAACATAAAAGTCTAAAAAGCCTTTAAAGTCTAAACTCCGAGAAAGTTGGTTAGTTCCAGTACATTTTAAACGGCGATTAAAAGCTATTCCATCCACTAGTCCCGGTTCCCGTTTCCCGTTTCAACTGCCTCACCTCAATGTCAGCATAGCCGGAAAAGCAGGACCAAAAGCTAAAAGGGGGCCCAGAACCACGTTAAAAAATTTGAACTAATATGCCACTGACATCTGTTTCTACTGAAAAAATTGCACCTTTCTTGCTGTTGACCTAAACAAGACGTTCACGAACCCCAGTCTGCCGTGGAGAAAAATCCAAGAGGATAGGAGGGAGGGCGTTTGTGGAAACGAAACTCTGTATCCTTTTTTTGCGTTTTCCTTGTGTGTTTGCGACCTTTGGAGAACAATCAAACTATATCTTTTAAGGAGACGACGCAGCTGACTGGGGGGTCGTTCCCCTTATTTCTTATGACGACGGAGTCGCATCGATTTCCGCCGTTATTACTGCTGGTCTTATCGAAGTGATAAGAATTGTACGTGACTTGATCCAGTGTTCCTTCTTTGTAGACAAAGACGCTTTCATCCTCTTCCATCCGACGCCACTTCCACTTTTGGTCATGCATTGGATGGAATGGCATTCCCCTGTTAAAATAAAATATAAAAAAAAATACCCGAAAAAATTATTTAAAGTAAATGCAGAGGGCTACTATGAATAGATTAATAGGGGAAAAAAAAACCCACGTCTACATGTCAGTAAAGATGCTTGAATAATACTATTTTACCGTTTTATAAAATATCAAAGTACGGAGAACTCCGCAAGAGAATACCTGCTTTTTCAATAGAAATAAAAACAAAAAACAAATAAAACCCTTATACGAAACTCCATCCTATGAAATTTGCTTCACATGCAAATTTTCTTTGGCTCTTAGATTCACATGCATTCTTTGAATTGCGTACTGAGCAAAAAAAGAAACGTCAAAAAGCACTGGACAAGTTGAGGTGAAAATAGTTGAAAAATGCACATAAAAACAAATACTTCCTTATAAAGCCTTGCTTCCCTAAAGATCGGTTATGTTTGGATAGTCTTTAAAATATTTTCAAAAATTCTCACAATTACTTTCAATTCTAATAATTTTTCACCAATCTCATTAACTTTTTACTAATTCCGATAACTTTTTACAAATTCCAACAATTTTTAACACACTTTTCATCAATCTCAAGAGAATCTACACTACTTTTAAAAAAATAAAACAAAAAATTATTTTGAGATCTAAACAAAACATAACCATCAAATTTTAAATTTTAAATTTAAATCAAATATGAAGGATTTTAAATCTTAGAGACTAATTTAATAGATTTATTTTAACGTTCGTATACTTATTTGATTGTTTTTCGAGTAAATAAAGACTAACATTGTATTTATCACTTCATATTAATCTAAATACTCAGAAAATTCTATGGATATTTTTTTAAATTTACCCCTTTTTTCTCTTGAAAGATAAAATTTTTGTATAGTAGAAAAGAAAAGGTACTAAAATTAAGCCCCGTAACTACTGTGCAGAAATAAGTGGATTAAAAGCGAAATAAAGTAGGTTGAACAAACGCGTTCGTATGAACAGCTACGATGACGAGAAAGTCTTAAAAGTCTGGCAGTAAGAACAATTTCAATTAAAAAAAACAATAAAAAGGCGAGAGAATCGTTATGGACGGAATACCTAATATGGAAGAGATTGGAGATGTCGTCCATGTCGACGTAGAACGTGACGGCATCGAGGAAGGCCCTGTAGGTGTAGATGTGGAGTCCGTCGATCCTGGGGAAGGGCAGCCTCGGCTTAGGCGGTGGCTCGGCTGAACCCGAACCACCGGACTTGCTATGCCGACATCCGGCTGCGTAGACGTACTCTTTCCAGGTAATGGGGGCGCCGGGAGCGGTAGCGGTGGAGGGAGACAGGCCCACGAAGCCCAGTGTGGCCATGATGGGCTCGAGCTCGTGGTGGGTCATGATGGGCTTGAAGGTCCTGGTGAACCAGAGGGCTAGCTTCCTCATACACAGTTTCATGTACTCCATTTCTCGGATTCTCTCCATCTCTCTCTCCCTGTCTCTCATATTCTTCTCTCGCTGGGAGCGTAGGGATTCGAGTTTGGAGGGCGAGATTTTGAAAGGGCGTTCGTCACTTTGACCTACAAGTACTGGCTCTAATTTACTACAATACCGCGTGAGAAAAATTAGAAGAAGGAGAAGAAACTCGGGGCAGAGAGAGAGGCCGAGGGAGGACTTTGAGAGACGCGAGATTTCCGGAAACTCGCAACCGGGGAAACCCAGTCAAGCTCAAACTCCAAATCCGAAACGGGGACGATGTTTATATAGAGAAGGAGAGAGAGAGGGGAGTCTGGTGGAAACAGGAAACAAATTCGGCTCGGCTTCCTTTCCATATTTTGATCTCTCTGACCCGTAGGACTGCTGCAATTTGTTTAATATGAAGCTGTGCCTTCTGTTGCCTACCTGTCACGCAGTGGTTAGCTGAAGGGACCCAGTGTCTCCGCTCCACCTCAGCTGAATCGAGAGTTTGAATTTTTTTGGAGATATTTTGGACGTTTGTTTCCTAAATTTTGGATACCTTAAAATTTCGGTTCAGATTAAAAAATTATAAAATAGTATCTATTTCTCTCTTAAATAATTTTTTTAATTATAATATTTATTAAAATCTTATATTTCTTCACTTTTCACCAACTTTCATAAAATATCTTCACTTTTACATTAATTCTAATACCTCAAAATTTTCACCACCTCAAAATTTTCATAAACAAACACCACCTTTTGTGCCATAGTAAACGCTCTTTTATGGGTCGATCAGCAGAGAATCTTTTAAGTAAATGTAAGGTGGAGTAAATGTAAGGTGGTGCCAGTGGTGTCAGGAGTCCCAAATACTCATGTAAGATTGGTTTCGTAAAAAATTGGTAAGATTTTGATAGAATTATGAATATTTACGTACATTAAAGTTTTATATGTTTTTATGTAAAAGTTTGTGAAATTTTTTAAATATATTTAATTTTTGTTGAAGTTTATAAAAATATATAGAGAAATGAATCGATGTAATTATTTAATAAAAAAAATATTAGAATTAGATGAAAAAGTATGGAGAGAAATTATTTATTATAATGTTTTAAAAATATATTGGAGTTTGTATGAAAAGTTGTTGAAGATTATGTAAGAGATATTGATATTTGTATATGAATTTTTGAATTTTTGAAATTTTGAATGTTCTTTTTATCAAAATAAATATAAAAAATTCATTTAAATTATCTACCATCTAACTTTTTCATTAATTATAGTATCTCAAAATTTTGAAAATTAAACACCGTCTTACTTCTTATCTACTAAACAATATCACCTAAATAATTTAAAATATTAATTTTATGGTATTATTGTCTCTCAATATTGAAATTCATGCAACTTTTTTTAAGTATCTAATCATCAAATTTTTTCATTTAACTTTTTTTTATTCTTAACAGTAAGATCTAATCCGCAAGTAATAACTTTTGATAATTTGAGAAGAAAATATGAAGAAATTGATAATTTGAATTTCTAAATAATATTAACTTCATATTTTAAGAGATACAAGTGAAGGTTTTTTTTAATCTTAATTAAGTAAAAGGACTACTTGGTCCAGAAGCTTATTAAGCTGCCGATTTATTTCCAAACAATTTATCTTTGACGCTCGCAGTTAAAGAATTGAAAAATATGATATTTTTAATGGTAGTAATTTATCAGTAAAATTATAATTAAATGATATTGTTTATTGATTTTAGATGTATCGCTAGTTTGTGATAAAATAGGTAGAGTTTGCAAGGACGAGGAGCAATTAGAAAAGATTTGATAATTACGGAGTATAAACTGTAATTTATTTTGTTTAAATAATTACTTACTTAGAATCTTTTGTATAATCTTTCAAGAATAAGAAAATGACTGGTCACGGTCACCTATTGTCGTATTGGTTTTTGGACTATCAAATCAACGTTGTATTTTATTTATTTTCTCCAAAATTTATAAATATAAAATTTTTTACAAAATAAAAACATTTTAAAAGTTTTAATTTTTAATTTTTACACCAACCCACTCCAATTTTTCACGAATTACGGTAAACCTAGCAAAGGTTGTCAAAATATTTTCGAAATTTTGTCAAACGAACGCCCGTAACTATTCTAAAAGCATCCCTGTGCCTCACTACCTCTCTCTGCTACTGGAACAGAGAGAACAGAAACAAGAAGATGGAGCTCAGTTGCAGAGCCTTCCTTTACTACTGCTGCTTCTTGTCTTTGTTATTCTTTTCGTCGAAAGCAACGGCCGAAGAAGACCCTTCAGCGATCATATCGAGATTCCAACGCTACCTCCAAATCGACACGGCCCAACCCAGTCCCCAGTATGCACAAGCAGCCGATTTCATCCTCTCCCAAGCTCGGGATCTTTCCCTTGAAAGCCAGACCAAGGAGTTCGTCCAGGGCAAGCCTGTCATCCTCCTTAAGTGGCTCGGCTCCAATCCCGAACTCCCCTCTATCCTCCTCAACTCCCACACCGACGTCGTTCCCGTCGAGCAGGAGAAATGGTCCCACCATCCCTTCGAGGCCCACCTCGATCGGCAGGGGAATATCTATGCCCGGGGGTCTCAGGACATGAAGTGCGTTGGCATGCAGTACTTCGAGGCCATTCGCAAGTTGAAGGCTTCTGGGTTCGAGCCCGTTCGCTCCATCTACCTATCCTTTGTACCGGACGAAGAGATTGGTGGCCATGATGGTGCCGAGAAGTTTGTGGATTCCGATGTTTTCAAGAATTTGAATGTGGGCATCGTGCTCGACGAAGGTAAATCACTCCCGTTTCTTTCACTGGTTTCAAGTATTTTGGTATTGCTTGAGATATGTTGTACTAGTAACAAGATGATTGTGTATTGTACTCTGTTTAGCTCATAACCGGTGATGTTGGAGACAGGGTTGGCTTCGCCCGATGAGTATTACAGGGCGTATTATGCTGAAAGGTGCCCGTGGTGGCTGGTGATCAAGGCTAATGGGCAACCGGGCCATGGAGCGAAGCTGTATGACAACACCGCCATGGAGAATCTGTTGAAAAGCATCGAGAGCGTGAGGAGGTTCCGGGCTTCACAGTTTGATTTGGTGAAGGCAGGTTTGAAGGGCGAGGGCGAAGTAGTTTCGGTAAACATGGTGTTTTTGAAGGCAGGCACGCCTTCTCCAACTGTAAGTCAGGACTTATTTGGAGCTTATGCGTTCAAAAATTTGTTTCTTTGATTTTAGTTGAAGTACAGATAGTTTAATAAGTTTACACTTAGCAATTTACGAGTAGTCGATGAGTAATATGGTGAAAAACAGCATACAACATTCAGTTCTGTGAGAGTTTTGTGTGGTCCAGCAACTTTTTTGAACAATATGCTGGACTGATCTATATGAATCCACATGCCAGAGAGCCGGGAGTCAATTTTGGTCGTGGATTTCCCGTATTTGCGGTTTGTGATGGTTGTTCGTTCTTCATGTGTGAAATCACTTATAAGTGGTATTTGCTATATAGTTTTGGAAGTTACACCCATCATTAGAGTTCGAAACTACAACAGGACAGTGGTTGTGCCTTAGATATTTATTAATTAGAGGTGTTACATGATGCCCCTTAGCAAATAAGCACAGGGCCTTGGAAAAGGCACATGCCCAAAATGAAATGTTAGCCTCCAGACAGAGGGCGTGAACCTCATTTGACAAAGTGCCTAAAGTCTCACTTACTCCACAAATAATTTTTGGAATTTTCTCGATATGAATGATTTTGGAATAGTGGTCTATGAGCTCTGGCCAAAGCGATACTTTCTCTTCCCATAAGATTGAACTAAGAGTCATATCTCGAGATTCAAGTTTAATAAAGTGCATGCACAACTTCGCAATGAGAAGGGAAAAATAGTGGTTGAACATACTTGTTCTTGCTTATTCTTGAACAATGATATATGTTCTTGACAAGTTGACACATGCAAGTTCTTCCTTTTGGTGCATCAGGGTTTCGTAATGAATTTGCAGCCATCTGAAGCAGAAGCAGGTTTTGATATTCGAGTGCCACCAACTGATGATCCAGAATCTTTGGAGAGACGGATTTCTGAAGAATGGGCACCTGCTTCACGCAATATGACATTCGAGGTAGTAAATCACTTGTTGAAACTTCTCTGTTTCCAATCTATCTTAGCCTAACAAGAAAGAAGACTTTTCCTTGGTGATTACTTGCATGTATAATTAATCTCTGTGTAATATCGTTGAGGACCACAAAGTTTTTTGAAGAGTGTGCTTAATAACTGTAAAAGTAGGGAGGAGAGAGTCTGTTTGTTACCAGGCAATCAAGCATAGAACTTCCTTAAGACAAGATTAATGTGAATTGTGAAATTGGATAAGCTTGGTAACTGTGGTTTATGCTTAATCAAATAAGGGACCAAAGTGGCTCTAGTTACCCATAACAAATATGCATGGACACGTGTAGAAGTTCTGTGTTTGAAACCATGAGCTGCTATTAATTGGGTATTTTAATAGTTGAACTCCATTGAATTGCTGGTTCTCTGTTGAATATGGGATATAAGGGATGCAGTAAAGAATTGAATAACTTGCATACTACATCAGGGCCACTTTAATTTGGAAGTCCTATTTCCTCAGCTGTTGGAAGTTGCATCTCATGAACTTTGTAATGGTATGTTTAGTTGCGTGGCTGAAAGCTATTGATGTGTAGTTTCCTTTTCCTTTTGGAGGTTGTATAAAAACTTGCTTGTAGTGCTATTCGTGATGGATTGCAGCACTTGTTAAATGGGGTTAATCACCCAGATCTTGTATAAACTAGTAGAGTATCGATATGAGTGCCCAATTTATTTTCCAAATGAGTCCGTTTATTGTCCTATTGAGATCACTATGATGATCAAGATGAACAACTTGGGAATCTGGGGACATGATGTTCCTTGTAGTGGCTGTTGCTTTCGTTATTTCTTTCCATGCCAGTTGTTCTAATTGGATTTGTAGCTTGGGCAGTTTAAGCAGAAGGTTTCTGTGCATGATAAGTTTGGGAAGCCAATTCTCACTGCAACTGATAGTTCTAACCCCTGGTGGACCCTACTAGAAGAAGCTATCAGAAAAGCTAACGGAAAACTTGGTAAGCCAAAAATCCTTTTTGGCTCAACAGATGCTCGCCACTTCCGGCAACGAGGCCTGCCAGCAATTGGCTTCTCTCCTATGGCAAACACCCCTATTCTTCTTCATGATCATAATGAGGTGACTATATTTATTTGCTATGAATTCATACTTGTTTAAAAATGCATCTTTATAAGGACCTATTTGGCATGCTGACTTATACATTAAACTGCAATACGTGACTGTCTGAATAATGTTGTGTATTTGTTTGTGTGTGTAAACACTCTATTGGTAAGGCTGCAAATCTGAGCCCATCCAAATTGATGCAGCTCAAGGGCTACAGATTTGATGCTTTGTCAGAAAACCTCACAAACTTCATGCCAGTGATTGAAAAAAAAAAAAAAAAAAAAGAGCTAAGGTATTGGCATAAAAACTGAGAGAATCGTGAAGGGAGCTGTCAACTCTTGATAGGATGTTCAGTGTTACGACCCCGCTTTTACTCGATGAATACTCTCTAAGAAATTAGGCTCAGCCTTTCTCACAGAAACTCAAACCAGATGTAATGCTTCAGGAACATCTGGAAATCAAACTCGAGAACAAATTGGAGGCAGTCTCCCACTTTCTAGCTAACCAAAAGATATCTTACGTACTATTACACTCTTTTATCAAGAAACACAAAAGAATTCCTAGTACTTCAACTCTTTCGCTCACATTTCTGCATACTAGAAGGTGACTTTATTTCTGTTTCCTCTGACAACTCTTCACCTGCCCAGGAATGCCTTCTTAGTGCCTTTGACAATTGTAGTGCTCGCTGCATCACAAGTGTTGAATGTTCGAGAAGTGCGTGTTTAGTTTTGTACACAATGCTACCTACGTTAGAGCTCACCACTGACATAGGTTACATGTTTTAGCTGGTTCCTTAATCATATAATATGTAACTCATAAGTTTGTAACTATCACTTTTTCAATCCTGTTGCAGTTTCTAAACAAAGATGAGTACTTGAAAGGAATTGATGTCTATGTGGAGATAATCAAATCTTATGCATCTTATGTTGAGCATACAAGAAAGGAAGCTTCCAGGGATGAGTTGTAAGGGAACTGGGCTGGATATTCCTCATCTCAAGATAAACATGCCCGGCTTCACTTTCTGTTTCATTGTTCTATAATGGGGCTTCAGAAGCCCCGGCGATGTATCGATAAGAGGGTAATGACCCAAACATGTATCAACAAGCAAGGAAGCAGGGGTTTGACTTCGATCTATTGTAAAGAGAGACAGAATAATGACCTTTTCTCTTTTCTCTCTTTTGGGCAAGTGCATTCCTTTTTTTAATGCCTTTGGCAAATGGACCGGATTTTTGGGGAAAAAATATCGTCCTGACTCTTTTGCTCAGTGATGTGGTATTTTCTTTCCGAACGGAATTTTTTCTTTTGGGTAAGCGAGTAAGATTTTATAAATACCAACAAGAATTCACATGGGGGTAGACGCCAGTACACAAGACCCCCAAGGGATCTAAATACAGCTGTTGGAATAACACAGGGCTAAGGGACAAAAAAATTACACCTCTGCCCGGATCAAGAAAGCATATGAGACAAGCGCTACCAATGAAAATAATACTCAAAAACATTGCAAAACAGTAGCAAATTCAATATGATAAATATCTACTCTCAGGTGGGTCCCCGGAGTATGTTATCCGAGAAGTCTCATCTGTTAATTATCTCCCGGTTGGAAGGAGTGTCAGGGAAGTCCTGCAGGGAGTTGATTTTAGCTTAATAGTATCTGTTAATTATCCCTTTAGTTGTCCCTGTGCCTCCCTGGCTCTTTCTGCTACTGGAACAGAGAGAACAGAACTAGAAGATGGAGCTCAGTTGCAGTCACTTCCTTTACTACTGCTGCTTCTTGTCTTTGTTATTCTTCTCGTCGAAAGCAACGGCCGAAGAAGACCCGTCAGCGATCATATCGAGATTCCAACGCTACCTCCAAATCGATACGGCCCAACACAGCCCCCAGTATGCACAAGCAGCCGATTTCATGCCTCTCCCAAGCTCGGGATCTTTCCCTCGAGAGCTCAGACCAGACCAAGGAGTTCGTCCAGGGCAAGCCTGTCATCCTCCTTAAGTGGCTCGGCTCCAATCCCGAACTCCCCTCTATCCTCCTAAACTCCCACACCGACGTCGTTCCCGTCGAGCAGGAGAAATGGTCCCACCATCCCTTCGGGGCCCACCTCGATCGGCAGGGGAATATCTATGCCCGGGGGTCTCAGGACATGAAGTGCGTTGGCATGCAGTACCTCGAGGCCATTCGCAAGTTGAAGGCTTCTGGGTTCGAGCCCGTTCGCTCCATCTACCTATCCTTTGTACCGGACGAAGAGATTGGTGGCCATGATGGTGCCGAGAAGTTTGTGGATTCCGATGTTTTCAAGAATTTGAATGTGGACATCGTGCTCGACGAAGGTAAATCACTCCGTTTCTTTCACTGGTTTTAAGTATTTGGTATTGCTTGAGATATGTTGTCTAGTAACAAGATGATTGTGTTTTGTACTCTGTTTAGCTCATAACCGGTGATGTTGGAGACAGGGTTGGCTTCGCCCGATGAGTATTACAGGGCGTATTATGCTGAAAGGTGCCCGTGGTGGCTGGTGATCAAGGCTACTGGGCAACCGGGCCATGGAGCGAAGCTGTTTGACAACACCGCCATGGAGAATCTGTTGAAAAGCATCGAGAGCGTGAGGAGGTTCCGGGCTTCACAGTTTGATTTGGTGAAGGCAGGTTTGAAGGGCGAGGGCGAAGTAGTTTCGGTAAACATGGTGTTTTTGAAGGCAGGCACGCCTTCTCCAACAGTAAGTCGGGACTTAATTCGGAGCTTATGCGTTCAAAAATTTGTTTCTTTGTTTTGAGTTGAAGTACAGATATTTGAATAAGTTTACATTTAGCAATTTATGAGAAGTCGATGAGTAACATGTGGAAAACAGCATACTACATTCAGTTCTGTGTGGTCCAGCGGCTTTCTTGAACAACATGCTTGACTGTTCTATACGAATCCACCTGCCAGAGAGCCGGGAGTCAATTTTGGTCGTGGATATCCCGTTTCTGGGGCTTGTGATGGTTGTTAGCTTCATGCGTGAAATCGCTTACAAGTGGTATTTGCTATATAGCTTTGGAAGTTACACCCATCATTAGAGTTCGAAACCACAACAGGATAGTAATATTTATTAATTAGAGGTGTTAAATGATGCCCCTTAGCAAATAAGCACGGGGCTTTGAAAGGCACATGCCCAAAATGAAATGTTAGCCTCCAGACACAAGGCGTGAATCTCATTTGACAAGTGCCTAAAGTCTCACTAATTTCACAAATAATTGTTGGAATTGTCTCGATAAGAATGATTTTGGAATAGTGGTCAATGAGCTCTGGCCGAAGTGATACTTTCTCTTCCCATAAGATTGGACCAAGAGTCATATCTTGGGATTCAAGATTAATAGAGTGCATGCACAACTTTGCAATGAGAAGGGAAAAATAGTGGTTGAACATACTTGTTCTCCTTTACTCTTGAACAATGATATATGTTCTTGACAAGTTGACACATGCAAGTTCTTCCTTCTGGTGCATCAGGGTTTCGTAATGAATTTGCAGCCATCTGAAGCAGAAGCAGGTTTTGATATTCGAGTGCCGCCAACTGCTGATCCAGAATCTTTGGAGAGACGGATTTCTGAAGAATGGGCACCATCTTCACGAAATATGACATTTGAGGTAGTAAACCACTTGTTGAAACTTCTCTGTTTCCGAACCATCTTAGCCTAACAAGAAAGAAGACTTTTCCTTGGTGATTACTTGCATGTATAATTAATCTCTGTATATCGTTGGAGACCTCAAAGTTTTTTGAAGAGTGTGCTTAATAACTTAAAAGTAGGAGGAGAGAGTCTGTTTGTTACCTGGCAATCAAGGGTAGAACTTCCTTAACACAAGATGAATGTGAATTGTGAAATTGGATAAGCTTGGTAACTGTGGTTTATGCTTAATCAAATAAGGGATCAAAGCGGCTCTAGTTACCCATGACACATATGCATGGACACGTGTAGAAGTTCTGTGTTTGAAACCATGAGCTGCTATTAATTGGGTATTTTACTTCTTGAACTCCATTGAATTGCTGGTTCTCGGTTGAATATATAAGGGATGCAGTAAAGAATTGAATAACTTTCATACTACATCAGGACCACTTTAATTTGAAAGTCCTATTTCCTCAGCTGTTGGAAGTTGCATCTCATGAACTTTGTAATGGTATGTTTAGTTGCGTGGCTGAAAGCTATTGATGTGTAGTTTCATTTTCCTTTTGGAGGTTGTATAAAAACTTGCTTGTAGTGCTATTCGTGATGGATTGCAGCACTTGTTAAATCGGGGCTAATCACCCAGATCTTGTATAAATTAGTAGAGTATCGATATGAGTGCCCAATTTATTTTCCAAATGAGTCTGTTTATTGGCCTATTGAGATCACTGTGATGATCAAGATGAATAACTTGGGAATCTGGGGACATGATGTTCCTTGTAGTGGCTGTTGCTTTTGTTATTTCTTTCCATGCCAGTTGTCTAATTGGATTTGTAGCTTGGGCAGTTTAAGCAGAAGGTTTCTGTGCATGATAAGTTTGGGAAGCCAGTTCTCACTGCAACTGATAGTTCTAACCCCTGGTGGACCCTACTAGAAGAAGCTATCAGAAAAGCTAACGGAAAACTTGGTAAGCCAAAAATCTTTCCTGCCTCAACAGATGCTCGCTACTTCCGGCAACGAGGCCTGCCAGCAATTGGCTTCTCTCCTATGGCAAACACCCCTATTCTTCTTCATGATCATAATGAGGTGACTATATTTTTTGCTATGAATTCATACTTGTTTAAAAATGCCTCTTTACAAGGGCCTATTTGGCATACTGACTTATACATTAAACTGCAATACGTGACTGTCCGAATAATGTTGTGTATTTGTTTGTGTGTGTAAACACTCTATTGGTAAGGCTGCAAATCTGAGCCCATCCAAATTGATGCAGCTCAACGCTACAGATTTGATGCTTTGTCAGAAAACCTCACAAACTACATGCCAGTGATTAAAAAAAAACAAGAGCTAATGTATTGGCATAAAAACTGAGAGAATGTGAAGGGAGCTGTCAACTCTTGATAGGATGTTCAGTGTTACGACCCCAGCTTTTACTCAACGAATACTCTCTAAGAAATTTGGCTCAGCCTTTCTCACAGAAACTCAAACCAGATGTAATGCTTCAGGAACATCTGGAAATCAAACTCGAGAACAAATCTGGATGCAGTCTCCCACTTTCTAGCTAACCAAAAGATATCTTACGTACTATTACACTCTTTTATTAAGAAACAAAAGAATTCCGAGTGCTTTGACTCTTTGACTCACTTTTGTGGATAGTAGAAGGTGACTTTATTTCTGTTTCCTCTGACGATTCTTCACCTGCCCAGGACTGCCTTCTTAGTGCCTTTGACAATTGTAGTGCTTGCTGCATCACAAGTGTTGAATGTTCGAGAAGTGTTTGTTTAGTTTTGTACACAATGCTACCTACGTTAGAGCTTACCACTAGGTTACATGTTTTGGCTGGTTCCTTAGTCATATGATATGTAACTCATAAGTTTGTAACTATCACTTTTTCAATCCTGTTGCAGTTTCTAAACAAAGATGAGTACTTGAAAGGAATTGATGTCTACGTGGAGATAATCAAATCTTATGCATCTTATGTTGAGCATACAAGAAAGGAAGCTTCCAGAGATGAGTTGTAAGGGAACTGCGCAGGATATTCTCATCTCAGGACAAGCATGCCCGACTTCACTTTCTGCATCAGTGTTATATAATGGGGCTTCAGATGGCCCGGCGATGTATCAATAAGAGGGCAATGGCCCAAAGATGTATCAATAAGCAGGGAAGCAGGGGTTTTACTTCGATCTATTGTAAAGAGAGACAGAATAATGACCTTTTCTCTTTTGTCTCTTTTGGGTAAGTGCATTCCTTTTTTTAATGCCTTTGGCAAATGGACCGGATTTTTGTTAAAAAATATCGTCTTGTGCTCAGTGATGTGGTATTTTCTTTCCGAACGAATTTTTTTTCTTTTGGGTAAGAGAGTAAGATTGTATAAATACCAACAAGAGTTCACATAGGGTAGACCCCAGTACACAAGACCCCCAAGGGATGTAAATACAGCTGTGGGAATAACACAGGGCTAAGGGACAAAAAATTACACCTCTGCCCGGATCAAGAAAGCATATGAGACCAGCGCTACCAATGAAAGTAAAACTCAAAAATATTGCAAAACAGGAGCAAATTCAATGTCTACTCCCAGGTGGGTTCTCGAAGTATGGTGTCCGAGAAGCCCCATCTGTTAATTATCTCCCGGTTGGAAGGAGTATCAGGGAAGTCCTGCAGGGAGTTGATTTTAGCGCTGATAACAAAAGTTGCCTCAGCACTGCACAAGTCTTCGGGGAGGATTACCATGAAGCCTACTATTTCTTTCTTTCCAGATGGAGTACACCAAGGTTGCCAACAGCAGCCTACCAGTGATGCTACGTAAGAAGTTGCCTTTGGAACGCATTTCTCTCCATTAGTTTAACAACATATGCAACCTGAAATCAATCGCGCACACTTTAATTTAATAAGAAATTCCTGTTGTACAACTTTCTCATTTTAATCTGAGTCTTACCAAGTCCCAACTTTGTTGGCTCTCGTCTAAAACCCAGGATTCGGAGTAGTGATCCCATCTTTATGCTGTTTTTTGTCTGACACTTTGCGAACCAATGCCATTTGCGGCTCTGATGAAGGATATTCTATAGTTGCGCAGTTGGCTGAGTTCAGTGCTTTTCGGATTTTTCTCCACCGCATCTATTGATGCTCAGCTACTGCGAGCATTGAGAACATATCCAAAATCTTCACCTTCTACTACCAATAATCCCCACAAGAGCAGACTCCATCCCGAAAATGATGGTACCGAATTGGGTCTCTAATCACTATAGGTCGCTGCTCCATTTTTGTCACTAGTTTTGCAAAGATGTGACAATCTCCACAAATCCTAATGTTTTTCCTGATCCTGATAGTCTTCGCCATTGACAAACTCATCATACCGTAGACAATTGCCAGTTTCTCACTGTGGTATCGAAGCGAGTCTTCCCTCTGTTCACCCTCGAGATCTTGCAAGACAAAATTCGTGTCTGGAACATAACCCACTCCCATCAATCTATGAATCAACTGGTTTAGCTGCCTGTTGATCTCATCTATTTGTGGATGTGAGTTATCCCCTAAAATAAAAGCATGTATTCTTTTGTTCACTTCAATCCAGCTACATCCTGGTTCTTTCTTGATTCCTCTATCTTTCATGGTCCTTCTAACTTCTGCAACACCATCCCAGCTCTGAGAATTTGCATATATATTGGATAACAGTATATAGGTTCCTGCATCTTCAGGATCCAGTTTTAGTATTTGTTTGGCAGCATGTATAGCTAGATCCACATTCCGGTGAACCCTGCATGCACCAAGCAAAGTTCTCCATGTCACAGCGTCTGGTTCACATTCCATTTCATGGATTAAATTAGCGGCTTGATCGAGCTTCCCAGCCCTTCCAAGTAAATCAATAATGCAACCGTAATGCTCTCTTCCTGGATCGATCCCAAAAAGTTTCTTCATTGATTTGAAGTAGTACCACCCATCTTCCATGAGCCCGGCATGGCTACAGGCAAAAAGAACCCCAAGAATTGTTATGTAGTTGGGTTTTACGCCAGAATCTTTCATTGACTGAAACAATCCTAGTGCCTCTCGGCTGAAACCGTTTTGGGCTATCCCCGCAATCATTGTGCTCCAGGAGATCACGTCCTTCTCCAACATTGTAGTGAAAACAAAGTTGGCATCTTCCGTGCTGCCGCACTTGCAATACATATCCAGCAGTGCATTATTAAGGATTAGATCTCGATCAAACTTCAATATATGAACATGGACCTGACGGCCCAATTCTAGAAGCGCTAACCCTGTACAGGCTCTTAGAACACTAGTTAGCGTCGACTGATCAGGTGGAAAACCAGCTTTCTTCATACTCTTGTACAGATTCAAGGCTTCATCGCCATCACTGTTTTGAGCGAATCCCCCAATAATAGAATTCCATACAACCAAATCTCCAGTCACCAACTCATTGAAAACGCCTAGCGCGTCTTGTAATTCTCCAAATTTTGAGTACACGTCAATAAGAGCGCTCCGGACAAAGACATCAGATTCTAACCCGGCTTTAATTATAGAAGAATGCAGCTGTTTGAGAATTGATAATCCATCGCAGGCTCTCAAGACCGAAGAGTAAGTGAACATATTAGGCATGACGCCTTGTCTTAGCATCAGCAGCAAAAACTCCAGCGCCCTGTCATTGAGCTTGGCATTAGTGTAAGCAGATATAATGGTCGTCCACGAAACAACGTTCCTCTCAGGCATTCGGTCGAACAATGCCTGTGCTTCATCCAAGAGGTTAAATTTGACGAACATATTGAGGAGAATGTTGGTCAGAAATGTTTTGGGCTGGTGCCCATTTGAAAAAAGGTGCTCATGAACGAGCTTGCCTTCCTTGAACGCCCCACGAGCCAAGCAGCACTTAATGAGCTCCGAGTAGGTGATAGAATCCGCCCGGATGCCGTGCCTTTGCATAGCGTCCATGGCCTTCATGGCTCTTGGGAGGTCTCGTTGATAGCAGAATTTGGTGAACTCATCAAGCAAAGACGAGGAGCCTGCAGGCACATTACGTGCCTCAATGGCCGCAACAGAGTAAGCCCATGATAACGAAAGCGAAGGTGAAGATGCTACGGTTTTAAGCTTTGCAATTGTTCTCATGGCTGTAGGCTCAAAAGAACTGTAACTAAATTGTTGTCCATATGGTTGGATTCATACACCAAACTTAAGAATAAAGGCAGAAAAAGAAGCTCGCGGCCTTTTTGCAACCGTTGCTGCTTAACGTCGGCGACTGCGGCACTCTTGTAACGTCGGCGACTGCGGTACTCTTGGAACGTTTCTAAAGGAAACGCTCCGTTTTGATCCACTCCGCTGCTTATTTTATTTTAGCCACAAAAAAAAAAAAAAACCACCAAAATGAGACCCGGCATCGCGATCGCGACGTGGGCTTAAAAGAGAGAATGTGGGGTGAGGTCAAACCGGCAAAGAGAGAGAAGTGAGAAGCCCAAGTCCAATAAACGAAACAACAGGTCCATGTTCATTCTCTCTCTCTCTCTCTCGTTGTTCCTCTGAAGCACGCATTCGGCATTCGTTCCTTCGCATAGGTCGCTGACAAAAGTTGATGCCTTGAGGGGAGAAGAGATTAGCGCACCCTTTCTACATTTTTGCAGAGTCTGGGTCTGCCTAGATTGCACACTTCTTCGACTTATATTGAGTTATTCTGTCAGAAGAACCAAGCTGCCTTAACGGGTACAGAACCTTCCCATCAGAAAAACACGGAAAAGAAAGTTGTATGTCTGGAGAGTATAGAAGCAGCAGGTACCCCAGCTAATTTATAGTGGGAGTAATAGATTAGGAGGAGGAGCTACAGAGGGAGAGATGTCTTTAAGAATAAAGGCGGTGGTGGATAAGTTCGTGCAGGAGCTGAAGGAAGCACTGGATGCGGACATACAGGACAGAATCATGAAGGAAAGAGAGATGCAGAGCTATATCGAGGAGCGTGAACGTGAAGTCGCCGAGCGCGAAGCCGCGTGGAAGGCCGAGCTCTCTCGTCGCGAGGTAATTCTCTTGAGCGATTGGTTTCTTCGAATTTTTCTATTTTAACCCCTTAACCCCCCCCCCCCCCCCCCCCCCCTCTATTTTTCTTTGCAACCTGTTAAATGTTACTCTACTGCATTCTGGTAGCACATGACGGATTCTTCTTCGACAATCTTCCTGAGTCGACAACAGCTCACCTTCTTTTACTCCTATAGTTTAGCAACGGAGTACAAAACGGTTTCAAGTTATCTGAATTGAAATTCAAATTGTATTTCAGTTCTAATCTCTCTCTTTAGCTTGTATATAAATGTTACAGTGTTCAATAAAATGTTAATCCTTCACAAGTCATTATACATCCACAGCCCATTGAATAACTAGCAAAGATATCACCCTGATGCCCGTAGTCATATAGGTGGCTTCTACTTCTAATTCTATACAGTGGGACCTAAGAATCATATTGAGTGAGACTTTTGAAGTCATTTGATGGAATCAATATGCAATTTCCGAGAATCGTAGTAGTTGCCATCTACTTGTCTTGAGATATTTAGTTTTAGTTGAAATGAGAGTTAGAAGAGAGAATTGCAGTCACATTATTAGTCTCTATAAATAGTTTCTTAGTTTAAGTTGCTCATCATTGTTTCCTCTGAAGACAGCATATTTGTTTTTCTTTAAAAAAATTGATGAGGAATTGATTCAGCATCAACATTAACACTGTTGCACATAAGGCTTGATTCTTAAGACAATACATCTGTGTTGGATTGAGGGCTTAAATTAGTGTGGTTTTGCATTAATGTGGTGGGTGCGTCGCATCCTGTCCCAGGACAGAGGTGCTGCCAAAGGGAAGCCTTGAGGTCTTTGTGTAATGCATCAGCTGACAATTCAACTGCTATGGTTGAATGATTTCCTTTCTTGCTCCTTTTCTTAAGCTGCGTACAAAAGGTAGTTGCCTCATCCAATTTTGGTTCAATGTGCCTGCCACCAGGTTAGCACATAGATACATGTCTCACACCCTGCCAGCTCATTATGCTGCTTGCTACCTAGTTCATAATCTATGTGGGAAACAATGGAATTCACATCACAGTCTGTGAAATCCTATACATATAGCTTTTTGTTTCATGAGATGTCTAGATAACAGAAAATAATGTTTTTCTATTATTTTGTTGTAAGCTGTATAAATTTTTATAAATTTTTATATCTTATCAGCATCTGTGTTTCCTAACCGGCTGTCCATACTTCTCTCATAGCAACTCCTCAGACTGTTGGTTTGCATCTGCCAGGAAATACAATAGTAGTCTGTTTTTCTGGACGCCGAGAAAGCCTGAAACCTTTTCTTAAGCATTTAGCAGACAAAAAACAATCCTCTAAGAATATGTCTTGCTGAATGAATATGGGGCCGGAAGTTTCACAAATCAATAGTGTTTTACAGTATGTATGCTTGTTCTATTATCAGCAAGGCTTACATGGAAACAAATGGAACAAGCATAGAAATATGCAGGCAGATGTTGTAGGTTTAGATGTCTTTCTGGTGAATTTGGTTTAATAGATGAATAAAGATCACTTATGACAGTTTCATGTTTTAGAGTCTCACGCATTGTTTTATCTTGCAGGCAGAGATTGCTCGACAAGAAGCAAGGCTGAAGATGGAGAAAGAAAATCTTGAGAAGGAGAAAAGTGTCCTAATGGGAACAGCATCAAATCAAGACAATCAAGATGGAGCTCTTGAAATCACTGTAAGCGGTGAAAAGTATCGATGCCTCAGGTTTGCAAAGGCCAAAAAATGAGTCTTTAGATTGAAGGATGGACAAGGGGAAAAGATCTAAAGATACAAGTCCACTTTTGTGTGTGTTTTTTGTTTTTTTGTTAATAAACATCATTGGTTTTGGATGCTTCAAATATGTAAATGTAGGTATGTCGGTAAAATATCAAGTGACCATACCTCTGAGCCTATTGTTTGATTCAATGCCGAAGGTAGGTTTTCTGTTAGTGAAAGACAGTGAAGCATTGTTATGATTATTCCTTCAGTGCTAAGATGATGGAATTGATCTGCATGACTGAGAAACTGGGTATGATTTGATGCTGTTGAACTGGACTGCTGCCCCAAGTGAGTAGTTTAATCTCAAGCAACTGTCTATATAAACTTCCCCGCTTTTATGGAATACATGTACGATTGCTTTATTTCAATGGTATCTATAAATGCAAAATCTGCAGAGCATGTATATCGAGGTTGTGACCCTTAAGACCCGTCTCCTTCCGGAGAATCTGTATCCTCAAGTTAGATTGCTCTTTCGGGAAGCAAGGCGTGATACTGAGAGTTCAACATTTGTATCCAGGGTATATTCCGGAAGGCTTGCCATGTTTTATGGGGCCAAAATCACAACCCACACTTTCAAAGGACTACCCCACGATTCACTGTTCATGGCGTATCACGATGCCTGAATATCCTGGAGAGGCGTATGCACGTTAAAATGTGGCATATCATCCTAACAGCCATAAGCCTTTGAATTTTTGTATATCACCTACTGAATCTTCATTTTGTCGGTAAAAAATGGGTAACACATTCCACAGAAGGTGCAAAATATTAAGAACAGCCCAATAAGGAGATGCCACGCCGTTTTCCACAAATTCTTTAAGAAGTCGTGGTTTGTAACTTGCAGTACGGCCCTCAATTGAGGAGGGAGTTAACAACGGTTACTGTTGGCTCCAAAAACCCGCCCTTTTCACTTGGTTCAAAAAGGATGCACAACCCTACTGCCCTCTTCACTGATGATGCTGAACGTCACAGATTCTTAATGAATCTAGCAGAAAGTTAGCCAACCACACTCAGAACTAAAATTTTTGAAAACAAAAGACTAACCATAAACATATATAAAACAGTAACATGAGCCCTGCCTTTGATGGCAAACTGCTCTTGGTGCTGTCCATCTTTTGTTTCAATGGTGTTTTTGGCAGCGAAAGGGGGACAAAAATAGAACTAGTTTCAGGTACAGAAGGCAGCGAAGCACAAAAGAGTAGCCTTTTCCATCACAGGGGGAGGAGACATGGTTCGTTTGATGTCATGAGCTTTGGTGCTCTAGCAGACGGCCAAACTGACAATACTATGGTTCGTTCTCCTCCCTCTCTCTCTCAGAGTAAAGACTTCGGGTATGGTGGTTCAGAATTCTGAAGTTACACAAAAAACTTGGTCAGATTGTTACTCTATTTTCCATCTGAACCATATTAGTTTCTTCTTTGGTTCTTGTTTTCCTGGTCAGTTTCGTTTTCTGTTTTCTTTTCAGCAATGATGTACTACTCATCTCCGTCCTGTTCATACAGAAGTCTTTGATCTTTTACATTTGTGCTAGAACAACTTCGGAAAGTTGTGAATGGCGAAGTTACAACTGCTGTCCTAAGGAGTACAAGCAAAAAAAGATACAATATATATTGTTACTTTCGTATCTTTTTTTTTTTTTTTTTTGTGTGTGTGTTGGGGTGGGGAGGGGGTAATTTACCTTTGTATCTTCTTTTGCTCCTTTTCTGGGCTTCTTTTTGGCTTTGCTGAATTGGCTCTCCTGAAATTACCCTTTCTGGATTTTTGTTCAAGTCACACTAAGCATATAGCCATTTTGTGCTCCCTATGACTCTTGAAGAGAAGATTCAGCTTCTGAGGCTTCTATACCATTATAAGTTACACATTTTGCCTTTACTTTCAATCAAACTGTATCCTTTCTATTAATGGGGGAAACTTTGCGAAGGTTCTAAATTGGATGATGCTGACAAGTAATACATTCCACAGTCTAGTCCATAGTAGTGCACAAGGCCAGTATGATCCTAAATCACTGTTGGATTGTGGAATATGATCCCTTGGTTTTCGTCTGAAAGCTACCTTATTTATTTTGTCCGCCTTCTTTCCTACTAGCTTGTCAGTTTTCAGCTTTCGTTGGCCTTTCTCATACCATGCTCAATAAGTGTTTTCTTCTTGGCTTTCAGAAAACCGATTGTATGTGTATTTATGTGCGGTCTATGCTACAAATGGACGTAAAAAAGCATCTGGTGTTGCTCATCCATTACATCTGAATCTTTTTGAAGAAAGATTCATTCTATCTTGGCTTTCAATCTTCCTTATGTTATCAAGAACCTATAAGCTGTTCCCACCAATGCCAGAGTTTCTACTTTCTAATTTGTGTCCACATAAGTGGGAAATGGTTATCTGACTTGAATGTAGCTTCTTACTAGATAGAGGAACACGCAACAAATGAATAGGTAGCATATATAGGTAAGGTACTTACCTTGTCTGGCTTAACAAAGAAGATACAACTGATACTTGTGATTCCAGGCCTTCAGAGCAGCATGGAAGGAGGCATGCGAGTCTTCAGGCTCAGTAATTCTTCTAATACCACAAGGAACATACTTAGTTGGTCCCATCAAGTTTGCAGGCCCATGCAATAATGTGTCATCTCTTACTGTTTATATGAAGGCAGGAATCTGATATTTATTGTCTCCTTTCTTGATGACAATCTGTTTACTTTAGCATCAAACCTGATGAAGTCACCTACATGAATTCACAGGGACATTTGAAGGCTGCAACAGATTTGTCGCAGTATGGATTCAGTGCTGGTTGGATTGAATTTGGATGGGTGGAGGGGCTAACCTTGACCGGAGGCGGGACCTTTGATGGCCAAGGTGCTAAAGCCTGGCCTTACAATAAATGCCGCACTCACTCCAAGTGCGAACTTCTTCCAACTGTATGCTTCATAACCCTTGAACCTTTGCTCATTTTATTCCTTTAGTCAACAAATTGCATCTAGTTCTAGAGCTTTTAACGAAATCCTGCCTGTAAGCCCCTCCTTGAGAGAACTGGGGAGGGACAGTGCTGGTTTTTTTAGCTCTACAAATTACGCTACCAAACATGAAGGTGGGAGGCTTGGAGCTGCAGACCATGCCTCTGGTCCAAGCTCAGGATGAATATTAGGCACCTCCTATAAGGGAAAAAGGGGGGAAAAAAACTTGACATTTCAACCTAATGGCTGCCTACAGCCATGAGCTTTGTTTCTGGAATATATGATGGAAACGTTTTTTTGTTAAACCTGTTGCTTTATATCAATTTCTGTTTAGGACTTGAAAATAAAATGCAGGTCCGAGATGTAAAGAATGTCTTGACACTGCAGTGCATAGGTAGTTGAGACAGTAAAACCATCAAATTAATAACAAAACGTTCTCTTTTCAGAATGTGAAATTCATGGGAATGAATAAAACAGTTGTCCGAGGCATAACTTCACTGAACAGCAAGTTCTTTCACATAGCTCTGGTGGAATGCAAGAACTTCAAAGGTAGTAAAATCAAGATTTCGGCCCCAGCAAATAGTCCCAACACTGACGGCATCCACATCGAGCGGAGCTCTGGTGTCTACTTTTCTGGATCTCAGATTGGTACTGGTGATGACTGCATTTCT
The DNA here is from genome assembly GCA_003952965.2 of Morella rubra. Lineage (NCBI taxonomy): Eukaryota > Viridiplantae > Streptophyta > Magnoliopsida > Fagales > Myricaceae > Morella > Morella rubra. The sequence goes on from CM025854.1 coordinate 14,674,588, forward strand.
ATAGGCCAAGGAAATTCTCAGGTCACCATCTCAAGCATCACTTGTGGACCTGGTCATGGCATAAGGTACGTACTACTCTCTTCAAATCTCCAATGGGTAACCTCTATGCTTAATTGGACATGTTCATGCTTTGATGAGGAGCTGCTTAGCTTTAATAATACTTGCTTTCTGATGGCATGTGATAGTGTTGGAAGTTTGGGAAGATATCAGAACGAGGGAGACGTTAGTGGACTTGTAGTAAGAGATTGCAACATGACAGGTACTTCCAATGGCATTAGGATTAAGACGTGGGCTAATTCTCCAGGACAGAGTACGGCCACCAATATGACATTCGAGAACATCGTCATGAACAACGTGACTAATCCCATCATAATTGATCAGGCATATTGCCCTTTCTCGTCCTGCACTCCCATGGTAATTGTGTTGAAAGTAGGGAGGCCAGGCGTGTTTTCCACTGATGATTTTGCTTTCTCCAGTACACCGATGAATCACACTGGTTTTTACAACGCGCAGGCACCATCTCGAGTGAAGATCAGTGACATATATTTCAAGAACATTAGAGGGACCTCGTCGACAGAGGTAGCAGTGGCACTGGAATGCAGCAAAGGGATGCCATGCCAGAATATCTACCTTGAAGATGTTCGCTTGGACCTGTCGTCAGGGGAGAAACATGCCACTTCCATTTGCAAGAATGTCAAAGCTACATACATTGGCTCCCAAATCCCACCTCCATGCTCTTAGTTCCGATCTTATATGAATCTTCAGTTCATGCCGCGAATCGGCTCGGTGCAGTATGATCTGTTGGATTTCATCCACGCTTTCAAATGTAAAATGTGGGACTACTGACTAGATTCATTTGCAGTGTGACAGTGTCATGGATTATATATCACGTTTAGAAATTACTTTAGTTCTCTTCCCCCGAGCCTTCACATCTATATGCCAAAAGAAAATTTTAATCAAATAAAGAATAAATTATATAAAAGTACTCAAAATAAAAGAATAAATGCCGCTTTTTATTTGTTTTTCGGCTAAGTAACATGAGAGATATAATAAATGTTAGAAATGCAAGAAAGGCCACACAAAAAAAAAACAAGAGTTCAATGAAAAACAAAAAGATGAATATATTTTACACCTTTCAATTATAAAGATGTTAACACTTTATACTCTTAATTATAATTTTTATCATCTTACATTTAACAATTATTGATTTCAAATCTTTTGCTTTAAAATGAAGTTGATTTTTTCACATCTAAAATTAGGATTTAACCTTTATAAAATATTTACTGTGAATAAAATTGTCATATTATTTGTTATTGAAATTGATTGAACATTTTTAACTGTACAATTGTTTAATTAGTAGATATAATATTGATAAATATTTAAAGGTAAAAAAAATTAAAAATCTAAAAGGTGTAAAATATATAAAGATACAGAAAATAAAGCAACTTGAAGAAGAAAAAATTATAAAAAATGGGTATTTGCTTTCCCAAAAAGAAGTAAAGGAAAAGTGAGAAATACGCACGCCTTGCTTGTTGTATAGGAAATATACGACCAACGGAACGAAGAAGTATCTTTCTCTCGTCTGTCTGCGAACTCGTTTATCCTCATCACGCTTTTCTCTGCGATATTAAGTCGTCATCACTGAGAAAGAGAGCAGAGGAGGTTAACAGAATCAGCAGGAGAAGAAGAGGAAGGAGAAGAGGTACTAGAAATGGAGAGCGCGTCGGAAATGGTGCCATTTCCATTGCTGACGACGCCGATCGAGTCGAATTACAGAGCCTGCACTATTCCTTACAGGTTCCCCTCCGATAACCCTCGCAAGCCCACCCCTTCGGAGCTCGTTTGGATTGACCTCTTCGCCAATTCCATTCCTTCCTTCAAGTATGTCTCGCCCTCTCTTCCTTCCTCTAGTTCATTTCCCCCTTCTTCTTTCTTTGCTGTTTCTGTGGGATCTGTTCATCGCTGTTCAGTTATGGTCCAACCATTAATTTATCTCTGTTTATCGTAACCGCTAATATCATCTTCTGATTATTCAAACTATCAGGAAACGAGCAGAGAGTGATCCTACAGTTCCTGATGCTAGTAGTAAAGCTGAAATCTTTGCTCAGAGGTAGGTTTTTTTGGTCGTACTTTCTTATACATATTTTGGTATGGTACTAACCTCTGCCCGTTGGCAATGAAATGATATCAGTTAATCCCATTGAAGCAAAACAGACACAACTCTGTTTTGCAGTGGGCCGGTATTCATAGACTCATATCTAGTTCAACTTGATAGAATGACTTCGTAGTCATGCTATAAATCAAATTGTTTGATTTTGCACCAAACTTGGTCCTTATAGACTAGACTTCTGAGTGATTCTCTGTGTGATACCCAGATTGTCATGGGTACTTGTTAAGTTCAATATTGAGTGGGCTGATTATGAAACTATTGCTGGATTACAAGTCTCGTACTCATTCTTATCAGGTAGAACTGGTGATTATAAGTGTTTAATGGAAGCTATAGTCAGAAGTTTGGCTAATCTTCTAAGTCTTTCTTTGGGCTCTATAAATGGAATTGGACTCAACCTTCTTTGTCATGCCATGTGGTGCTGAATGACCCACATTTGTGTGTAGTGGCATTGTGATTTATGAGTAAATTCATGGGGTTCAAATTATAGCTTTGACTAATAGTTTCAGATTATAATGTAGACTTCCTTAGCACTTGCATTAGGTCGAGACACATACACTCTCTCTGCATCATATAATTAACTTCTTTCTTTTTTGATAAGTAAGTCAATTTTTAAAAGAAAAAGAAAGTTGACAGTACACAAGAGACTATAACTGAGCACAACAACTAAAGCAACACTAAAAAACTGAAAAATCCACAAAAGGAAACCTAAAACCTGAATTAGCCCGACAAAAATAGAGCCAATGCAACAAAAAACCCCAAAAAACGAGCCAAAGACACAGCCCTGTTTCAAACCCCATTCCTTCCCAATCCTCAAACTCCACATTCAATGGTAGCAAATGGCCCAAACCCCCAAACCAGCCAAAGACACAGCCCTGTCTTCAAAACATCTCCCATTCTTTCCCTCCTCAAACTCCACCAAATGCAGCTGGAATCATCTTCAAATGGCCAACACAATTGGATCCAAACTTCCTCCTCAACAACACAAAACATCCACTACCTTCCTTGGCATAACCCAATTATAGTTAAGGATGCTCAGCACATGCCCCCACAATCAGTATTAACTTATTTAGGAGATTGAAACCTTTTCTATTGTTGCGTGTCTCTTCAGTTAGGCTCTGTGTTAATCAGATTCCCTTATACCCATCTCCCAAGCACGTGGGGCCAGCATGTTGAGTCCACACAGTGTGTGGAACCCGTCTCCCAGGTATTCTGTTAGCTTTGGATAGTTTGAAAGATGCGACTTGTTTGGAAAATTATCCTTATGGTCTCCCCACCTGCTGTTGAGGATGCCTCTAGTTTTGTCAACATTCTACCATTACCAGATACCACCATTTTTTCAGCTAACCTTTTCTTATCAAACCTTTCTATTGATTTCACATTCTATTTGGGATATTTTTAAATATGTCCTTGCCTAGAGGAAAAAATGGTTCTCTGAATCATTTACAATTATGACTCCAACATGAAGCAGCAATATCTTGATATATGGAAACGTCACATACGAATTGGATCCTGCAATGGCTTCATGGAAGTGTTTTGAAAGAGTTAGTGGACATTGCGAATGGGAAGGATCTTGTTTACTGCTGGATGCATTTAACATGACCTTTCAATTCTCTACAGTACTTCAGGCATTGTATGCAATTTTGTGCAAGGTAGCTGCAAGGATTCTGATTGCATTTTTTGTCTATTTTAAGTCCAGTGTCAACAATCTTCTGTGATAGTGTTAGGGATGGAAATGCTTGCTTGAAGGAGTATATATATAGAAATGTTTAGTCCCTGAAAGTCTAAGGTAGATGGGTGCACCTGATATGTCATCCTGTAAAGCCCAGATTCTTAAATAAATCCTACATGACACAGATTTTAGAGGTTATGACTCACCTCTGGAATAATTTGTCTCGAAGAATGATTGTGATGTCATTTTATTATTTGATCTTACTTGTTTATTGGGGGTTACTTTCTTACTCTTGTCATGCTGAGTGGGGGCAAGACTTCTCTGCATGAGTAGTTTGTAGTCAATCTCCTTATGAGACTATTTTGGAATTTTTGCACCGCGATATAAATATAGACGAAGATTATAGCTCGCAGTAATGAAAAGAGCACTTAAGCGCTGTTTTATTACTAGTCTTATGTGAAATGGGATAGTCGGCTGTGCCTTCGTGATCTTCTTTTTCTTGTTCATGTGTTCTTCAAATTCATAAAAGCTTTTTCTACTTCTGATATGGAGTAGAGCAAGAGACTTAAAAGGTATGAGAGTAGTAAAATGCATAAGAGATCTTTGAATTGTCTCGGTCTCTTTGCGGATTAAGTCATAGGTTTCAGATCTTAAAACGCTGCAATGGGAACGAGTGAAAGTCAAGCGTGTGGAGCAATTATCCTTGGTTATCAGAGGAATGTTGTCGCATGTAACGATGAGATCTTCGATCTTTCGGTTTTCTTGCAATAGTGTTAAGAAGGTCCTAAACAGTCATATTTTTCAGTGAGAATAAGCTTTGTCAAGCTCAATTTCAAATATCTGTATTTGTCTTTATTGAAAGAAACGGTCTGAAATTGTCCATCCATATATCTATTACATCAAATGCACAACAAGACTTAAAACATAACAAATTGAGATTTTTGGTGGTTGAATCTTTTGGTGTTATGGGTCATGTATATGGCTTGTAGGCAGCCATTCTTGTTTAGGGTTGAATAATTGGCTTCAATTTATCTAGTTAGTGTATCCCATTGTGTTTTCTCTCTCTAATTGGAGGTTTCCTATATTCATCCTGATCTTGGACCTGAGGCTGGTCTGCAGCTCCAGCCTCCACCTTCATGTTTGGTAGCGTAATTTGTAGAGCTAAAAAAACCAGCACTGTCCCTCCCCAGTTCTCTCAAGGAGGGGCTTACAGGCAGGATTTCGTTAAAAGCTCTAGAACTAGATGCAATTTGTTGACTAAAGGAATAAAATGAGCAAAGGTTCAAGGGTTATGAAGCATACAGTTGGAAGAAGTTCGCACTTGGAGTGAGTGCGGCATTTATTGTAAGGCCAGGCTTTAGCACCTTGGCCATCAAAGGTCCCGCCTCCGGTCAAGGTTAGCCCCTCCACCCATCCAAATTCAATCCAACCAGCACTGAATCCATACTGCGACAAATCTGTTGCAGCCTTCAAATGTCCCTGTGAATTCATGTAGGTGACTTCATCAGGTTTGATGCTAAAGTAAACAGATTGTCATCAAGAAAGGAGACAATAAATATCAGATTCCTGCCTTCATATAAACAGTAAGAGATGACACATTATTGCATGGGCCTGCAAACTTGATGGGACCAACTAAGTATGTTCCTTGTGGTATTAGAAGAATTACTGAGCCTGAAGACTCGCATGCCTCCTTCCATGCTGCTCTGAAGGCCTGGAATCACAAGTATCAGTTGTATCTTCTTTGTTAAGCCAGACAAGGTAAGTACCTTACCTATATATGCTACCTATTCATTTGTTGCGTGTTCCTCTATCTAGTAAGAAGCTACATTCAAGTCAGATAACCATTTCCCACTTATGTGGACACAAATTAGAAAGTAGAAACTCTGGCATTGGTGGGAACAGCTTATAGGTTCTTGATAACATAAGGAAGATTGAAAGCCAAGATAGAATGAATCTTTCTTCAAAAAGATTCAGATGTAATGGATGAGCAACACCAGATGCTTTTTTACGTCCATTTGTAGCATAGACCGCACATAAATACACATACAATCGGTTTTCTGAAAGCCAAGAAGAAAACACTTATTGAGCATGGTATGAGAAAGGCCAACGAAAGCTGAAAACTGACAAGCTAGTAGGAAAGAAGGCGGACAAAATAAATAAGGTAGCTTTCAGACGAAAACCAAGGGATCATATTCCACAATCCAACAGTGATTTAGGATCATACTGGCCTTGTGCACTACTATGGACTAGACTGTGGAATGTATTACTTGTCAGCATCATCCAATTTAGAACCTTCGCAAAGTTTCCCCCATTAATAGAAAGGATACAGTTTGATTGAAAGTAAAGGCAAAATGTGTAACTTATAATGGTATAGAAGCCTCAGAAGCTGAATCTTCTCTTCAAGAGTCATAGGGAGCACAAAATGGCTATATGCTTAGTGTGACTTGAACAAAAATCCAGAAAGGGTAATTTCAGGAGAGCCAATTCAGCAAAGCCAAAAAGAAGCCCAGAAAAGGAGCAAAAGAAGATACAAAGGTAAATTACCCCCTCCCCACCCCAACACACACACAAAAAAAAAAAAAAAAAAGATACGAAAGTAACAATATATATTGTATCTTTTTTTGCTTGTACTCCTTAGGACAGCAGTTGTAACTTCGCCATTCACAACTTTCCGAAGTTGTTCTAGCACAAATGTAAAAGATCAAAGACTTCTGTATGAACAGGACGGAGATGAGTAGTACATCATTGCTGAAAAGAAAACAGAAAACGAAACTGACCAGGAAAACAAGAACCAAAGAAGAAACTAATATGGTTCAGATGGAAAATAGAGTAACAATCTGACCAAGTTTTTTGTGTAACTTCAGAATTCTGAACCACCATACCCGAAGTCTTTACTCTGAGAGAGAGAGGGAGGAGAACGAACCATAGTATTGTCAGTTTGGCCGTCTGCTAGAGCACCAAAGCTCATGACATCAAACGAACCATGTCTCCTCCCCCTGTGATGGAAAAGGCTACTCTTTTGTGCTTCGCTGCCTTCTGTACCTGAAACTAGTTCTATTTTTGTCCCCCTTTCGCTGCCAAAAACACCATTGAAACAAAAGATGGACAGCACCAAGAGCAGTTTGCCATCAAAGGCAGGGCTCATGTTACTGTTTTATATATGTTTATGGTTAGTCTTTTGTTTTCAAAAATTTTAGTTCTGAGTGTGGTTGGCTAACTTTCTGCTAGATTCATTAAGAATCTGTGACGTTCAGCATCATCAGTGAAGAGGGCAGTAGGGTTGTGCATCCTTTTTGAACCAAGTGAAAAGGGCGGGTTTTTGGAGCCAACAGTAACCGTTGTTAACTCCCTCCTCAATTGAGGGCCGTACTGCAAGTTACAAACCACGACTTCTTAAAGAATTTGTGGAAAACGGCGTGGCATCTCCTTATTGGGCTGTTCTTAATATTTTGCACCTTCTGTGGAATGTGTTACCCATTTTTTACCGACAAAATGAAGATTCAGTAGGTGATATACAAAAATTCAAAGGCTTATGGCTGTTAGGATGATATGCCACATTTTAACGTGCATACGCCTCTCCAGGATATTCAGGCATCGTGATACGCCATGAACAGTGAATCGTGGGGTAGTCCTTTGAAAGTGTGGGTTGTGATTTTGGCCCCATAAAACATGGCAAGCCTTCCGGAATATACCCTGGATACAAATGTTGAACTCTCAGTATCACGCCTTGCTTCCCGAAAGAGCAATCTAACTTGAGGATACAGATTCTCCGGAAGGAGACGGGTCTTAAGGGTCACAACCTCGATATACATGCTCTGCAGATTTTGCATTTATAGATACCATTGAAATAAAGCAATCGTACATGTATTCCATAAAAGCGGGGAAGTTTATATAGACAGTTGCTTGAGATTAAACTACTCACTTGGGGCAGCAGTCCAGTTCAACAGCATCAAATCATACCCAGTTTCTCAGTCATGCAGATCAATTCCATCATCTTAGCACTGAAGGAATAATCATAACAATGCTTCACTGTCTTTCACTAACAGAAAACCTACCTTCGGCATTGAATCAAACAATAGGCTCAGAGGTATGGTCACTTGATATTTTACCGACATACCTACATTTACATATTTGAAGCATCCAAAACCAATGATGTTTATTAACAAAAAAACAAAAAACACACACAAAAGTGGACTTGTATCTTTAGATCTTTTCCCCTTGTCCATCCTTCAATCTAAAGACTCATTTTTTGGCCTTTGCAAACCTGAGGCATCGATACTTTTCACCGCTTACAGTGATTTCAAGAGCTCCATCTTGATTGTCTTGATTTGATGCTGTTCCCATTAGGACACTTTTCTCCTTCTCAAGATTTTCTTTCTCCATCTTCAGCCTTGCTTCTTGTCGAGCAATCTCTGCCTGCAAGATAAAACAATGCGTGAGACTCTAAAACATGAAACTGTCATAAGTGATCTTTATTCATCTATTAAACCAAATTCACCAGAAAGACATCTAAACCTACAACATCTGCCTGCATATTTCTATGCTTGTTCCATTTGTTTCCATGTAAGCCTTGCTGATAATAGAACAAGCATACATACTGTAAAACACTATTGATTTGTGAAACTTCCGGCCCCATATTCATTCAGCAAGACATATTCTTAGAGGATTGTTTTTTGTCTGCTAAATGCTTAAGAAAAGGTTTCAGGCTTTCTCGGCGTCCAGAAAAACAGACTACTATTGTATTTCCTGGCAGATGCAAACCAACAGTCTGAGGAGTTGCTATGAGAGAAGTATGGACAGCCGGTTAGGAAACACAGATGCTGATAAGATATAAAAATTTATAAAAATTTATACAGCTTACAACAAAATAATAGAAAAACATTATTTTCTGTTATCTAGACATCTCATGAAACAAAAAGCTATATGTATAGGATTTCACAGACTGTGATGTGAATTCCATTGTTTCCCACATAGATTATGAACTAGGTAGCAAGCAGCATAATGAGCTGGCAGGGTGTGAGACATGTATCTATGTGCTAACCTGGTGGCAGGCACATTGAACCAAAATTGGATGAGGCAACTACCTTTTGTACGCAGCTTAAGAAAAGGAGCAAGAAAGGAAATCATTCAACCATAGCAGTTGAATTGTCAGCTGATGCATTACACAAAGACCTCAAGGCTTCCCTTTGGCAGCACCTCTGTCCTGGGACAGGATGCGACGCACCCACCACATTAATGCAAAACCACACTAATTTAAGCCCTCAATCCAACACAGATGTATTGTCTTAAGAATCAAGCCTTATGTGCAACAGTGTTAATGTTGATGCTGAATCAATTCCTCATCAATTTTTTTAAAGAAAAACAAATATGCTGTCTTCAGAGGAAACAATGATGAGCAACTTAAACTAAGAAACTATTTATAGAGACTAATAATGTGACTGCAATTCTCTCTTCTAACTCTCATTTCAACTAAAACTAAATATCTCAAGACAAGTAGATGGCAACTACTACGATTCTCGGAAATTGCATATTGATTCCATCAAATGACTTCAAAAGTCTCACTCAATATGATTCTTAGGTCCCACTGTATAGAATTAGAAGTAGAAGCCACCTATATGACTACGGGCATCAGGGTGATATCTTTGCTAGTTATTCAATGGGCTGTGGATGTATAATGACTTGTGAAGGATTAACATTTTATTGAACACTGTAACATTTATATACAAGCTAAAGAGAGAGATTAGAACTGAAATACAATTTGAATTTCAATTCAGATAACTTGAAACCGTTTTGTACTCCGTTGCTAAACTATAGGAGTAAAAGAAGGTGAGCTGTTGTCGACTCAGGAAGATTGTCGAAGAAGAATCCGTCATGTGCTACC
>CM025854.1:14685307-14764180 GCA_003952965.2 Morella rubra
TTAGATAGGGTTTAAAACATTGTAATTTTAAAATACGGCTTAAACCTTTTTTTGTACCCATTATTTTAGAATGTTGTAATTTTATTTTAGATGAATGTTTTTATTATTTTAGATGAATTTATTTTATTTTATTTATTGTTAATTTATGATGTATAACAAAAAATTTTGTGCAAAATTCGATGCAAAATGCTTGAAGGCAAAAAAAAAATCTAGCCAAAAAAGGCCACATCAGGAAACCAGAATTTAGAACCAGATATTTGATTCCGGTAAGTATGGAATCGGAAACGGAATAAGTCATTCCGGTTCTATTCATTCATGTACTCACCCTTATCAGTTATGTTAGGGCTCGATCAGATGTCTCTGACGGGTTCGAAACTGAATAACCTGTCAATTTGTTTTCTCATTTCTTTTCACCCCCTTTTTTCAAAATTGAACTGGTGATGAGAGAAACACTGAGCTAAGAGGAGGGGTATTTTTGTAATTGAATGACCCATGTTTATATAAAAGCTAATTAAAATATGGTTGTATTAGCCTCAAGGGCAAAATTGTAATCTAACATTGATAGTAGTCACATGAAAAGCACATTTTGATTAAATACATCTAAATTGATGTCCAAGTACGGTATAGGGTACAAATCAAAATAATGTAAAGCTCTATAGACTCAATGTCTCAAAAATAATACATCAGGTGTAATGTGTCAACACTCCATACATAAAAGATGCAAAGTTTATTTAATCCTTTTTGAAAAAAAAATTATTTTTCGATTTTTTCTGGTTTTAAAAGTAAGAAGGAAAGAAAAAGTTGAGTGCATCTGTTTGTTTTCTTATCAAGACGTATGTAACAACTAATCTTATCGAATTGGTTTTATTGTACTTTTGTCGCTTTTGTAGAGCTGGTGCTTTTGCTACTATGAAGTTTCGAGTACCACTATTGGAATCTAATTGCTCAAATTTAATTATGAGGATTTCATTTGTTGGGAAAGCGGCACGAAAATTAAAGAAAAGAACACCAAGAATTTATGTGGTTCGGCCCCCAATCCGGCCTACGTCCACCCCAGAGCAATTTTATTAAGAACACTTAAGAAAATCACTCTACCCGCCCAATAAAATAGCCACACCATGCTCTTTCTCTTTTTCTCTCTCTCTGCCCAATACTCACGTGCAATTTACTCTTATAACATAAGCCTCTATTTATAGGAAAAGATACAAAGAGAAAATCCTAAATTTGGAGTGAAGAGAAAGTAAACTTCGTCTACAATTTACTAGACGTTAAGGAGGTCCGGTTCCAAACACGAAGAAGATAATGTTGAGTCAGGAACAAGAATGTAGGCTGATGTCCCATTTCGATTATGGCATATTTATTAATGCATGCATCTATTTTGGCAGTTCATTTGCTTTAACGGGGAGCCAAGCCCCTCGACGAATACCAGCAGCTAGTCCAAAGATCGAATGGCCTCGAGTACACTCGACCCGTAATGATAGGAGGGTTCCATTTCACCCATGAATGGTCAATGAATGTCCATAGTGCTCACATATGTTAGAGATAATATCATAATCAAATCTTAAAGATTTAATATGATATTATGGTTATCACAATATCAAATATTTGATATCGTTATGAAGATTCAAATTTTCAATGTAGAGATTCAAATTTAAATATATGAATATTTTCCTATTATGTTTTGTATTGTTTCTATAAATAAAGACTTTCAACTTGTAATCTATATGCACTCGTAATACAAAATATTGTCATAGGGCTTTCACAATGAATGTAAGTCTTATAGACCGAACCACTTAAGTTGGATAGTTCAATAGTTGAAAGTTCACATTTCTAATATATTTGGAGACAATTGGCAACGAATCTCTAGGTAATCACTAAAACTATTGTCCATTTTGTCACGCCTCGCTCCTGTATTTACCTCTAAGCTTTATTTATAATAATAAAAATGCCCAATTTTATTAATGACCATGAACATTTTATAATATCTTTATATTTTTTAGCATTGTCTGATTTTATATATATATATATATATATGGATGCTAATGATTGAGATATTAGTAGCTTTGAAAGAAAAAAAAATTGTAAAAAGAAAATGTTTATAATTTTTCAATACTTATAATTATGCATGTTGTAATGTCATAGAAATCAATGCAAAATGATTAGATGAAAAAATTTATTAAATGCTGAAAAGGTTTTTATTGTTAGGAAACATGTTTGAATGAATAAATTGAAATGAACAAATATATAGAACTGAAAACAGTAAAATTTACTATAAGCTGTAATATATGGAAAAGGGGAAAAAAAAAGGCAAAATTGCACCGAGGGCCTGTGGTATCACAAAGTTGCAATTAAGCCCCTGAGGTAACGATTTAGACATTTGACTCCCTGAGGTATTGGGTTTTTAAAAAACAAGTCCATCCGTCTATTTCCGTCCCAACACGTTAATGGCAATTCCATGTCAAGCCTATCACGTCACGCCACATATGCTGTCTTGCTGAATCACCCCTAAATTGCCATGTTAGCGCTGACCCACTCATTCACTAACGCCACATCAGCGCCTAATCAGCGACGACGTCGTCTAGCTCTCAATCAAAACTCATTATCTTTGCTGAGTTATTTTGATCGAGATTCCAAAGGGGGGCAGTCGGCTAATGGGTTTTGACTGAGAGCTAGACAACGTCGTCACTGATTAGGCGCTGATGTGGCGTTAGTGAATGAGTGGGTCAACATTGATATGGCAATTTAGGGGTGATTCAGCAAGACGGAACATGTGGCGCGACGTGATAGGCTTGACGTGGAATTACCGTTAACGTGTTGGGACGGAAATAGACGGATGAGCTTATTTTTTAAAAAATCAATACCTCAGGCAGTCAAATGTCTAAATCATTACCTCAGGGGCTTAATTGCAACTTTGTGATACCACAGGGGCCCTTGGTGCAATTTTGCCAAAAAAAAATGGAACAGTGAGAACCGAGAATAATATTACTCCCTGTAGTGTATGAGTACGCAGACTAATTAATTCAACCACTAATTCATTGCAGACACGATCGGTTTTCAACTAAAAAAAATAGTTAAAAATATTAACACGAGTATATATATATATATTTGGTTTCCGTCGTGGATATCAGTCCGTACTCAGTTCGCTGAAACTATACTATAAGACATGCCGATATATGTACGATCTAGATAGAGTGAACGTCGACAGGCTAGCTTGATCTTTGTTGTCAAACTACTAACATAGATAAATCTACCATGCACGTCTCCGGGTCCTCATAGGAGCATTAATTAATATCCTCTATGCTATATATGCACTAATCCTACTCCAATAAGTTTTTTTTTTCTAAGCCTAATCCAATAAGTTTAATTGCATATGGAAATATATCGACACAGTAGATGTGTTATGCCACTTCTACCTTAATTTCTCTTCTTCTTTTTTTTTTATTCTTCTTTTCGCGTAATTATATGTTGGAGTTCGTTAAATTAATTGGAACAACGTAGTTGGATACGAATGACTCACTATGTTCAAGCTTTTAATTAATTCTTACATTACTTATAATCAAGGCCTTATAATTGTGCATCTTACATAACAACCACTTATAATTGTGTGCCTCATGATATACTACACGCAGAAGAATAAATGATCAGAAATAATATTCAATGACTTTTAATTTAATTGGAAAGAGCAGGTAACCCAATGTTAGACAGGGATGAAAGTGTAAAAGACTAGAGATTTTTGGATTGAACCCTCAGCCTCTTAAGATCGTTGCATTTTCATTAGGTACAGTGATGGTTCAATTTTTTTTTTGTTTAGTAACTATAATTTAATCTGAACATTCTGTCGTGAGTAAGAATCTCTATAATTAAACTTAAGGGTAGTCATCTCACCCTTTTGATAAGAAGACGACAGATCAAAGTAACTTAAAATAAGTACTTAAATATAGAAAATGAAAACATAATAATAACACAAAAATGTATATATACTGTGGACAGTAACCTATCATGATTTGTGAAAACGACCCTGACTATATTCCTCCTGAATATCGTTGACTATCTCTTTGCATTGTAAAGTAAGATATTTTTGGACTTAAAAACTTTGCCGTATATATATTATTTGGGTTTACGCCTGCCTGCCTGCCTGTCTTATAAAGCGAACTAGAGCTCAAATACTTAATTGTTGAAGTTTCACGCGTACGATAAATTCCACTTCTAAATTTAAACATTAATGTTGTTGGATGCGCGCGAATTACTCGCTACGTTCAAGCTTCGAAATTAAATATCCTTCTGGCTTAGAAAAAAATAATAATAATATCCTTCTGTTCCCTATCAAAGCCTTATATTTTTTAGTTTTTTTTTTTTTTTTTTTCTAGCATGTATCCTTGCGTAACAAAATTGCACATACTTGTAATTGTACGCCTCGAGATTCACGATAACATATCAGCATATATACTAAAAACTAATTGGAAAGAGACTGGACTGGGTCCAACTAGCTAGCGGATAAATTCTAATTGGAACAGCTAGAGTCAGAATTTCCCAGGTAAGCGTCCCTATTCAAATATATATATATATACTGTGACACTAATCTATTGAATTTGTTTATTAACTCATCGTTGCTATGTATACTTAGAATTATAAAACGATATTTTTGGATTTGCTGTTCTTGGGAAATCCGACGTGATCTATGTTGCCATATTCTTTGGTTTAACGAACACCTGTCTTATTCTTTGTAAACCGTTGAATAACGCAACTTGAGTATATCTAAAACTACCGAGTTCGCAAGAACGTGTCTGCATAATTTCCTTTGCCTTTGAAACAAAATAAATTTTTTTTTTTTTTTTTTGGTAACGAAAGAAATTTATGCAAGGTCTCGGACCTAAACAATAAGTGAGAAATGTCACATAATGACACAGCTGACAGTTTAATCTCTCTCTCATTGCATGAACATCAACAGTATTGAAATAACTTTTAATGTAAGGTGGAGGATGAGACAAAGAAGCAATATTGCATTAAAGCATAAAGGCCAAATTGTTAAAACAAAAAACACCACACACACACACACACACACACACATATATATATATATATATATATATATATATATATATATAAGTCTCAGCAGTTTGCTTTTCTTATGTAGCGGCGGAAGTTCCAAGGATATATATTATATATTTATGAGATTATCATGTCATCAACCTTCTGACCAAAAAACATGCGAGATGAACAATACAAAGTACTCCACTAATATAGGCTTTAATTTAAAAGGCAGGCCGATCGAGAGTACATGGAAAAAAATTATTTATTTTCCCACTAGAGATTATTAAATCGTTTTCTGAGTTTAAGTCGATCTTCAATTTCTTGAACCAAGTTAATTCAATACGGGAATTAATTACCAAAGAGTTTTAGAAGTTGAAAATACGGGTCTACTCACGGGTATACTCCTTGCTAACCGGACCTAGTGGGGTTGAGTTCCTTATGAGATTGGCTTATTCTGCAGGTATCTTGAACGTGTTCATGAAAAAGGCATGCACAAAGTGTCTTTGTAGCACGGAAACGTGGAGTTATTTTCTTATTTTATATATATACTTCATTTTTATTTTTATTTCTTTTAGCGAAGTACGTGAATAATAATAAATAATATGAGTGTCTGCCTCAGCGTGCAAAGCACGCATTTTATTATTAGTATAATATATGAACTACTAAATAATATCCTGCAGATTTATTAGAGGATTTTTCACCAGTCAATGTCTGTAAAATCGCGTATTAAATTTAATGGGACAATTAATAGATATTATATGTATAATGGAATATAATTAAGTCTACTTGTACTACTACGTCAATACCTATATGTATTTCGTAATTTTTTTAAAAGCCTAACAACACGATATGTATTTTGAAGAAAATTAACCATTTTACAATATGATGTCAAATATGTACGTAATAATAAGCCATGCATTTGGCAACTTTAGACTAACCTAAGATTATGAGTAAATCCGGCTATGTAGAGAATATATATAATGTGTTTCTTTATTTTAAAGAGTGTTTTTATCACATTATTTTTTAATATAAACCAAAACATTAGTTAAATTTTGAAGCATAAAATAATCTTGGATTTGAAAATTGATAATTTCAGCTCAAAATATGCTGTAATTAGGTGATGGCACACGGGAAGATGATCAATTGATTTATTTCTATTGATGCAGCTCTGCGCTCTGATCCAAAATCAGGTGAAATCAGACGGTGAAGAACGATCGATTTCAAAATTTTCCACTCTGTCAAGATATGGAACTCATCAGTTCAGTTGACCATCGTTAACCCCATAAAAGCTCTCAGGAAAAATAAAAAATAAAAAACACAAAAGAAAAAAAAAGGTAAAAAAGAAGAAAAGTCGTATTAAGTATAAACCAACTCTGCCACTCCGGCTACTCTCAGCCAACTTAATTTCTTAATTCTAATTCTGTTCTTATTGTTCTCTCTCTCTCAATGCATATAAATTCGCATCTCTCTTTGAGAGTCACAGCGTGATCGCTCGGATTATTGAGATTGTTGCTTCAAACAGAGAGAGATAGAGAGAGAGAGAGAGTTGAGAATGGCACAGAAGAGTTATATAATGGAGGTGGAGAAGGCAAAGGAGGCCAAGGGTGGTAGGCCTTCGGTGGGACCAGTTTACCGCAACATTCACTCGAAGGAGCCCTCGGCTGAAGGCTTGGATAGTTGCTGGGATTTGTTCCGGTACGAACTTATTTATTTAGACTTCGTTTCGGGCAATGAAAAGACTTTCTTTTTAAAAAAATTATTTCTCTGTTACTTTTTTCGGTTTTTTCTGGTTTTCAAAGTAAGAAGGAAAGAAAAAGTTGAGTGCATCTGTTTGTTTTCTCATCAGGACGTATGTAACGACGAATCTTATCGAATTCGTTTTGTTGTACTTTTGTCGCTTTTGTAGAGCTGGTGCTTTTGCTACTATGAAGTTTCGAGTACCACTATCGGAATCTAGTTGCTCAAATTTAATTCTGAGGATTTCATTTGTATATTCGATGAACTATATTGTTTTTGAAGGGGGGTGGGAGTGGTTTTGTTACTGAACCAGATCAAATTGCTGGATTAAAAGAAAAATTAAGAACCATGCTAAAATGAACTGTTCGTTTTGTGCATGTGCTTTAGCTTTTATGCTCCTTTCCCAGAGCTGTTAGTTTTATTGACAACTATATAGTCGGTTTGCTCAAATTTAATCTGTGCATGTTTAATGTCCTGGACACGGGACGTATATTTTGTTGGTTCAGCCTTCCCATAATATACTGCAAGTTTGCAACAGCCGTTATAGAAGACTGAGAAATCGAAAGAGGAATAAATTTAGTTCCTTCTAAAAATCATAACCCCAGGAATATTTTTGTGCACTTGTTCCAGCACGAGCGTCGAGAGATTTCCGGGGAATCCAATGCTTGGTCGTCGTGAAATTGTGGATGGGAAGGTGAATAGATCTTTAGTCTACGTATTTCTGTCTCTCTGTGGATTACCTTTGCTACTCTACGACCTCTTTTGACTTATGAGCTAAACTGAAATGTTGTGGATCATACCTTTTCAGGCTGGTAAATATGTGTGGCAAACTTACAAAGAAATATACGACTTGGCAATTAAAGTTGGAAATGCTCTCCGAAGTTCTGGTGTTGAGGAAGTAAGTCTACTATCTCTCGTCATTGAAATATACTATCCAGCAATACTTTACTTGAAGTACCCTCCTAAGCGACTTCCCTGTTTTTTGTTGCTGGATTGTAGGGAGCAAAATGCGGTATTTTTGGTATCAACTGTCCCCAGTGGGTTATAAGCATGGAGGTCAGTTCTTTTTTTTTCCTTGATTTTTTCCCTTGTTTCATTCATGACAGAAGATATATCTTCCAATAAATGTCAGAGTAAAAGGAAAAGGCTTGGGGAGGGGGGGTGTGGGCTCCAATTTCTATGTTTTATAATTGCTCGATGTTTATGGCCGTTATCTTTCAGTCCTTAAAGATATTGGTTTATGCTAAAATGTTTTCTTATGGTTCACTTTTTTTTCAGTTTCTTTTGCTATAAAAGTTCCTACTTGAAGCCCTTTCTAATCTCCATTCAGTTTTAACTGTTATAAAGCATCGACCTAAGTCGCATGTTTAATGTCTGGTTTTTATTCATGTTAATGATGTCCTCTGTTGCTTAGTTGTCTTGGACTTTTATTGGTCCTAAGATCTTGTGCTTTTTCACTGGAATATTTTAATTGACTTGGAAATACTCATGCAGGCCTGCAATGCTCATGCTTTTTCTTGTGTTCCTTTATATGACACTTTAGGTAAGCATTATTCGAAATTGATATGCAATTCCTTTAAAGGTTTTCATCGTATAATTCATGTCTGATAGTCTGTTTTACATAAGTTGTTTAATGTTCTCTCCAAAATCCAAATCTGTAAATCCATTCACCTTAAATCTTAAGTTTCTTGTCAAATACAGTGTTTACGACTGCTGATTTGTTGTTTAGGTTTTGGTGCTGTGGAATTTATTATATGCCATGCAGAGATTTCAGTTGTGCTTGCAGAAGAGAAAAAAATTCCTGAGGTATGTTTTTTATGTGCCTACATTTGTGTTTCTGACTCAAGTTGTGTTGGGTTCAGTGGAAGATACTGTAATCATTCTAAACTTAGGTGATGTTTGGCAACACCCAAAATTCTCACTGTTTACAGAATTTTTTTGAATTTTCAAAACTTAGCCAAACAAGAAAGTGAAATCTTGGTCGATTTTTTTTTTTTTAATTTTCAAAATCCCCGTCAACTCATTCTATCTACACTTTTTCCCAAATTCTAATAAGACTCAATATTCTACTAAACAACTTTTCACAAACCCCATAAAAGTGAAACTCTAAAAATTCTCTTAAAATTGAAATAATAAAAAATTTTGACATGCCAAATATCACTTTAGTGTTACTGGAAACGTTCTCCTTCAGTTGATAAGTCCTATAATAGTGCAAAGTTGGAGGGGTTTTGGGAAATTTCACCATTTTTATATGTTAAGAAGGTTCTTTCTACTTTGTCCTTTCAGGTGTTGAAAACATTGCCCAACACAGCTAAGTGTCTCAAAAGTAAGTTAAACTTTGCTTTTGGATTCCTTTGTTTATATTCATGCCAATACGATTTACATATTTTATTTTGTAGGAATTGTGAGCTTTGGCAAGGTTACACCTGAACAAAGGGAGGAAGTTGAGAAGTTTGGGCTAGCAATAAATTCATGGGCTGAATTTTTGCAACTGGTAGCTTATTTTATTTTATGTTTATGTTTTTGAGGGTTTATACAGTTGTTATGATTGAGAACATTGATAAAAGGAAACAATCTTTCTATATCATGCGCAGTATAAATCATCATGTTGTGGACGTAGTGTATGACTATCTCCATAAGTTACTTGCTCTTGGAGACATTATTTGGAAGAGACTGAAAATGATTAGGTTATATCTTTCCAATTGTGTTTTTTTTTTCTGCATTTGAGATTGTTAACGTATAGTCTAATGGTCATTGTTTTCCATGGACATGTTTGAAACTGATACTTGTTCCAGGTTCTTTGTTATTTGTTTATAGTTCTTGATTCTGATGCAAAATTTTTTATGACTATTCTTCTCAGGGTGATGGTAAACAATTTGATCTTCCAGTGAAGAAAAAAAGTGATGTGTGCACTATCATGTATACCAGTGGAACTACCGGTGATCCCAAGGGAGTAATGTTATCAAATGAGAGCATCATTGCTGTTTTATCTGGGCTAAAACATGTGCTAGAGAGTGTTGATGAACATGTGATTTCCTGCTCCCTTCAACTTGTTATCTATGGGAAACACTAGCTAAGACAATCTGCTAAAAATGGAGCAAGTATAACATGTGTTCCTAAATAAAGGCACCTGTGCATATGAAGTCAACTATGTTGATTGATCCTTTTATCTAAAAATATTGACTTCTCACACGTTTCCTTCTCTTTGATAGTTTGATGAAACGGATGTATACCTGTCATATCTTCCTCTTGCGCATATCTTTGATCGGGTGATAGAGGAACTATTTATTTTACACGGTGCCTCAATAGGGTACTGGCGTGGGGTGAGTATAAGTATGGGTACAAATATTCCTCACCTAATAGGAGATCAATATCATAATTGCTTAGTTTTATTTCTACAGGATGTCAAACTACTGCTTGAGGACATTGGGGCGTTAAAACCGACTATTTTCTGTGCTGTGCCACGTGTTTTAGATAGAATTTATGCAGGTAAACTTCCGCTTTTTGCTGGACGTGCTAGTGAGTTTGAATTTCGGCTTCTTTTTGTGATTATTTTAGCAGGCCACTGAATTGCACTTCTTGTGCATCTTTTAATGCTGAATTAGTCAGAGGAACTTTGACATTTCAGCAAGGAAAATGCCCTTCTGCTATGTGCATTGTTTTGTTGGGCCACTGATTTGCAATTTTTTCATTCTTCTTCTAACGCAATATTACTGGGTAATGAACACATAAGAAGATTCCCGTTTGATCTCCAACATTTGATGTATCATTACTGCCCTGCTTATTTGCAGGTTTGACTCAGAAGATTACCTCTGGGGGTGTATTGAAAAAGACACTGTTCAATTTGGCATATGGATAGTAAGTCTATCCAAAATCTCCAATTAGTTCACATCAAGAAAAAATATGTTGCATTTTCGTTTTCAAGTATTCTACTTGTCAAATTCTCTTTTGTGTCGCTGTTACTTCCACTCGTCTTATGATCTATTTGAACTTTATGTATGGAATGTCGCTTCCTTTGAATCTATAGGTAAATTTAAGCCACTGTGTGGACCCGGCTTTAAGACTTTGTTGAGTTTATCTGAGTTGTACTTAATGCTCTTTGCCCAGTTGATCGGTGCATTGTTGTTTCTTTATCTGATCATAACTTTTACTTAATACTTGTCGATTTCTGCAGCAAGTTTCATAACATGCAGAAGGGGAATAAACATGAACAGGCATCTCCAATTTCGGACAAAATTGTCTTTAGCCAGGTGGTGGAAAAAAACATTCTTGTCTCCCCCGTTGCCCCTTAGACATTATTAACACTTACCGTATCTACACCCTGTTTACTCTTCAAATCTCATTAGTTTTTCTTGTGTCCTCAGGTGAAGCAAGGGTTGGGCGGTAGGCTACGCCTTATTCTGTCTGGAGCAGCACCCCTTTCTGGTCAGGTAGAAACTTTCCTGCGAGTGGTGGCATGTTGTCATGTTGTACAAGGATATGGTATGCCAATCTTCTGGAGTTCCTGCTTACTAGATGCCTTCTTTGCTTTTATGGCTTGCACAGAATGCCTGTGATGGTATTACATGATGTGCCTCAATGACTATATGGTATCAATGTTAATGTAGGTCTGACAGAAACTTGTGCGGGGTCATTTGTCTCTGTGCCCAATGAACTGTCAATGCTTGGTACTGTAGGCCCTCCAGTACCCAATCTGGAAGTATGCCTGGAATCTGTTCCCGAAATGGGTTATGATGCCCTTTCAAAAACACCACGAGGAGAAGTGTGCCTAAGAGGAAAAACCTTGTTTTCAGGGTACTACAAACGTGAAGACCTCACCAAGGAGGTCTTTGTAGATGGGTGGTTCCATACAGGTTTGCCCATATTACGGTCTCCTTTTTAGATTTAAGTTTTAGTTACCCTATCATTAATTGGTTTCTCACTTACCCTTGTTGATGACGATCTTTGTGTCAGGGGATATTGGTGAGTGGCAACCCAATGGAAGCTTGAAAATTATTGATCGCAAGAAGAATATATTCAAGCTTTCTCAAGGAGAATATGTTGCTGTTGAAAACTTGGAGAACATTTATGGTCTTGTTAGTGATATAGATTCGGTACGTCTTCCTGTGAACTACCTATATTTTGTTTTCCTCTTTCTTTGGTTGCATTAGGTGACATGGATACTTCGCCACATGCTGTGAACGTGACATTTATGGCTATGGCCCTTCCACGCCTGTACTAATCTAAGTAGCACAGCTGTTTTTGAATATATAAAAAATGGTTCTAAACACGACGAATCTGTGGATCCATATGACTCTTTAGTTGTTACCTATGATGCCCATATCCATATTACACTGAGCCCTGAAAGACATAAATGTCTGGCTGCAAGATCTCTGTTCATCTTGACCTGTGTAGAAGCATGACATAATTCTTGTTGCAAAATATGCTCACCTTTCCTGGTGGAGAGAATTCAGAAGAGGTTACAAATGATTCTTGTGCCAACTTGGTTGTTTTGTTTCCTTATGAAGGATATATGACTTCAAAGGTGTAGTGTACATGTAAGGGCTTGGTTCATTATTCCAGCTTTGATCCACCCCGTGAAATCTCGCACACATTAACAATGTACTTATCCCTTCCACTTTAGATATGGGTCTATGGTAACAGCTTCGAGTCCTTCCTTGTTGCTGTGGTGAACCCCAACAAGGACGCACTTGAGCGTTGGGCTGAACAAAATGGTGTCTCTGGGGATTTCACTTCTATCTGTGAAGATTCTAGGGCAAAAGGATACATTCTTGGGGAGCTCACGAAGATTGCTAAAGAGAAAAAGGTGGCTTCTCACTTTCCTTGAGAACTTGGTCCATGAATAGATTTCTGCCTGGCAATGACTAAGCTCTTAATGATATTTACTTTTGTTGTTGGCAGTTGAAAGGTTTTGAGATTATTAAAGCTGTTCATCTTGACCCTGTGCTATTTGACATCGAACGTGACCTTATCACTCCAACCTATAAGAAGAAGAGGCCCCAGTTGCTTAAATATTATCAGGTTGGTCCTTGTTGCTCTCTCTCGTTGATTACATGCATTGTGTGAATTTCCCTTTCACTTAATTACCCATTTTTTTGCTGGCTGCAATCCCAATTTGAGGATCTATATTATATTGCCATAGAAAAAGGGTAATCCGTCTTATTTGCAGACAGAATAGAAGTAGCAGAAGTAACTTACAAAAGAATGTTGTTGTCATGGGCTGAGACATATCCCTGATTCTGATAGCTATAAAATAGGTAGTCAGCATAATGCCATCTGGAAAACAAATACTGGAATTGTGATTCTTTTTCTTTTGGCTCATGGTTGTGGCCATTTTGACTTTAGACTCCCTAATACCCCCAGGGTCTTGGCAGTATGAAGTCTCCTGTCTATTCGTCTGCTTAGTTCTTTGCTGATGCATTACTTTTTCAATGCATTACTTGTTCAAATGATGTCTCCCCTAATTGATGAGATTGTTATTTGTATTCATAATTTTAAAAAAAAAAAAAAAAAAAAAAAAAAAAAGGAAGATCCTTGGTGGTGAAACTAATGACTTGATCTCCTTGTTGCCCAGAATGTCGTCGACAAGATGTACAAGAGCACAAAGCAGTAAAGTGCATGAAGGAATTACTTCTGGAGCCAAAATTTTCTCCCATTGAGCAATAACATTGCTTTTTGTCTAGTCCTTGTATTCTTGTGACCGTATATAGCTCATCCATAAAGCAGCTGATAAGTTTAAATTGAAATTTGTACGAGCAGTTTCTTTAAGGGGGGCTATAGGAAGTGACAAAAATGCACAGTATATGAACTCGGTGTTCTTTTGAAGGGCATTATTATTCTCAATTAATTTGTTTATTAAAGTTTCTTACACTATTCAACTCATTCTTGATGCCTTACCTGCTCCTATATACCTAGCTCTCAGAAAAAAATTGCGAACATTCATATGTACAAAATGCAACTTAAGATTCATAGATTATTTGGTGCATGATTTCCCACGGCACATGTGGCCTGAATTTTGTAATTTTTATGACATCAAGCCTTTTCTATCTGGACTTTTGGTGGGAAGTCAAGATGGAGCATTTTGAACTAAGCCAGAAAATTACAGAGGATTTTGATCCGTAGTTTAGATAGCCCGTGTGCATCTAATTACTAAATGTTGGAGATGGTGATGGACGCCCAGGTTGTACTTTGCTCAGGGTGCTATATTTTTATTTTTTATTTTTTAGATAATTATAGAAAAAAGAGGGAAGGAAATCCACCCATACGAAAATATTGGATACGAGCTGAATCTCTATATCCAATTTCAAGCATCCAGCAACAAAACTTAGTGCTGATTGAATGGTTTCTGTCTTCTTTTTTTTAATTGAATCACAGTATAAAAATAAAAATATATATATTATGCACAGGCAGTTGCCTAAGGCGCCAAGGAGCCTTCCTATTTTACTTAATATTAATAGTCCTAACTAAGTAAAAGAAAAAATAAGTTTCAAAATCTCCTTTAAACTTTTTGAAATTCCCATAAAGCTAGATTTCAAACTTTTTAAATCTTAAAAATTTATTTATTTTTAACATATTCCAGTTATTTTTTCCTTTAACCATACTTTCTTCTTCTTTTCACCAACCTTTCCTTATTTTTCTATTCTAAACACATTATCCTTCCTTCTTTATAGCTAAATTGTCAACTGTTAATTCAAAATATGTACTTTCACTTTTCTCCATTAACTCAGGTGCTATTATTCTAACCTTTCAAATTTCAAATTTGACACTTTTATTTTCTATTTGCTATAGTCATCATTATTTTATCTGAGAAAATTGAGAATTTGAGATTAAATTGACTATTGTATAGTTAGTTATAATTTTTCTATTTAGGATAATTTTGAGATATATAATGTCTAATAGAAAATACTAATAAAAACTAAAAAATTAATTCAATCTTAAAAAAGAGCTTTTGAATACAAAACTTTGATAAGTAATTTTGCATCTCAAAAGTAAAAAGCAAGAAGAATAATTGTTAACTAAAATTTATTGATATTTTATATTTTAATATAATATTTTATTAATTTATAAAATGTCTCTTTTTATAATTTTGCCAAAAGCCCCAATTATCTTAGAGACAGCCCTATTTATATCCAAGATATTAATAAATTTCTCTCCTATGGCACCATTTTAATGGCAAGATTTCAAAAACAAGAGAATACATCAGAATCAATTGGTAGTTTTAGGGTATGTAGCAGAATTGTTAATTTTACGATATATTGCAAAAGAAATAACAGTATGGTAAATGAAAAATGATTTCATCCAAATCAAAAGGGGAAGTAAAATTGGTACTATGTGACCAAAATGTTTAGCACTATTTACAAGGACTGAATTAAATATCAATACAACTGGTATTCGGAAACTGCATTGAACAAAGAAGAAAAACAAAGGAAAGTTTTGTTTTTCCTAGTAATGAAGAACCCCCCATCGGTGGAACCGCCACTCATCTTGAATACAAAGTCGTAGGATAAAGTAGTCGCGGGAGAAGCTCTGGATATCCTAACCTAAAACCTCATCTGTTACGGAAGTTAGTGTGGAGGTTTAAATCGAAGTCTACCAAAGAAAGTTATTTTGCTGGCCAACCGACCCACGCGCTGAGGGTACCGACATGGAATTTTAAGCACACAAAACGACCAAAAATAATAATACTTGGTCTATGCTATTTAGAGCGCATTTCAAAAGAAAAAATCTATGAAAAAAATTGCATACTGTCTAATTACCACTTACTAATCCCAAGTGGTTGGCTTGGGTGGTAAAACCGGATTTAACTGACATGTATAGCTTGAGAGGACTGCACGACTTGGAGTTTATCATAATATTGAACCTAACTAGTGCGAATAATGGGTCAAGACCATCCGAATCCGATGCACGTGAAAAGGTGCCCAAATTTTCTTCATTATCAAAAAAAAAATACCACTTATTTACACCTCACACTTGCAAATTTGACATATTGTACTACAAACTATCAATATTTTGATACTTTACCCTTAGTATAATTTAATTCTTAAGATTGTGCCACTTATCTCATTTTCTACTAATTTTAACGGGAAAAAATCTTAATCTTTAAGTACAAACAATGTCTCAAGTTTAGTAATTTCAAGTGTAAATTAATAAATAAAAAAATGCAGTGCGGGGATAATAATGTATTCTTTTTCAAAAATCAAAATTTCAGTGAAAAGTAACCACCGGACAACATCCTCAATGAGCTATTGCCGTTTCCAATTATATAACGGCAGAAAAACTTGTGCTGTCCAAACTTACAAAATAAAAAATAAAAATAAAAATAAAAACTAGAATATCGAGTAAAACAAATGCATTAAGATTTGCACAAGCCACTGAAGGCACCTCCATTCCAAGAACGAAAAGAAACAAGTGCAGTTAAATATTCCAAACAAAACCAACATCATATAATTTTTCCTTCCTTAAACTTGCCACTGAAGCAACTTCCTCTTTCTTTGTTTTGTTTTTGAACCCATAAACTCGGAAAGCTGAATAGTAGAAGAGGTTGGTTCAGTGGTTTCTCGATCTCATGATTCCCCACGATTGAACCCTGAGTTTGACACTGTCCACCAGCATCCAACCAACTCTTTAGCATGATTTTCACATCTATGTTCCCAGTTGAATCGCAAATTTCCTAATTGAAGGAAGATGTTTTGCAAGACCTGTTAGTCTCATTTCACCTCAATTTCATTTTCCCTAGTAACAGATAGAGCCATCATCGAACAAAAAAATTTCAGGAAAAGAAACACAGCTAGTAGTACAGATTATGTCACAAACACATGCAACATGGAAGAGCAAGATTTACGAGTCTCGCCAGCTACTTCAATTCCATCTTGGAAGTTGTAATGCCTCTATCAAGAGGAGATTCAAGATATGTAGAAGAAAACTGCAGCGCAAGTAGCTCCTCTCTGCTATACTTCAACCTTTGATCTATTTCAAAACAGTTGAAATGCAAATTAGAGAAAGAGTGATAACATGCTGCAGCAGGAAATTACTGAAAAAAACCCCTACCTACAAAGAAATGAGCATGTTCCCAGTTTTTGGTTCACTGGCAAGGTTCTTGAAGTTAGTCGTGATGATGATGCACGACCCGAGCCAATTTGGTTGGATGGCAAGACATGCACAAGTTCGTGCCTTACCTCAATTTGAGGATAAGTTTACAGAATGACGAAATGGCATCCTCAGTCAGGAGCAACAACCACTCTAGAGTTCATTTTTAGAGTTCCTGAGGGATGGAATGAAACAAGCCCACAGTTTGTCAACAGCGTCGTGAATGCAGAGATTAGTCAGCTTTGGGAGAGATGACAAGTAGTGCAGGGCAAGGTCCGTAAGGGAAATACTTCTGAGAGAGAGATCTCTTAACTCTTGTAAGTTTAGTAAAGGTTTTAGAGCTTCATCACTGACATAAGTCTGCTCCAAATTTAACCTTTCCAAATGGTTGAGACTCTCTAGTTCTTGCAGTGAGAGAATTGAGCTTGGCTCAGCACCTACCTGGTCAATGAAACCTGAGAGTCCACAAAATATAGAAATAAATGTCAAGTGAGTCATACATCAATGAAACAAAGAACTTGACATTAGATTACAAGGGAAAAAAGAGGAATTTACATTGGCAGGTAATCGTTAAATTACATAGATTTTTAAGAATTTAAAGAGTAAAAGTGCTCATATAAGTGTTCCAGCCAGCAAAAAGAACATTTTTAACTCCTTGAATATTTCAGAAATAAATAGTTCGAGAATTTCAACGGTTAGATCACAACGGAGACAATCTGCATAATGAGTATCTTATAATTGGTTTTTTTTTTCTTTGTTTCTGGCTATGTTCTTTGGCATCATACATATTGACTATTTTCGTAACTCCAACCAGCGAGGTACAGGTGCAAGCCATTGAAAGGAGTAGCTGCTGCGAATAGAACAAATGGGTTAAATAATTGAGAAAGCCTTATTGAGGTAATTCGGGCCAGACTCCTGCTTACCTTTCATTTGTGTTCATATAAACTCTTTTCCTAGTAGGCCTATTCTAAATGCAGTGGATTTGTCAATCAACCAGAAAACAGAACAGAAACATAGGTATAGACAAATGATTGATGAAGTAGATGGTATGATAAAGGAACACCAAATTGCAAAGTATAACCATCACAGTGATGTATTAAAATTCAACATACTATTAGTGGCTGGAGCTCACACGAGCAGAATATCAGTATGATCACGGCCCTACGAACGACATTTCAGGCCATCACCTCCTTTCAATAACAGCAATATAATCAGAAGCCCAAAAGTACAGAAATGCATTAATTTTTCTTCTTTGCTTTTTTTTTTTTTTGGTAACAAGAATAAAGTGCATTCAATAAATTATACCTTTAATGTGGGTGTTGCTAAAATCGACAACATTCAGTGAAGGTATATTGCTGATGTATGAGATGGCAATGTCATCAATTAGTGTGGAAGACAGCGACAAAACTTCAAGATTAGGAACGTGTGGAGCTAAAATCTCAACTCCAGCAGAGCTGATTCTGGTGTTGCTGAGATTTAGACTTCTCAAGTCCGCTCCTATACATGCAACATGTTCGACTGAATCATCTCCCATCATGCAAAAGCTGAGATCCAAATGTTTCAGTGCCTTCATATGAGGTAAGAAGCAGAAACTTTGAAGGGAAGACTTGGATACATCCAAAAAGGTCAGGAAACTTGTTTCGACATATGTAAAAGCCTCAGCCTCCTTTACAACAGTAGCTCCCGCAAAAATAAGCTTTGTTAAAGGAGCTTTACCTCCATGCCCTTCAAGTATAGAGTTAACAGTACAATTACTCATGTTTAGGCATTCAAGAGATGGCAAATTTGGAAACTTTGTGATGCTGGTCCAAGCTAGATTAAGGAAGGTCAGCTTGGTGTATTTTTGGAGAACAGCAGCGCCATTGTTAGACACTTTGCTACCCCAAAGGTCAAGGTACTGTAGTTTTGTAAGGACCTAAAAAAAATGACAATTAGATTGAGTTTAGATGAAAAATTGGAGGGATTTGCAAAATCTACAATGAATTTATTTGGATTTGAATGGACATATCCACATGACAGGAAAAATAAAGCAAATTAAGAAACTACAATTTTATTCTAGTGACTACAACTGTGATAATTACTTCAAGGACTGGTGATGGGAGAAGGGTGGGACTATGGTGGTGCAATAGAGATGGTATGGTGATAGTGGCAGTGGTGTTAACTGTAACACAAATGCAGCAACAGCAATGGTGTTGGCGGCAGTGTGAAAGTAACAATGGTCACATAAGGATGTGGCAAAGGTAGTGGAGGTGGTGGCAGTGGTGACAGCGGCAAGAGTAGTAATGGCAGTATGAAAGGTGATAGTGGTGGTCAGTAGACAGTGATGTTTGTGGTAAGATTAATTAATTCTCTTGATTGGGACTTGATAATGACACCTCCACCCCTAAAATTTAAAGTTAGGAGTTGAATACTTGAAAATCCCAAGTTCAAAATTCTATAGAGAATATATCAAATGACTTTTTGTAGCCCATGCAAGCAAGATTGATTTTTAAGGTTCATAAATTCCATGTCTTAATCAATTGCTCATCTCGTTTAAGCTGGCATAGAAGTAGTACATTGATCAAATAACTATTTTTGGGAGATCCATCCAGTCTGATTCTCACAAATTGGAATAGAATCTGATTTCTGGAATGCAGCAATCATGTCAAGTTAGCTCATTGCAGAAGAAAATCAGGTTTACTATAGTCCACCTACAAAAATAAAGGACTAGACAAATTGAAGTTTTGACCCCAACCCACACAGACACAACACACACACACACACACAAAGTGCACAGTAGAGGGGGAGACAGTGCAGGCATTAGAGGAGCAGTCATGGTCCAGAAGGAGGAAAAGATACGAGAAGACAACTATGAACCATGTAACTTTTCAAAAGATTTTCAGAATGAAAAGAAAAAAATTACCTGGAGTGAACTCAGTGCCTGATCAGTGACAGGTAAACCACCCAAGTCCAAGACAGACAAGTTTTTAAGTGAAGCGAGAAGAGGAACCCCACCCGCTGTTAGACCGGTTTCTGATATGTACAGCTTCTCCAAGGTTGAAATGGATGTAAGATGCCTAATCCCAGCATCGGTAAGCTTCAAGCATCTGGAAAGATCCAACTCCTGTAAACAACTCATCCCTATAACCGAGCAAAAACATAAAGCAAATGTAAGAAGTTCTTTGGATCTACATTTTTTGTCTTTTTTTTTTTCTTTTCTTTCAGGATAGGCATACCTTGCAATAGCCCAGAGCGCTGAACTAGTGACTCTATGGCAGTCTGCAACATTCAAGGAGCGCAAGTTACGAAATGCTCCCAAATATGCCATCCATTCTGCGTCCACAGTGTTCTCACCTCTGAGATTAATTTCCTCCGCACTATATTTGAAAACTCTACAACACAACATCTAGTTTAGCAAAACCCAAGCTCACTCCGCCACGGGGGGAACTAACGACGTCCCGAGACAGAAGGAAAACAAATTTAATTACCTGTCCTCGTTTGTAGTCAAAGAAAATTAGGATCTCAACCAAATCAGCTTAATAATTCCGAAAATTCTAATAGAGTATTAGAGTTCATTCGAATTCTATCATACGAAGAGCTAAAACGTTACTGATGACATCTGAGTTTAGCTACATTAAACATAGTAAGAGAACATGATGATGCAAAGATATATATTTCCAATACCTTCCGGCTAAACAGAATTCAAAGAACTACCTACATAGGGAAAAAAGCACAACAAAATAAAAGATCAAGCTTATCAGCAATTTCTTAAGTGCGATTAAAACATATTCGGATTTTTCCTTTCAGTTTTCCTACGCTTTCTGAAGAAGCAGACAGGAAATGACTTGATTAGACGTACTCAAGCAAAGAAGGGTACAGGAGACGTCGGCAAAGGAGGCGACGGAGGAGAGCATCGGCGAGATGAGAGGGCAAGCGCTCGAGGCTGCGCCTCTGCCTCCGCCATTTCTCCACGCTCTCCTTGCTCTGGCACGCCGCTTCGATGCAAAGGCCGACCAACCCACTCTCTCATTCTCTCTCTCTCTCTCTCTCTCAGCGTTGACCTTGATTTTTGCTTTCTTCACGTTTAATACTTGGAAGAAAATTCTCTCTGATGAGCTCGTGGAGTTGTGTTTCTCTTGCGAATCTTTCGGCTTTAGGAAACGTAAAATTCTACTCTCAGGTTTCGCCGGTTTCGCCGTCAACTGGCAGATTCTCTCTCCTTCTGCATTGCTTCTTTGGGCTTGTGTTCCATGAAGGTAGACATGGATGGGCCAACTCGGTATTGGACTTTGAAAACCGAAACATTGAAAAAAAAAAAAGGCTTTGCGCGGCTCATTTTCTTCGGTTTTTTTGTTGTAACAACTTGTCATCTATATAACTACGTGGGATGCTTAAATCCAAAACTGTATTTTAGAAGATAAATTGAGCTTGTGGACAGGGACAAAGCAAGAAATTACATACAAAAAAACTATTTTGGGAGGCAAAATCTAAAATATAACCTACGTGGTTTTGCTTTCCTATGGTCTTCTACTTGATGTGGCATGTCTTTCTAAACCTAACCAACCTTTAAGTCTTTCCTCGCTTTTCTTTTCTCTTTAGCTCAAATCTTCTCTATTTATATTTAGGTACAATACATTTTTCGCCCACTAACAATTGAGGTTTTGCACGCATTCTATTTAATTTAGATGAAAATTGATATTTTTATTATGTGAATGAAAACTGTTTCCAAAAAAAAAAAAAATATGAATCATCATTCTACTAAACTAAAATATCAATTTTTGTTCAAATTAAGTCAAGAAATGCAAAGCGGTAACTATTAGTAGTTGAGAGACGAAATATATTAAAAATAGATAGTTTGAGATGTAAAGTGTCAAAACTCAAATAGTCAAGTAAGCGAAAAAAGTATATTTATTTGCTACAAGATACATAACATGTAAAATATTATAATATCGAATAACATTATTAACCAGCTAAACTATGATTTCCTATGACATAAATTACTGTCGCCTTAAGCACGATGTGAATAGATGGATTACATTTGACCATTTTTCCAAATGCAAAACCTATACAATATAATATTCATCACATCTACAATGGAGACATGATATTCAAAGACTTATGATAGGACTAATTTACATCGATGTTAGAACATATATGTGTTTTAATATTAATAATATAAATAAATATTTCAAATGCAGCGTCGAATATTTTGGTATCGTTATAAAGAGAAGGATTTGCATATGATCGACGAATAACATGTCTGAGTAGTTTAACCTAATACAATTCAAATATTGACCAGGTGCATGCAGCACCAGATAGGAACGTAACTGATCACTTGCCCATTCAAAAGAACAAAAAGGAGGGTGTTCGGTTAGGGAGTTTTTTGAGAATTTTTGTGTTTTGAAATTTTTAGGTGATATTAATTTTATTGGTATGTATGTTTTAGTTATTTTTATGTAGTGTTAAGAATGATGTTTGGTTATAGAATATTTTGTATTCTGAGAATTCAAAAAAATTCTGAAGATTTTTGTATACCAAACGTGCTCAAGGAAAGATGCAATGGTTCTACCAAGTGTCACCATGCCCGCTAATGAGTGTCGACTATTCACCTTAACGTACAATATTATATGTGAAGCTTAACCTATACACCATTGCAGAAAACGGCAGGCATCTTTGGTAAGAGCTTGGGAAACATTTACATGACGTAGACTGGCATGGCATGTAATGGTGGCGGTACTTGAGTACTTGACCAGGCCTTTGCTCCATGCTGCGAGCTGAACAAATATTGCTTATCCCCATAAGCTTGGCCCAAGAGTTCCCTTAGATCGAGGGCTCTTCTTGGAGACCTTTCCCTGATCGAAAGGGCGCAAGATCGATAACATACGGCCCAATTAGTTAGGACTCTTGACCAATGTAAAAGGGTCACAAAAGTATAAACATTCTCTGTTAGGATATTATTGCAGGTGAGATCAGATATTATACGAGTTGCGATTGCGCTTCGGCGGACACTCGAATCGCTCACAAATTGTTTTCCACGTCCTCGGTTTCTGTGGTTTAGGCCTTTTGTTGCCGCTTTGTTAATGCAAACAAAGCCGCCTTTTAGCCACCCTCGTAAATGTTTTTTTTACGAATTACGCTTTCCTTCTGTTCAAGAGATTGAGCTTATCATGAGGTGCACAATTTGTCGCAAAGGAAACAACGGAAGGGTGTGAGGCGTAATTGGATTTGTCCGGTGAACGCGAGCGAATGCTCGTTCGGATTTCCACCTTAACCAAAACAAAAAACAAAATGTGTCTTTAAAGTCCCTTGAACTTGTCTTCTTCCCTTCACACATTCAGTTCTGGATTCCGTTTGAGGTTCGCACACGACAAACAACGCACACGGCACGTGCAACTTCCTTCAATGGACCGTAATGCAGCAGCAAATATTAGAGTTTAGACGCCACGTTTATTAACCCGGAAACGCACACGTCCCAGTCATTTGCCGGCTGCCTGGCCCTTCCAAATACACATCTCCCGCCAAACCTATTCGCATCAACTCTGATCTGGGTGCCACGACGTCCGCCACCACGATCTTAGCCGTCCACGTCTTCCATAGAAAACCCAAACGAGAACCCTGCCGTCTCGAGAGACAGGTGGAATACATCCAACACACCGTTCAGCAGAACGGCCCAGATTCCCTCTCTTCCCTCTCTTTAAAACCTATTTGAATGTACATCAGGGATGGTGTGGTTGAAGTGCAATATGAGAAAGTGAAAGACAAAGAGAAGGAAACGAGAGGCAAAAGGTCGTCTGGAATGTCACAGTTCGAGAAGCCTAACAGAATTTATAAAAAGAAAGAACGTTCGATGGGGAGCCGGGGAAACGATTCTCGTTTCATAGATGGATTCATAAATAAGCGAAAGAGGCACATAAAGGAATTGAATCCTGCTCAAGTCTCTGCCATTCCTGAGAACCAACCGAAAATCAAAGAAGGCATCAGAGAGCTGATTATGCATTCGCCGTCATCCCGTGGCTCTCTGGAGGATGGAGCCAAGCCGACTGGAGCGCCGGTATCCGGAGGCGTTGGAGGAGGAGAAGAAGAAGACCAGGTACGGAGCTTTGCGTATCCATCACACAGTTTGGTATCGGTGATCGGAAGGCGGAGAGTGATGGAGGACGCAGTGAGAGTGGCCCCGAGGTTTGTTGAGATGGGAGAGTGCGATACGTACCATTTATTCGCGGTGTACGATGGACACGGTGGGGACACGGTGGCGAACGCCTGTCGGGATAGGCTGCACGTGCTGTTGGCGGAGGAGCTGGAGGACTGGTGGAGGACAGGTGGCGGCCGGCGAATGGATTGGGAGAAGGTGATGGCTTCCTGCTTCTCGAAGATGGACGAGGAGGTGAACTGCAGTACTGTGGCCGAGTCGGAGGAAAGGGTGGCGTTGGCGAGAGGCATGGGGTCCACGGCGGTGGTCGTGCTGGTGGGGAAGGAGGAGATTGTTGTAGCGAACTGCGGAGACTCGAGGGCGGTACTAATTCGCGGTGGTGTCGCTTTCCCACTTTCAAGTGATCATAAGGTGGAGTTCCTAACAATTTTATGTCGCTTTCTTGTCTTTTTTTTACATAGAATTCAGGTCAATTGAACTTGATTTTCCCAGTAAATGCCTAGCTAGCGCCAGCCCGGATGAGGACTTCAATAAAGCGGAACAAATAGGGAAAAGAGAGTTTTGGTTTTGGTGTTGGCGTTGGCGTTGGCGTTGGCGTTTTTCATTGAGAACTACTAGTTTTGATTGATTGGACCATCAACACTAAAACCAACAGTATATTTTTTGTTTTTCTCTTTATTATAGAAATTCTCTAGGGGGATCCTTCTCCTATTTCTCTAATCGGCAACTATAATTTGGGTCTCCAACTCCAATTAAAGGAGAACCACAGTAGGTGTATCATATAGAGCTTAGTCCACAGTTAGCAGTATCAGAATTCTCTGTTTTTCCTACTTATTCTTGTGATTATTGCAGTTCTCTGTATGCGACACATTCCTTTGTTAGATTCTACATTGACGGAGCCAAGAGTCAAATATGTTAAGCAGCTTCATAATCACTCATAGAACATTACATATTTAATCTTTGATATTGCATATCGCATAACTTATTGCTGCAAGGCTCGTAATTTAGAGTGTGGTGAGATGGGACAAACAATAGAACCACTCACTTGATGGGTGGTTTTCTGCACAGATTTGCATACACCCTTTATATATGCAACTGATTTTATTAATAAGAACTCCAGCGACTCGAACTGTTCACCATCTAGAAAAGGTTGATAATGATATCGGTATAGTTTGTAGAATACTTTGACTGCACAATTGCTTGAGGCTTTTCTTACGAAAAGCGTGAAATTGATCATTTTAACCAACTTTTTGTGCAGCCTGACCGACCCGATGAAAGGGAGAGAATAGAAGCAGCAGGAGGAACAGTCGTAGACTGGAACGGCCATCGTGTCCTTGGTGTACTTGCTACTTCAAGATCTATAGGTATGTGCCTAGAGTAGATGGATATTTGTTGAAGTTCCTCAACATTTTTCCATTAGAAGCGTAAGTTGTCAAGTCATTCCTTCTGGTATGTTTGTTGATTTTGATATCAAACTTTGCTATGATGCAGGAGATCACTATTTGAGGCCATATGTGATGTCAGAACCGGAGGTCACTGTCACTCAGCGAACCGAGTCAGACGACTTCCTTGTAATAGCCAGTGATGGTCTATGGGATGTCATGACGAACGAATTTGCCTGCAACGTTGTATGGGAATGTCTCAATCGTCAAACCGATAGGAGATTTTCAGACGGATCGAGTGGAAATTGTTCTTTAAACGCAGCAGCAATGCTAGCTGTGCTGGCAATGGCTAGGGGTAGCAGAGACAATATCAGTGTCATAGTCGTGCAGCTAAGGAAGTCGGGCTCCTGACTTTTATTGTCAATTTGTATAGGGTCTCTGTTTTTCCTGTATATATACAGCTGTTTGTTTTAGCGCAGTAGCACGGTGGCTTGTGGTTGCTATATCTTGGGAGCATGGGTTGGTCTAACAGGGTAGTGTTTTTTTTTGTTGGTGGTGGTGGTGGGGGGGGGTGGCGCGGGAATCAGAGGTTCTGATGTTCATTATGTTATGATCAATCATGTAGTCATCAACATGTGGGGAAATGAACAAGTTTTCATTATTTCTTTTGGACTCTGTATGTGGATCATCATTGTTTTCTTCAAATTTTTTGCTCGAATTGGATGAGTACTTCTCCCCTGCCCCTTGTGTAGGCGCTTTGCTCAAGGTGGATGGGATCGAGTCTGATCGAGATGCCATCCTCTTGCATCCTCTACTGGTAGGGTAGTCCTGGGCGGCATTTGGTCTCTTATGGAGCCTTTGGGCCTAGTGTTAGGTTGTAGGACTCTTTAGTCCGCCTTTTCTCTAGTAACCAGTTTTATGCCTATTGGTCATGTAGTTCAACTTCTTGTCAACTGGCCTGAACTTCTCTTCGTATTTTTTTTTTTTTTCAATTAGTTCTTCCTCTGTTAAAGCTTATCCGTTGTACCATCTTATCCTGTTTAAGTAGACACTTCACCATCTTTCATCTATTTTCATCCAAATAGATTGTGATGAAGCTATTTTTAACCAGTCTATCACAAAAATTTACTAGGCTAAAAGTTTCGAAGTATCTAGACTTAAAGTCCAGTACTTGGGACGGGTTGAAGGTACAAAATCTCTTTGCTTCCTCCTGCAAGCAAAATAACACACTATAACTCAAAGTCTTCCCGTAGGGAGATTTTTCCGATGCCATTGTTTCAGTTATCATCATCTTTTTCCTTTCTCAGTTTTTGTTTTTAGTGACAGAGTTAGAGAGAAAGAACTCTTTCTCTATTTATCCTTTTTCTTTTTTTTGATACGGGCCGAGATTTTTTAGGCCTTGGCCCACGTTCCCTTTCTTCAAATGTTGGTTCCTTTTTTACCTCGCTCATCCTGATTTTTATTAACAATGTAGGACCTACTTTTTCTTTTTCCTCTCTTATTGGTCTATACTAAGGCGACTTCTGTTTACCCATTTAATAACGAGATTTTATTCTTTATAGCATTCATGATGTCAGGGAAATCAAATGATTAATCCTCTCTAAGCCTTACTTTTCATATATAATGCAATCTTCATTTAAGAGTGCTGTCGGTCTAACTATAGGGCACGACTCTTGATTCGAAAATAATCTTATATAGTCATAGAATGGGCTTGGGCTCTACCTCTTATAAGGTCCCTGCAGGCTTTTTGGTTTCAAAAAATCTATCCCCATCAGATTGCATCTTTCCATAGATTAATCAACAAAATCCTATTGTCCACTAAAAAGCAAAAACGACTCCCTTCTCTCTCTATTTACATATATAAATTGTGTTTTCCTGTTGTTTCAGCAATCCATGAATCAGCTTATGGACTTCACATGGTAATCAATGCATTTGGCATATCAGTGATGGACCGGTACTCATCTTTAAAGACCTCGAAGGAGTGGAATGGGTCCAGAGCTGCAAACACCTAACAATATCCATTTCAAAAGTAGGATGCTTCTATTTATAGCTACTTAAGAAACAGGGAGGAGTTAGGGTCCTAATGTTAAGGTCCTAAGAGGATTTAACGGAGGGCTTTGAGATTTGTTTGCTTAAGTCTACATTAATGAATAGAAATGGAGGGCTTGAGTATTTAAAAGTAATTCCTAAATGAAATATGTCATCTTCTACTCAACAACAATTCAATCGAGTAGTTTTTTTGTAGTTATTTGTTTTGGATGAGTGTGTTGTTTGTTGGTATGATATTGGTTTTTTGAGAAGTGGATGAGTATGTGATAAGATGTGTGGTGTTTTGGTTGAGGGTTGTAAGATGGAGGAGGTGTAGGGGTTCGTGTGGTGTTATTTTGGTTGGGTTTTGGTCTGTGGATAGTGATTGTGGCGCGAGGAAAAATTTGTTTGGGTTGGGGTGTGTGGTTTTGGGTTGAATGGGTCGATGAGGTTTTGTGGGTTGTGTTGTTGATTGAGTGATGGTGGGTTTGTTTGTGTGTTTGGTGTAGGGAAGAGAGAGGGAGAAGGAGAGAGGAAAAAGGAAAGAGAGTAGGGAAAGGGCGAAGTAAGGAGGAGAAGAAGAAATGGAAGAGAGAGGGGAAGAGAAAGGAAGATTAGAAAGGAGGCTGAGAAGGAGGAAAGACAGGGGGAGGAGAGGATGATCTTGAGGAGAAAAAGGGAGAAGAGGGGAGAAGAAGAAAAGGGAAAGGGAGGGAAAAGAGAGGAGTGACTATTTTTTAAGGAGTAGTACTGTTAATTCTAGCCTCCATTCTATTCATTAATGTGTTAGCAAACATCTCAGCCCTCCGTTAAATCCTCTTAGGACCTTAACATTAGGACCCTAACTCCTCCCTTATTTCTTAAGTAGCTATAAATAGAAGCATCCTACTTTTGAAATGGATATTGTTAGGTGTTTGCAGCTCTGGACCCATTCCACTCCTTCGAGGTCTTTAAAGATGAGTACCGGTCCATCACTGATATGCCAAATGCATTGATTACCATGTGAAGTCCATAAGCTGATTCATGGATTGCTGAAACAACAGGAAAACACAATTTATATATGTAAATAGAGAGAGAAGGGAGTCGTTTTTGCTTTTTAGTGGACAATAGGATTTTGTTGATTAATCTATGGAAAGATGCAATCTGATGGGGATAGATTTTTTGAAACCAAAAAGCCTGCAGGGACCTTATAAGAGGTAGAGCCCAAGCCCATTATGACTATATAAGATTATTTTCGAATCAAGAGTCGTGCCCTATAGTTAGACCGACAGCACTCTTAAATGAAGATTGCATTATATATGAAAAGTAAGGCTTAGAGGGGATTAATCATTTGATTTCCCTGACATCATGAATGCTATAAAGAATAAAATCTCGTTATTAAATGGGTAAACAGAAGTCGCCTTAGTATAGACCAATAAGAGAGGAAAAAGAAAAAGTAAGGTCCTACATTGTTAATAAAAAAATCAGGATGAGCGAGGTTAAAACCAACATTTGAAGAAAGGGAACGTGGGCCAAGGCCTAAAAAATCTCGGCCCGTATCAAAAAGAAAAAGGATAAATAGAGAAAGAGTTCTTTCTCTCTAACTCTGTCACTAAAAATAAAAACTGAGAAAGGAAAAGAAATGATAACTGACAATCATCGGAAAAATCTCCCTACGGGAAGTTATGAGTTAGTGTGTTATTTTGCTTGCAGGAGAAGCAAAGAGATTTTGTACCTTCAACCCGTCCCAAGTACTGGACTTTAGTCTAGATACTTCGAACTTTTAGCCTAGTAAATTTTTGTGATAGACTTAAAAATCTACAATCATAAATAATAATAGATGAAAGATGGGTGAAGTGTCTACTTAAACAGGATAAGATGGTACAACGGATAAGCTTTAAGAAAACTAATTGAAAAAAAAAAAAATACGAAGAAAAGTTGACAAGAAGTTGAACTACATGACCAATAGGCATAAAACTGGTTACTAGAGAATAAGGCGGACTAAAGAGTCCTACAACCTAACACTAGGCCCAAAGGCTCCATAAGAGACCAAATGCCGCCCAGGACTACCCTACCAGTAGAGGATGCAAGCAATGGCATCTCGATCAGACTTCCCATCCACCTTGAGCAAAGCGCCTACACAAGGGGCAGGGGAGAAGTACTCATCCAATTCGAGCAAAAAATTTGAAGAAAACAATGATGATCCACATACAGAGTCCTAAAAGAAATAATGAAAACTTGTTCATTTCCCCACATCGTTGATGACTACATGATTGATCATAATATAATGAACATCAGAACCTCTGATTCCCGCGCCACCCCCCCCCACCACCACCACCAACAAAAAAAAACACTACCCTGTTAGACCAACCCATGCTCCCAAGATATAGCAACCACAAGCCACCGTGCTACTGCGCTAAAACAAACAGCTGTATATATACAGGAAAAACAGAGACCCTATACAAATTGACAATAAAAGTCAGGAGCCCGACTTCCTTAGCTGCACGACTATGACACTGATATTGTCTCTGCTACCCCTAGCCATTGCCAGCACAGCTAGCATTGCTGCTGCGTTTAAAGAACAATTTCCACTCGATCCGTCTGAAAATCTCCTATCGGTTTGACGATTGAGACATTCCCATACAACGTTGCAGGCAAATTCGTTCGTCATGACATCCCATAGACCATCACTGGCTATTACAAGGAAGTCGTCTGACTCGGTTCGCTGAGTGACAGTGACCTCCGGTTCTGACATCACATATGGCCTCAAATAGTGATCTCCTGCATCATAGCAAAGTTTGATATCAAAATCAACAAACATACCAGAAGGAATGACTTGACAACTTACGCTTCTAATGGAAAAATGTTGAGGAACTTCAACAAATATCCATCTACTCTAGGCACATACCTATAGATCTTGAAGTAGCAAGTACACCAAGGACACGATGGCCGTTCCAGTCTACGACTGTTCCTCCTGCTGCTTCTATTCTCTCCCTTTCATCGGGTCGGTCAGGCTGCACAAAAAGTTGGTTAAAATGATCAATTTCACGCTTTTCGTAAGAAAAGCCTCAAGCAATTGTGCAGTCAAAGTATTCTACAAACTATACCGATATCATTATCAACCTTTTCTAGATGGTGAACAGTTCGAGTCGCTGGAGTTCTTATTAATAAAATCAGTTGCATATATAAAGGGTGTATGCAAATCTGTGCAGAAAACCACCCATCAAGTGAGTGGTTCTATTGTTTGTCCCATCTCACCACACTCTAAATTACGAGCCTTGCAGCAATAAGTTATGCGATATGCAATATCAAAGATTAAATATGTAATGTTCTATGAGTGATTATGAAGCTGCTTAACATATTTGACTCTTGGCTCCGTCAATGTAGAATCTAACAAAGGAATGTGTCGCATACAGAGAACTGCAATAATCACAAGAATAAGTAGGAAAAACAGAGAATTCTGATACTGCTAACTGTGGACTAAGCTCTATATGATACACCTACTGTGGTTCTCCTTTAATTGGAGTTGGAGACCCAAATTATAGTTGCCGATTAGAGAAATAGGAGAAGGATCCCCCTAGAGAATTTCTATAATAAAGAGAAAAACAAAAAATATACTGTTGGTTTTAGTGTTGATGGTCCAATCAATCAAAACTAGTAGTTCTCAATGAAAAACGCCAACGCCAACGCCAACGCCAACACCAAAACCAAAACTCTCTTTTCCCTATTTGTTCCGCTTTATTGAAGTCCTCATCCGGGCTGGCGCTAGCTAGGCATTTACTGGGAAAATCAAGTTCAATTGACCTGAATTCTATGTAAAAAAAAGACAAGAAAGCGACATAAAATTGTTAGGAACTCCACCTTATGATCACTTGAAAGTGGGAAAGCGACACCACCGCGAATTAGTACCGCCCTCGAGTCTCCGCAGTTCGCTACAACAATCTCCTCCTTCCCCACCAGCACGACCACCGCCGTGGACCCCATGCCTCTCGCCAACGCCACCCTTTCCTCCGACTCGGCCACAGTACTGCAGTTCACCTCCTCGTCCATCTTCGAGAAGCAGGAAGCCATCACCTTCTCCCAATCCATTCGCCGGCCGCCACCTGTCCTCCACCAGTCCTCCAGCTCCTCCGCCAACAGCACGTGCAGCCTATCCCGACAGGCGTTCGCCACCGTGTCCCCACCGTGTCCATCGTACACCGCGAATAAATGGTACGTATCGCACTCTCCCATCTCAACAAACCTCGGGGCCACTCTCACTGCGTCCTCCATCACTCTCCGCCTTCCGATCACCGATACCAAACTGTGTGATGGATACGCAAAGCTCCGTACCTGGTCTTCTTCTTCTCCTCCTCCAACGCCTCCGGATACCGGCGCTCCAGTCGGCTTGGCTCCATCCTCCAGAGAGCCACGGGATGACGGCGAATGCATAATCAGCTCTCTGATGCCTTCTTTGATTTTCGGTTGGTTCTCAGGAATGGCAGAGACTTGAGCAGGATTCAATTCCTTTATGTGCCTCTTTCGCTTATTTATGAATCCATCTATGAAACGAGAATCGTTTCCCCGGCTCCCCATCGAACGTTCTTTCTTTTTATAAATTCTGTTAGGCTTCTCGAACTGTGACATTCCAGACGACCTTTTGCCTCTCGTTTCCTTTCTTTGTCTTTCACTTTCTCATATTGCACTTCAACCACACGATCCCTGATGTACATTCAAATAGGTTTTAAAGAGAGGGAAGAGAGGGAATCTGGGCCGTTCTGCTGAACGGTGTGTTGGATGTATTCCACCTGTCTCTCGAGACGGCAGGGTTCTCGTTTGGGTTTTCTATGGAAGACGTGGACGGCTAAGATCGTGGTGGCGGACTCGTGGCACCCAGATCAGAGTTGATGCGAATAGGTTTGGCGGGAGATGTGTATTTGGAAGGGCCAGGCAGCCGGCAAATGACTGGGACGTGTGCGTTTCCGGGTTAATAAACGTGGCGTCTAAACTCTAATATTTGCTGCGGTGCATTACGGTCCTTGAAGAGAAGTTGCACGTGCCGTGTGCGTTTGTTTGTCGGTCTGAACCTCAAACTGAATCCAGAGAAGGAGTTGTGTGTGTGGAAGACAAGTTCAAGGGACTTTAAAGACACATTTTGTTTTTTGTTTTGGTTAAGGTGGAAATCCGAACGAGCATTCGCTCGCGTTCACCGGACAAATCCAATTACGCCTCACACCCCTTCCGTTGTTTCCTTTGCGACAAATTGTGCACCTCATGATAAGCTCAATCTCTTGAACAGAAGGAAAGCGTAATTCGTAAAAAAAACATTTACGAGGGTGGCTAAAAGGCGGCTTTGTTTGCATTAACAAAGCGGCAACAAAAGGCCTAAACCACAGAAACCGAGGACGTGGAAACAAATTTGTGAGCGATTCGAGTGTCCGCCGAAGCGCAATCGCACTCGTATAATATCTGATCTCACCTGCAATAATATCCTAACAGAGAATGTTTATACTTTTGTGACCCTTTTTACATTGGTCAAGAGTCCTAACTGATTGGGCCGTATGTTATCGATCTTGCGCCCTTTCGATCAGGGGAAAGGTCTCCAAGAAGAGCCCTCGATCTAAGGGAACTCTTGGGCCAAAGCTTATGGGGATAAGCAATATTTGTTCAGCTCGCAGCATGGAGCAAAGGCCTGGTCAAGTACTCAAGTACCGCCACCATTACATGCCATGCCAGTCTACATGTAAATGTTTCCCAAATGTTACCAAAGCTCTTACCAAAGATCCTGCCGTTTTCTGCAATGGTGTATAGGTTAAGCTTCACATATAATATTGTACGTTAAGGTGAATAGTCGACACTCATTAGCGGGCATGGTGACACTTGGTAGAACCATTGCATCTTTCCTTGAGCACGTTTGGTATACAAAAATCTTCAGAATTTTTTTGAATTCTCAGAATACAAAATATTCTATAACCAAACATCATTCTTAACACTACATAAAAATAACTAAAACATACATACCAATAAAATTAATATCACCTAAAAATTTTCAAAACACAAAAAATTCTCAAAAAACTCCCTAACCGAACACCCTCCTTTTTGTTCTTTTGAATGGGCAAGTGATCAGTTACGTTCCCTATCTGGTGCTGCATGCACCTGGTCAATATTTGAATTGTATTAGGTTAAACTACTCAGACATGTTATTCGTCGATCATATGCAAATCCTTCTCTTTATAACGATACCAAAAATATTCGACGCTGCATTTGAAAATATTTATTTATATTATTAATATTAAAACACATATATGTTCTAACATCGATGTAAATTAGTCCTATCATAAGTCTTTGAATATCATGTCTCCATTGTAGATGTGATGAATATTATATTGTATAGGTTTTGCATTTGGAAAAATGGTCAAATGTAATCCATCTATTCACATCGTGCTTAAGGCGACAGTAATTTATGTCATAGGAAATCATAGTTTAGCTGGTTAATAATGTTATTCGATATTATAATATTTTACATGTTATGTATCTTGTAGCAAATAAATATACTTTTTTCGCTTACTTGACTATTTGAGTTTTGACACTTTACATCTCAAACTATCTATTTTAATATATTTCGTCTCTCAACTACTAATAGTTACCGCTTTGCATTTCTTGACTTAATTTGAACAAAAATTGATATTTTAGTTTAGTAGAATGATGATTTCATATTTTTTTTTTTTTTTTGGAATACAGTTTTCATTTCACATAATAAAAATATCAATTTTCATCTAAATTAATAGATGCGTGCAAAACCTCAATTGTTAGTGGGCGAAAAATGTATTGTACCTAAATATTAAATAGAGAAGATTTGAGCTAAAGAGAAAAGAAAAGCGAGGAAAGACTTAAAGTGGTTGGTTTAGAAAGACTTGCTCCACATCAAGTAGGAGCCATCCCCCCCCCCCCCAAAAAAAAAAGAAGAAACTAAAAAAGGGCATTTGTTAAGGATTTTTTTAATGAATTTTAGCCCTTTTTCTAATTTTTTGCCTCCCAAAATAGTTTTTTTGTATGTAATTTCTTGCTTTGTCCCTGTCCACAAGCTCAATTTATCTTCTAATATACAGTTTTGGATTTAAGCATCCCACGTAGTTATATAGATGACAAGTTGTTACAACAAAAAAACCGAAGAAAATGAGCCCGCGCAAAGCCTTTTTTTTTTTTCAATGTTTCGGTTTTCAAAGTCCAATACCGAGTTGGCCCATCCATGTCTACCTTCATGGAACACAAGCCCAAAGAAGCAATGCAGAAGGAGAGAGAATCTGCCAGGGTTGACGGCGAAACCTGCAGAGAGTAGAATTTTCACGTTTCCTAAAGCCGAAGCTGATTCGCAAGAGAAACACAACTCCACGAGCTCATCAGAGAGAATTTTCTTCCAAGTATTAAACGTGAAGAAAGCAAAAATCAAGGTCAACGCTGAGAGAGAGAGAGCGAGAGAGAGAATGGAGAGTGGGTTGGTCGGCCTTTGCATCGAAGCGGCGTGCCAGAGCAAGGAGAGCGTGGAGAAATGGCGGAGGCAGAGGCGCAGCCTCGAGCGCTTGCCC
This sequence comes from Morella rubra, assembly GCA_003952965.2. Taxonomy (NCBI): domain Eukaryota; kingdom Viridiplantae; phylum Streptophyta; class Magnoliopsida; order Fagales; family Myricaceae; genus Morella; species Morella rubra. Next base: position 14,720,245 of record CM025854.1, read on the forward strand.
TCTCATCTCGCCGATGCTCTCCTCCGTCGCCTCCTTTGCCGACGTCTCCTGTACCCTTCTTTGCTTGAGTACGTCTAATCAAGTCATTTCCTGTCTGCTTCTTCAGAAAGCGTAGGAAAACTGAAAGGAAAAATCCGAATATGTTTTAATCGCACTTAAGAAATTGCTGATAAGCTTGATCTTTTATTTTGTTGTGCTTTTTTCCCTATGTAGGTAGTTCTTTGAATTCTGTTTAGCCGGAAGGTATTGGAAATATATATCTTTGCATCATCATGTTCTCTTACTATGTTTAATGTAGCTAAACTCAGATGTCATCAGTAACGTTTTAGCTCTTCGTATGATAGAATTCGAATGAACTCTAATACTCTATTAGAATTTTCGGAATTATTAAGCTGATTTGGTTGAGATCCTAATTTTCTTTGACTACAAACGAGGACAGGTAATTAAATTTGTTTTCCTTCTGTCTCGGGACGTCGTTAGTTCCCCCCGTGGCGGAGTGAGCTTGGGTTTTGCTAAACTAGATGTTGTGTTGTAGAGTTTTCAAATATAGTGCGGAGGAAATTAATCTCAGAGGTGAGAACACTGTGGACGCAGAATGGATGGCATATTTGGGAGCATTTCGTAACTTGCGCTCCTTGAATGTTGCAGACTGCCATAGAGTCACTAGTTCAGCGCTCTGGGCTATGACAGGTATTGCAATATCCTGAAAGAGGATTTTGAAAAGAAAAAAAAGACAAAAAATGTAGATCCAAAGAAACTTCTTACATTTGCTTTATGTTTTTGCTCGTTATAGGGATGAGTTGTTTACAGGAGTTGGATCTTTCCAGATGCTTGAAGCTTACCGATGCTGGGATTAGGCATCTTACATCCATTTCAACCTTGGAGAAGCTGTACATATCAGAAACCGGTCTAACAGCGGGTGGGGTTCCTCTTCTCGCTTCACTTAAAAACTTGTCTGTCTTGGACTTGGGTGGTTTACCTGTCACTGATCAGGCACTGAGTTCACTCCAGGTAATTCATTTTTTTCTTTTCATTCTGAAAATCTTTTGAAAAGTTACATGGTTCATAGTTGTCTTCTCGTATCTTTCCTCCTTGGACCATGACTGCTCCTCTAATGCCTGCACTGTCTCCCCCTCTACTGTGCACTTTGTGTGTGTGTGTGTGTGTTGTGTCTGTGTGGGTTGGGGTCAAAACTTCAATTTGTCTAGTCCTTTATTTTTGTAGGTGGACTATAGTAAACCTGATTTTCTTCTGCAATGAGCTAACTTGACATGATTGCTGCATTCCAGAAATCAGATTCTATTCCAATTTGTGAGAATCAGACTGGATGGATCTCCCAAAAATAGTTATTTGATCAATGTACTACTTCTATGCCAGCTTAAACGAGATGAGCAATTGATTAAGACATGAATTTATGAACCTTAAAAATCAATCTTGCTTGCATGGGCTACAAAAAGTCATTTGATATATTCTCTATAGAATTTTGAACTTGGGATTTTCAAGTATTCAACTCCTAACTTTAAATTTTAGGGGTGGAGGTGTCATTATCAAGTCCCAATCAAGAGAATTAATTAATCTTACCACAAACATCACTGTCTGACCACCACTATCACCTTTCATACTGCCATTACTACTCTTGCCGCTGTCACCACTGCCACCACCTCCACTACCTTTGCCACATCCTTATGTGACCATTGTTACTTTCACACTGCCGCCAACACCATTGCTGTTGCTGCATTTGTGTTACAGTTAACACCACTGCCACTATCACCATACCATCTCTATTGCACCACCATAGTCCCACCCTTCTCCCATCACCAGTCCTTGAAGTAATTATCACAGTTGTAGTCACTAGAATAAAATTGTAGTTTCTTAATTTGCTTTATTTTTCCTGTCATGTGGATATGTCCATTCAAATCCAAATAAATTCATTGTAGATTTTGCAAATCCCTCCAATTTTTCATCTAAACTCAATCTAATTGTCATTTTTTTTAGGTCCTTACAAAACTACAGTACCTTGACCTTTGGGGTAGCAAGTGTCTAACAATGGCGCTGCTGTTCTCCAAAAATACACCAAGCTGACCTTCCTTAATCTAGCTTGGACCAGCATCACAAAGTTTCCAAATTTGCCATCTCTTGAATGCCTAAACATGAGTAATTGTACTGTTAACTCTATACTTGAAGGGCATGGAGGTAAAGCTCCTTTAACAAAGCTTATTTTTGCGGGAGCTACTGTTGTAAAGGAGGCTGAGGCTTTTACATATGTCGAAACAAGTTTCCTGACCTTTTTGGATGTATCCAAGTCTTCCCTTCAAGTTTCTGCTTCTTACCTCATATGAAGGCACTGAAACATTTGGATCTCAGCTTTTGCATGATGGGAGATGATTCAGTCGAACATGTTGCATGTATAGGAGCGACTTGAGAAGTCTAAATCTCAGCAACACCAGAATCAGCTCTGCTGGAGTTGAGATTTTAGCTCCACACGTTCCTAATCTTGAAGTTTTGTCGCTGTCTTTCCACACTAATTGATGACATTGCCATCTCATACATCAGCAATATACCTTCACTGAATGTTGTCGATTTTAGCAACACCCACATTAAAGGTATAATTTATTGAATGCACTTTCTTGTTACCAAAAAAAAAAAAAAAAGCAAAGGAAGAAAATTAATGCATTTCTGTACTTTTGGGCTTCTGATTATATTGCTGTTATTGAAAGGAGGTGATGGCCTGAAATGTTTCGTTAGTGGGCCGTGATCATACTGATATTCTGCTCGTGTGAGCTCCAGCCACTAATAGTATGTTGAATTTTAATACATCACTGTGATGGTTATACTTTGCAATTTGGTGTTCCTTTATCATACCATCTACTTCATCAAATCATTTGTCTATACCTATGTTTCTGTTCTGTTTTCTGGTTGATTGACAAATCCACACTGCATTTAGAATAGGCCTACTAGGAAAAGAGTTTATATGAACACAAATGAAAGGTAAGCAGAGTCTGGCCCGAATTACCTCAATAAGGCTTTCTCAATTATTTAACCCATTTGTTCTATTCGCAGCAGCTACTCCTTTCAATGGCTTGCACCTGTACCTCGCTGGTTGGAGTTACGAAAATAGTCAATATGTATGATGCCAAAGAACATAGCCAGAAACAAAGAAAAAAAAAACCAATTATAAGATACTCATTATGCAGATTGTCTCCGTTGTGATCTAACCGTTGAAATTCTCGAACTATTTATTTCTGAAATATTCAAAGGAGTTAAAAATGTCTCTTTTGCTGCTGGAACACTTTATATGAGCACTTTTACTCTTTAAATTCTTAAAAATCTATGTAATTTAACGATTACCTGCCAATGTAAATTCCTCTTTTTTCCCTTGTAATCTAATGTCAAGTTCTTTGTTTCATTGATGTATGACTCACTTGACATTTATTTCTATATTTTGTGGACTCTCAGGTTTCATTGACCAGGTAGGTGCTGAGCCAAGCTCAATTCTCTCACTGCAAGAACTAGAGAGTCTCAACCATTTGGAAAGGTTAAATTTGGAGCAGACTTATGTCAGTGATGAAGCTCTAAAACCTTTACTAAACTTACAAGAGTTAAGAGATCTCTCTCTCAGAAGTATTTCCCTTACGGACCTTGCCCTGCACTACTTGTCATCTCTCCCAAAGCTGACTAATCTCTGCATTCACGACGCGCTGTGTTGACAAACTGTGGGCTTGTTTCATTCCATCCTCAGGAACTCTAAAAATGATGGATCTGAGTGGTTGTTGGCTCCTGACTGAGGATGCCATTTCGTCATTCTGTAAAACTTATCCTCAAATTGAGGTAAGGCACGAACTTGTGCATGTCTTGCCATCCAACCAAATTGGCTCGGGTCGTGCATCATCATCACGACTAACTTCAAGAACCTTGCCAGTGAACCAAAAACTGGGAAACATGCTCATTTCTCCATTTTTTGTAGGTAGGGGTTTTTTTCAGTAATTTCCTGCTGCAGCATGTTATCACTCTTTCTAATTTGCATTTCAACTGTTTTGAAATAGATCAAAGGTTGAAGTATAGCAGAGAGGAGCTACTTGCGCTGCAGTTTTCTTCTACATATCTTGAATCTCCTCTTGATAGAGGCATTACAAACTTCCAAGATGGAATTGAAGTAGCTGGCGAGACTCGTAAATCTTGCTCTTCCATGTTGCATGTGTTTGTGACATAATCTGTACTACTAGCTGTGTTTCTTTTCCTGAAATTTTTTTGTTCGATGATGGCTCTATCTGTTACTAGGGAAAATGAAATTGAGGTGAAATGAGACTAACAGGTCTTGCAAAACATCTTCCTTCAATTAGGAAATTTGCGATTCAACTGGGAACATAGATGTGAAAATCATGCTAAAGAGTTGGTTGGATGCTGGTGGACAGTGTCAAACTCAGGGTTCAATCGTGGGGAATCATGAGATCGAGAAACCACTGAACCAACCTCTTCTATTCAGCTTTCCGAGTTTATGGGTTCAAAAAACAAAAACAAAGAAAGAGGAAGTTGCTTCAGTGGCATGTTTAAGCCGGAAGGAAAATTATATGATGTTGGTTTTGTTTGGAATATTTAACTGCACTTGTTTTCTTTTCGTTCTTGGAATGGAGGTGCCTTCAGTGGCTTGTGCAAATCTTAATGCCATTTGTTTTACTCGATATTCTAGTTTTTATTTTTATTTTTATTTTTTATTTTGTAAGTTTGGACAGCACAAGTTTTTCTGCCGTTATATAATTGGAAACGGCAATAGCTCATTGAGGATGTTGTCCGGTGGTTACTTTTCACTGAAATTTTGATTTTTGAAAAAGAATACATTATTATCCCCGCACTGCATTTTTTTATTTATTAATTTACACTTGAAATTACTAAACTTGAGACATTGTTTGTACTTAAAGATTAAGATTTTTTCCCGTTAAAATTAGTAGAAAATGAGATAAGTGGCACAATCTTAAGAATTAAATTATACTAAGGGTAAAGTATCAAAATATTGATAGTTTGTAGTACAATATGTCAAATTTGCAAGTGTGAGGTGTAAATAAGTGGTATTTTTTTTTTGATAATGAAGAAAATTTGGGCACCTTTTCACGTGCATCGGATTCGGATGGTCTTGACCCATTATTCGCACTAGTTAGGTTCAATATTATGATAAACTCCAAGTCGTGCAGTCCTCTCAAGCTATACATGTCAGTTAAATCCGGTTTTACCACCCAAGCCAACCACTTGGGATTAGTAAGTGGTAATTAGACAGTATGCAATTTTTTTCATAGATTTTTTCTTTTGAAATGCGCTCTAAATAGCATAGACCAAGTATTATTATTTTTGGTCGTTTTGTGTGCTTAAAATTCCATGTCGGTACCCTCAGCGCGTGGGTCGGTTGGCCAGCAAAATAACTTTCTTTGGTAGACTTCGATTTAAACCTCCACACTAACTTCCGTAACAGATGAGGTTTTAGGTTAGGATATCCAGAGCTTCTCCCGCGACTACTTTATCCTACGACTTTGTATTCAAGATGAGTGGCGGTTCCACCGATGGGGGGTTCTTCATTACTAGGAAAAACAAAACTTTCCTTTGTTTTTCTTCTTTGTTCAATGCAGTTTCCGAATACCAGTTGTATTGATATTTAATTCAGTCCTTGTAAATAGTGCTAAACATTTTGGTCACATAGTACCAATTTTACTTCCCCTTTTGATTTGGATGAAATCATTTTTCATTTACCATACTGTTATTTCTTTTGCAATATATCGTAAAATTAACAATTCTGCTACATACCCTAAAACTACCAATTGATTCTGATGTATTCTCTTGTTTTTGAAATCTTGCCATTAAAATGGTGCCATAGGAGAGAAATTTATTAATATCTTGGATATAAATAGGGCTGTCTCTAAGATAATTGGGGCTTTTGGCAAAATTATAAAAAGAGACATTTTATAATAAATAATAAAATATTATATTAAAATATAAAATATCAATAAATTTTAGTTAACAATTATTCTTCTTGCTTTTTACTTTTTGAGATGCAAAATTACTTATCAAAGTTTTGTATTCAAAAGCTCTTTTTTAAGATTGAATTAATTTTTTAGTTTTTATTAGTATTTTCTATTAGACATTATATATCTCAAAATTATCCTAAATAGAAAAATTATAACTAACTATACAATAGTCAATTTAATCTCAAATTCTCAATTTTCTTCAGATAAAATAATGATGACTATAGCAAATAGAAAATAAAAGTGTCAAATTTGAAATTTGAAAGGTTAGAATAATAGCACCTGAGTTAATGGGAGAAAAGTGAAAGTACATATTTTGAATTAACAGTTGACAATTTAGCTATAAAGAAGGAAGGATAATGTGTTTAGAATAGAAAAATAAGGAAAGGTTGGTGAAAAGAAGAAGAAAGTATGGTTAAAGGAAAAAATAACTGGAATATGTTAAAAATAAATAAATTTTTAAGATTTAAAAAGTTTGAAATCTAGCTTTATGGGAATTTCAAAAAGTTTAAAGGAGATTTTGAAACTTATTTTTTCTTTTACTTAGTTAGGACTATTAATATTAAGTAAAATAGGAAGGCTCCTTGGCGCCTTAGGCAACTGCCTGTGCATAATATATATATTTTTATTTTTATACTGTGATTCAATTAAAAAAAAGAAGACAGAAACCATTCAATCAGCACTAAGTTTTGTTGCTGGATGCTTGAAATTGGATATAGAGATTCAGCTCGTATCCAATATTTTCGTATGGGTGGATTTCCTTCCCTCTTTTTTCTATAATTATCTAAAAAATAAAAAATAAAAATATATAGCACCCTGAGCAAAGTACAACCTGGGCGTCCATCACCATCTCCAACATTTAGTAATTAGATGCACACGGGCTATCTAAACTACGGATCAAAATCCTCTGTAATTTTCTGGCTTAGTTCAAAATGCTCCATCTTGACTTCCCACCAAAAGTCCAGATAGAAAAGGCTTGATGTCATAAAAATTACAAAATTCAGGCCACATGTGCCGTGGGAAATCATGCACCAAATAATCTATGAATCTTAAGTTGCATTTTGTACATATGAATGTTCGCAATTTTTTTCTGAGAGCTAGGTATATAGGAGCAGGTAAGGCATCAAGAATGAGTTGAATAGTGTAAGAAACTTTAATAAACAAATTAATTGAGAATAATAATGCCCTTCAAAAGAACACCGAGTTCATATACTGTGCATTTTTGTCACTTCCTATAGCCCCCCTTAAAGAAACTGCTCGTACAAATTTCAATTTAAACTTATCAGCTGCTTTATGGATGAGCTATATACGGTCACAAGAATACAAGGACTAGACAAAAAGCAATGTTATTGCTCAATGGGAGAAAATTTTGGCTCCAGAAGTAATTCCTTCATGCACTTTACTGCTTTGTGCTCTTGTACATCTTGTCGACGACATTCTGGGCAACAAGGAGATCAAGTCATTAGTTTCACCACCAAGGATCTTCCTTTTTTTTTTTTTTTTTTTTTTTTTTAAAATTATGAATACAAATAACAATCTCATCAATTAGGGGAGACATCATTTGAACAAGTAATGCATTGAAAAAGTAATGCATCAGCAAAGAACTAAGCAGACGAATAGACAGGAGACTTCATACTGCCAAGACCCTGGGGGTATTAGGGAGTCTAAAGTCAAAATGGCCACAACCATGAGCCAAAAGAAAAAGAATCACAATTCCAGTATTTGTTTTCCAGATGGCATTATGCTGACTACCTATTTTATAGCTATCAGAATCAGGGATATGTCTCAGCCCATGACAACAACATTCTTTTGTAAGTTACTTCTGCTACTTCTATTCTGTCTGCAAATAAGACGGATTACCCTTTTTCTATGGCAATATAATATAGATCCTCAAATTGGGATTGCAGCCAGCAAAAAAATGGGTAATTAAGTGAAAGGGAAATTCACACAATGCATGTAATCAACGAGAGAGAGCAACAAGGACCAACCTGATAATATTTAAGCAACTGGGGCCTCTTCTTCTTATAGGTTGGAGTGATAAGGTCACGTTCGATGTCAAATAGCACAGGGTCAAGATGAACAGCTTTAATAATCTCAAAACCTTTCAACTGCCAACAACAAAAGTAAATATCATTAAGAGCTTAGTCATTGCCAGGCAGAAATCTATTCATGGACCAAGTTCTCAAGGAAAGTGAGAAGCCACCTTTTTCTCTTTAGCAATCTTCGTGAGCTCCCCAAGAATGTATCCTTTTGCCCTAGAATCTTCACAGATAGAAGTGAAATCCCCAGAGACACCATTTTGTTCAGCCCAACGCTCAAGTGCGTCCTTGTTGGGGTTCACCACAGCAACAAGGAAGGACTCGAAGCTGTTACCATAGACCCATATCTAAAGTGGAAGGGATAAGTACATTGTTAATGTGTGCGAGATTTCACGGGGTGGATCAAAGCTGGAATAATGAACCAAGCCCTTACATGTACACTACACCTTTGAAGTCATATATCCTTCATAAGGAAACAAAACAACCAAGTTGGCACAAGAATCATTTGTAACCTCTTCTGAATTCTCTCCACCAGGAAAGGTGAGCATATTTTGCAACAAGAATTATGTCATGCTTCTACACAGGTCAAGATGAACAGAGATCTTGCAGCCAGACATTTATGTCTTTCAGGGCTCAGTGTAATATGGATATGGGCATCATAGGTAACAACTAAAGAGTCATATGGATCCACAGATTCGTCGTGTTTAGAACCATTTTTTATATATTCAAAAACAGCTGTGCTACTTAGATTAGTACAGGCGTGGAAGGGCCATAGCCATAAATGTCACGTTCACAGCATGTGGCGAAGTATCCATGTCACCTAATGCAACCAAAGAAAGAGGAAAACAAAATATAGGTAGTTCACAGGAAGACGTACCGAATCTATATCACTAACAAGACCATAAATGTTCTCCAAGTTTTCAACAGCAACATATTCTCCTTGAGAAAGCTTGAATATATTCTTCTTGCGATCAATAATTTTCAAGCTTCCATTGGGTTGCCACTCACCAATATCCCCTGACACAAAGATCGTCATCAACAAGGGTAAGTGAGAAACCAATTAATGATAGGGTAACTAAAACTTAAATCTAAAAAGGAGACCGTAATATGGGCAAACCTGTATGGAACCACCCATCTACAAAGACCTCCTTGGTGAGGTCTTCACGTTTGTAGTACCCTGAAAACAAGGTTTTTCCTCTTAGGCACACTTCTCCTCGTGGTGTTTTTGAAAGGGCATCATAACCCATTTCGGGAACAGATTCCAGGCATACTTCCAGATTGGGTACTGGAGGGCCTACAGTACCAAGCATTGACAGTTCATTGGGCACAGAGACAAATGACCCCGCACAAGTTTCTGTCAGACCTACATTAACATTGATACCATATAGTCATTGAGGCACATCATGTAATACCATCACAGGCATTCTGTGCAAGCCATAAAAGCAAAGAAGGCATCTAGTAAGCAGGAACTCCAGAAGATTGGCATACCATATCCTTGTACAACATGACAACATGCCACCACTCGCAGGAAAGTTTCTACCTGACCAGAAAGGGGTGCTGCTCCAGACAGAATAAGGCGTAGCCTACCGCCCAACCCTTGCTTCACCTGAGGACACAAGAAAAACTAATGAGATTTGAAGAGTAAACAGGGTGTAGATACGGTAAGTGTTAATAATGTCTAAGGGGCAACGGGGGAGACAAGAATGTTTTTTTCCACCACCTGGCTAAAGACAATTTTGTCCGAAATTGGAGATGCCTGTTCATGTTTATTCCCCTTCTGCATGTTATGAAACTTGCTGCAGAAATCGACAAGTATTAAGTAAAAGTTATGATCAGATAAAGAAACAACAATGCACCGATCAACTGGGCAAAGAGCATTAAGTACAACTCAGATAAACTCAACAAAGTCTTAAAGCCGGGTCCACACAGTGGCTTAAATTTACCTATAGATTCAAAGGAAGCGACATTCCATACATAAAGTTCAAATAGATCATAAGACGAGTGGAAGTAACAGCGACACAAAAGAGAATTTGACAAGTAGAATACTTGAAAACGAAAATGCAACATATTTTTTCTTGATGTGAACTAATTGGAGATTTTGGATAGACTTACTATCCATATGCCAAATTGAACAGTGTCTTTTTCAATACACCCCCAGAGGTAATCTTCTGAGTCAAACCTGCAAATAAGCAGGGCAGTAATGATACATCAAATGTTGGAGATCAAACGGGAATCTTCTTATGTGTTCATTACCCAGTAATATTGCGTTAGAAGAAGAATGAAAAAATTGCAAATCAGTGGCCCAACAAAACAATGCACATAGCAGAAGGGCATTTTCCTTGCTGAAATGTCAAAGTTCCTCTGACTAATTCAGCATTAAAAGATGCACAAGAAGTGCAATTCAGTGGCCTGCTAAAATAATCACAAAAAGAAGCCGAAATTCAAACTCACTAGCACGTCCAGCAAAAAGCGGAAGTTTACCTGCATAAATTCTATCTAAAACACGTGGCACAGCACAGAAAATAGTCGGTTTTAACGCCCCAATGTCCTCAAGCAGTAGTTTGACATCCTGTAGAAATAAAACTAAGCAATTATGATATTGATCTCCTATTAGGTGAGGAATATTTGTACCCATACTTATACTCACCCCACGCCAGTACCCTATTGAGGCACCGTGTAAAATAAATAGTTCCTCTATCACCCGATCAAAGATATGCGCAAGAGGAAGATATGACAGGTATACATCCGTTTCATCAAACTATCAAAGAGAAGGAAACGTGTGAGAAGTCAATATTTTTAGATAAAAGGATCAATCAACATAGTTGACTTCATATGCACAGGTGCCTTTATTTAGGAACACATGTTATACTTGCTCCATTTTTAGCAGATTGTCTTAGCTAGTGTTTCCCATAGATAACAAGTTGAAGGGAGCAGGAAATCACATGTTCATCAACACTCTCTAGCACATGTTTTAGCCCAGATAAAACAGCAATGATGCTCTCATTTGATAACATTACTCCCTTGGGATCACCGGTAGTTCCACTGGTATACATGATAGTGCACACATCACTTTTTTTCTTCACTGGAAGATCAAATTGTTTACCATCACCCTGAGAAGAATAGTCATAAAAAATTTTGCATCAGAATCAAGAACTATAAACAAATAACAAAGAACCTGGAACAAGTATCAGTTTCAAACATGTCCATGGAAAACAATGACCATTAGACTATACGTTAACAATCTCAAATGCAGAAAAAAAAAACACAATTGGAAAGATATAACCTAATCATTTTCAGTCTCTTCCAAATAATGTCTCCAAGAGCAAGTAACTTATGGAGATAGTCATACACTACGTCCACAACATGATGATTTATACTGCGCATGATATAGAAAGATTGTTTCCTTTTATCAATGTTCTCAATCATAACAACTGTATAAACCCTCAAAAACATAAACATAAAATAAAATAAGCTACCAGTTGCAAAAATTCAGCCCATGAATTTATTGCTAGCCCAAACTTCTCAACTTCCTCCCTTTGTTCAGGTGTAACCTTGCCAAAGCTCACAATTCCTACAAAATAAAATATGTAAATCGTATTGGCATGAATATAAACAAAGGAATCCAAAAGCAAAGTTTAACTTACTTTTGAGACACTTAGCTGTGTTGGGCAATGTTTTCAACACCTGAAAGGACAAAGTAGAAAGAACCTTCTTAACATATAAAAATGGTGAAATTTCCCAAAACCCCTCCAACTTTGCACTATTATAGGACTTATCAACTGAAGGAGAACGTTTCCAGTAACACTAAAGTGATATTTGGCATGTCAAAATTTTTTATTATTTCAATTTTAAGAGAATTTTTAGAGTTTCACTTTTATGGGGTTTGTGAAAAGTTGTTTAGTAGAATATTGAGTCTTATTAGAATTTGGGAAAAAGTGTAGATAGAATGAGTTGACGGGGATTTTGAAAATTAAAAAAAAAAAAATCGACCAAGATTTCACTTTCTTGTTTGGCTAAGTTTTGAAAATTCAAAAAAATTCTGTAAACAGTGAGAATTTTGGGTGTTGCCAAACATCACCTAAGTTTAGAATGATTACAGTATCTTCCACTGAACCCAACACAACTTGAGTCAGAAACACAAATGTAGGCACATAAAAAACATACCTCAGGAATTTTTTTCTCTTCTGCAAGCACAACTGAAATCTCTGCATGGCATATAATAAATTCCACAGCACCAAAACCTAAACAACAAATCAGCAGTCGTAAACACTGTATTTGACAAGAAACTTAAGATTTAAGGTGAATGGATTTACAGATTTGGATTTTGGAGAGAACATTAAACAACTTATGTAAAACAGACTATCAGACATGAATTATACGATGAAAACCTTTAAAGGAATTGCATATCAATTTCGAATAATGCTTACCTAAAGTGTCATATAAAGGAACACAAGAAAAAGCATGAGCATTGCAGGCCTGCATGAGTATTTCCAAGTCAATTAAAATATTCCAGTGAAAAAGCACAAGATCTTAGGACCAATAAAAGTCCAAGACAACTAAGCAACAGAGGACATCATTAACATGAATAAAAACCAGACATTAAACATGCGACTTAGGTCGATGCTTTATAACAGTTAAAACTGAATGGAGATTAGAAAGGGCTTCAAGTAGGAACTTTTATAGCAAAAGAAACTGAAAAAAAAGTGAACCATAAGAAAACATTTTAGCATAAACCAATATCTTTAAGGACTGAAAGATAACGGCCATAAACATCGAGCAATTATAAAACATAGAAATTGGAGCCCACACCCCCCCTCCCCAAGCCTTTTCCTTTTACTCTGACATTTATTGGAAGATATATCTTCTGTCATGAATGAAACAAGGGAAAAAATCAAGGAAAAAAAAAGAACTGACCTCCATGCTTATAACCCACTGGGGACAGTTGATACCAAAAATACCGCATTTTGCTCCCTACAATCCAGCAACAAAAAACAGGGAAGTCGCTTAGGAGGGTACTTCAAGTAAAGTATTGCTGGATAGTATATTTCAATGACGAGAGATAGTAGACTTACTTCCTCAACACCAGAACTTCGGAGAGCATTTCCAACTTTAATTGCCAAGTCGTATATTTCTTTGTAAGTTTGCCACACATATTTACCAGCCTGAAAAGGTATGATCCACAACATTTCAGTTTAGCTCATAAGTCAAAAGAGGTCGTAGAGTAGCAAAGGTAATCCACAGAGAGACAGAAATACGTAGACTAAAGATCTATTCACCTTCCCATCCACAATTTCACGACGACCAAGCATTGGATTCCCCGGAAATCTCTCGACGCTCGTGCTGGAACAAGTGCACAAAAATATTCCTGGGGTTATGATTTTTAGAAGGAACTAAATTTATTCCTCTTTCGATTTCTCAGTCTTCTATAACGGCTGTTGCAAACTTGCAGTATATTATGGGAAGGCTGAACCAACAAAATATACGTCCCGTGTCCAGGACATTAAACATGCACAGATTAAATTTGAGCAAACCGACTATATAGTTGTCAATAAAACTAACAGCTCTGGGAAAGGAGCATAAAAGCTAAAGCACATGCACAAAACGAACAGTTCATTTTAGCATGGTTCTTAATTTTTCTTTTAATCCAGCAATTTGATCTGGTTCAGTAACAAAACCACTCCCACCCCCCTTCAAAAACAATATAGTTCATCGAATATACAAATGAAATCCTCAGAATTAAATTTGAGCAACTAGATTCCGATAGTGGTACTCGAAACTTCATAGTAGCAAAAGCACCAGCTCTACAAAAGCGACAAAAGTACAACAAAACCAATTCGATAAGATTCGTCGTTACATACGTCCTGATGAGAAAACAAACAGATGCACTCAACTTTTTCTTTCCTTCTTACTTTGAAAACCAGAAAAAACCGAAAAAAGTAACAGAGAAATAATTTTTTTAAAAAGAAAGTCTTTTCATTGCCCGAAACGAAGTCTAAATAAATAAGTTCGTACCGGAACAAATCCCAGCAACTATCCAAGCCTTCAGCCGAGGGCTCCTTCGAGTGAATGTTGCGGTAAACTGGTCCCACCGAAGGCCTACCACCCTTGGCCTCCTTTGCCTTCTCCACCTCCATTATATAACTCTTCTGTGCATTCTCAACTCTCTCTCTCTCTATCTCTCTCTGTTTGAAGCAACAATCTCAATAATCCGAGCGATCACGCTGTGACTCTCAAAGAGAGATGCGAATTTATATGCATTGAGAGAGAGAGAACAATAAGAACAGAATTAGAATTAAGAAATTAAGTTGGCTGAGAGTAGCCGGAGTGGCAGAGTTGGTTTATACTTAATACGACTTTTCTTCTTTTTTACCTTTCTTTTTTCTTTTGTGTTTTTTATTTTTTATTTTTCCTGAGAGCTTTTATGGGGTTAACGATGGTCAACTGAACTGATGAGTTCCATATCTTGACAGAGTGGAAATTTTTGAAATCGATCGTTCTTCACCGTCTGATTTCACCTGATTTTGGATCAGAGCGCAGAGCTGCATCAATAGAAATAAATCAATTGATCATCTTCCCGTGTGCCATCACCTAATTACAGCATATTTTGAGCTGAAATTATCAATTTTCAAATCCAAGATTATTTTATGCTTCAAAATTTAACTAATGTTTTGGTTTATATTAAAAAATAATGTGATAAAAACACTCTTTAAAATAAAGAAACACATTATATATATTCTCTACATAGCCGGATTTACTCATAATCTTAGGTTAGTCTAAAGTTGCCAAATGCATGGCTTATTATTACGTACATATTTGACATCATATTGTAAAATGGTTAATTTTCTTCAAAATACATATCGTGTTGTTAGGCTTTTAAAAAAATTACGAAATACATATAGGTATTGACGTAGTAGTACAAGTAGACTTAATTATATTCCATTATACATATAATATCTATTAATTGTCCCATTAAATTTAATACGCGATTTTACAGACATTGACTGGTGAAAAATCCTCTAATAAATCTGCAGGATATTATTTAGTAGTTCATATATTATACTAATAATAAAATGCGTGCTTTGCACGCTGAGGCAGACACTCATATTATTTATTATTATTCACGTACTTCGCTAAAAGAAATAAAAATAAAAATGAAGTATATATATAAAATAAGAAAATAACTCCACGTTTCCGTGCTACAAAGACACTTTGTGCATGCCTTTTTCATGAACACGTTCAAGATACCTGCAGAATAAGCCAATCTCATAAGGAACTCAACCCCACTAGGTCCGGTTAGCAAGGAGTATACCCGTGAGTAGACCCGTATTTTCAACTTCTAAAACTCTTTGGTAATTAATTCCCGTATTGAATTAACTTGGTTCAAGAAATTGAAGATCGACTTAAACTCAGAAAACGATTTAATAATCTCTAGTGGGAAAATAAATAATTTTTTTCCATGTACTCTCGATCGGCCTGCCTTTTAAATTAAAGCCTATATTAGTGGAGTACTTTGTATTGTTCATCTCGCATGTTTTTTGGTCAGAAGGTTGATGACATGATAATCTCATAAATATATAATATATATCCTTGGAACTTCCGCCGCTACATAAGAAAAGCAAACTGCTGAGACTTTATATGTGTGTGTGTGTGTGTGTGTGTGGTGTTTTTTGTTTTAACAATTTGGCCTTTATGCTTTAATGCAATATTGCTTCTTTGTCTCATCCTCCACCTTACATTAAAAGTTATTTCAATACTGTTGATGTTCATGCAATGAGAGAGAGATTAAACTGTCAGCTGTGTCATTATGTGACATTTCTCACTTATTGTTTAGGTCCGAGACCTTGCATAAATTTCTTTCGTTACCAAAAAAAAAAAAAAAAAAAATTTATTTTGTTTCAAAGGCAAAGGAAATTATGCAGACACGTTCTTGCGAACTCGGTAGTTTTAGATATACTCAAGTTGCGTTATTCAACGGTTTACAAAGAATAAGACAGGTGTTCGTTAAACCAAAGAATATGGCAACATAGATCACGTCGGATTTCCCAAGAACAGCAAATCCAAAAATATCGTTTTATAATTCTAAGTATACATAGCAACGATGAGTTAATAAACAAATTCAATAGATTAGTGTCACAGTATATATATATATATTTGAATAGGGACGCTTACCTGGGAAATTCTGACTCTAGCTGTTCCAATTAGAATTTATCCGCTAGCTAGTTGGACCCAGTCCAGTCTCTTTCCAATTAGTTTTTAGTATATATGCTGATATGTTATCGTGAATCTCGAGGCGTACAATTACAAGTATGTGCAATTTTGTTACGCAAGGATACATGCTAGAAAAAAAAAAAAAAAAAAACTAAAAAATATAAGGCTTTGATAGGGAACAGAAGGATATTATTATTATTTTTTTCTAAGCCAGAAGGATATTTAATTTCGAAGCTTGAACGTAGCGAGTAATTCGCGCGCATCCAACAACATTAATGTTTAAATTTAGAAGTGGAATTTATCGTACGCGTGAAACTTCAACAATTAAGTATTTGAGCTCTAGTTCGCTTTATAAGACAGGCAGGCAGGCAGGCGTAAACCCAAATAATATATATACGGCAAAGTTTTTAAGTCCAAAAATATCTTACTTTACAATGCAAAGAGATAGTCAACGATATTCAGGAGGAATATAGTCAGGGTCGTTTTCACAAATCATGATAGGTTACTGTCCACAGTATATATACATTTTTGTGTTATTATTATGTTTTCATTTTCTATATTTAAGTACTTATTTTAAGTTACTTTGATCTGTCGTCTTCTTATCAAAAGGGTGAGATGACTACCCTTAAGTTTAATTATAGAGATTCTTACTCACGACAGAATGTTCAGATTAAATTATAGTTACTAAACAAAAAAAAAATTGAACCATCACTGTACCTAATGAAAATGCAACGATCTTAAGAGGCTGAGGGTTCAATCCAAAAATCTCTAGTCTTTTACACTTTCATCCCTGTCTAACATTGGGTTACCTGCTCTTTCCAATTAAATTAAAAGTCATTGAATATTATTTCTGATCATTTATTCTTCTGCGTGTAGTATATCATGAGGCACACAATTATAAGTGGTTGTTATGTAAGATGCACAATTATAAGGCCTTGATTATAAGTAATGTAAGAATTAATTAAAAGCTTGAACATAGTGAGTCATTCGTATCCAACTACGTTGTTCCAATTAATTTAACGAACTCCAACATATAATTACGCGAAAAGAAGAATAAAAAAAAAAGAAGAAGAGAAATTAAGGTAGAAGTGGCATAACACATCTACTGTGTCGATATATTTCCATATGCAATTAAACTTATTGGATTAGGCTTAGAAAAAAAAAACTTATTGGAGTAGGATTAGTGCATATATAGCATAGAGGATATTAATTAATGCTCCTATGAGGACCCGGAGACGTGCATGGTAAGATTTATCTATGTTAGTAGTTTGACAACAAAGATCAAGCTAGCCTGTCGACGTTCACTCTATCTAGATCGTACATATATCGGCATGTCTTATAGTATAGTTTCAGCGAACTGAGTACGGACTGATATCCACGACGGAAACCAAATATATATATATATACTCGTGTTAATATTTTTAACTATTTTTTTTAGTTGAAAACCGATCGTGTCTGCAATGAATTAGTGGTTGAATTAATTAGTCTGCGTACTCATACACTACAGGGAGTAATATTATTCTCGGTTCTCACTGTTCCATTTTTTTTTGGCAAAATTGCACCAAGGGCCCCTGTGGTATCACAAAGTTGCAATTAAGCCCCTGAGGTAATGATTTAGACATTTGACTGCCTGAGGTATTGATTTTTTAAAAAATAAGCTCATCCGTCTATTTCCGTCCCAACACGTTAACGGTAATTCCACGTCAAGCCTATCACGTCGCGCCACATGTTCCGTCTTGCTGAATCACCCCTAAATTGCCATATCAATGTTGACCCACTCATTCACTAACGCCACATCAGCGCCTAATCAGTGACGACGTTGTCTAGCTCTCAGTCAAAACCCATTAGCCGACTGCCCCCCTTGGAATCTCGATCAAAATAACTCAGCAAAGATAATGAGTTTTGATTGAGAGCTAGACGACGTCGTCGCTGATTAGGCGCTGATGTGGCGTTAGTGAATGAGTGGGTCAGCGCTAACATGGCAATTTAGGGGTGATTCAGCAAGACAGCATATGTGGCGTGACGTGATAGGCTTGACATGGAATTGCCATTAACGTGTTGGGACGGAAATAGACGGATGGACTTGTTTTTTAAAAACCCAATACCTCAGGGAGTCAAATGTCTAAATCGTTACCTCAGGGGCTTAATTGCAACTTTGTGATACCACAGGCCCTCGGTGCAATTTTGCCTTTTTTTTTCCCCTTTTCCATATATTACAGCTTATAGTAAATTTTACTGTTTTCAGTTCTATATATTTGTTCATTTCAATTTATTCATTCAAACATGTTTCCTAACAATAAAAACCTTTTCAGCATTTAATAAATTTTTTCATCTAATCATTTTGCATTGATTTCTATGACATTACAACATGCATAATTATAAGTATTGAAAAATTATAAACATTTTCTTTTTACAATTTTTTTTTCTTTCAAAGCTACTAATATCTCAATCATTAGCATCCATATATATATATATATATAAAATCAGACAATGCTAAAAAATATAAAGATATTATAAAATGTTCATGGTCATTAATAAAATTGGGCATTTTTATTATTATAAATAAAGCTTAGAGGTAAATACAGGAGCGAGGCGTGACAAAATGGACAATAGTTTTAGTGATTACCTAGAGATTCGTTGCCAATTGTCTCCAAATATATTAGAAATGTGAACTTTCAACTATTGAACTATCCAACTTAAGTGGTTCGGTCTATAAGACTTACATTCATTGTGAAAGCCCTATGACAATATTTTGTATTACGAGTGCATATAGATTACAAGTTGAAAGTCTTTATTTATAGAAACAATACAAAACATAATAGGAAAATATTCATATATTTAAATTTGAATCTCTACATTGAAAATTTGAATCTTCATAACGATATCAAATATTTGATATTGTGATAACCATAATATCATATTAAATCTTTAAGATTTGATTATGATATTATCTCTAACATATGTGAGCACTATGGACATTCATTGACCATTCATGGGTGAAATGGAACCCTCCTATCATTACGGGTCGAGTGTACTCGAGGCCATTCGATCTTTGGACTAGCTGCTGGTATTCGTCGAGGGGCTTGGCTCCCCGTTAAAGCAAATGAACTGCCAAAATAGATGCATGCATTAATAAATATGCCATAATCGAAATGGGACATCAGCCTACATTCTTGTTCCTGACTCAACATTATCTTCTTCGTGTTTGGAACCGGACCTCCTTAACGTCTAGTAAATTGTAGACGAAGTTTACTTTCTCTTCACTCCAAATTTAGGATTTTCTCTTTGTATCTTTTCCTATAAATAGAGGCTTATGTTATAAGAGTAAATTGCACGTGAGTATTGGGCAGAGAGAGAGAAAAAGAGAAAGAGCATGGTGTGGCTATTTTATTGGGCGGGTAGAGTGATTTTCTTAAGTGTTCTTAATAAAATTGCTCTGGGTGGACGTAGGCCGGATTGGGGGCCGAACCACATAAATTCTTGGTGTTCTTTTCTTTAATTTTCGTGCCGCTTTCCCAACAAATGAAATCCTCATAATTAAATTTGAGCAATTAGATTCCAATAGTGGTACTCGAAACTTCATAGTAGCAAAAGCACCAGCTCTACAAAAGCGACAAAAGTACAATAAAACCAATTCGATAAGATTAGTTGTTACATACGTCTTGATAAGAAAACAAACAGATGCACTCAACTTTTTCTTTCCTTCTTACTTTTAAAACCAGAAAAAATCGAAAAATAATTTTTTTTTCAAAAAGGATTAAATAAACTTTGCATCTTTTATGTATGGAGTGTTGACACATTACACCCTGATGTATTATTTTTGAGACATTGAGTCTATAGAGCTTTACATTATTTTGATTTGTACCCTATACCGTACTTGGACATCAATTTAGATGTATTTAATCAAAATGTGCTTTTCATGTGACTACTATCAATGTTAGATTACAATTTTGCCCTTGAGGCTAATACAACCATATTTTAATTAGCTTTTATATAAACATGGGTCATTCAATTACAAAAATACCCCTCCTCTTAGCTCAGTGTTTCTCTCATCACCAGTTCAATTTTGAAAAAAGGGGGTGAAAAGAAATGAGAAAACAAATTGACAGGTTATTCAGTTTCGAACCCGTCAGAGACATCTGATCGAGCCCTAACATAACTGATAAGGGTGAGTACATGAATGAATAGAACCGGAATGACTTATTCCGTTTCCGATTCCATACTTACCGGAATCAAATATCTGGTTCTAAATTCTGGTTTCCTGATGTGGCTTTTTTGGCTAGATTTTTTTTTTGCCTTCAAGCATTTTGCATCGAATTTTGCACAAAATTTTTTGTTATACATCATAAGTTAACAATAAATAAAATAAAATAAATATTCATCTAAAATCTAAATAAACATTCATCTAAAATAAATTACAACATTCTAAAATAATGGGTAACAAAAAAAGGTTTAAGCCGTATTTTAAAATTACAATGTTTTAAACCCTATCTAAAATAAATAAATATTCACTCAAAATCTAAAGTAAAATTATAAGGTTTTGAGCCACATTTCTATTAAAATAATAATAAAAAACCAAAACTAGAAATTTCGCTAATTCTGCCGGAATTTCCTTTTCTAGTTCCAATTCCAAACAATACAAAAAATGCATTTTGATTTCGATATATGCCGGTATCGGAACCGGAATTGGAACCCAAAATTCCGATATTGGCCAAAATTTTTGCTCACCCTTAACAACTGATGACTGAATGAAGGTCTATACACTCTCTCTCTCAACGTGTTGTTCTTTTTATTTTTGTGTGTATCTGTACGTGTGGGTGTGCGTGTACACGTGTGTATGATTAGTTGGATGTGGTTAGATGTGGAGGATGAATGTTGGGCTCAGATAGAAAGATCGGATTGGAATCGATGGGATGCATGAAGTTTTGGATTATTTCTGAGCTTTGTGCTCTTTTATGAACTTGTGGAATTTTCAGTGGCCATGAACTTGAATTGTTCAAACCAAATGTAGATTTCCAAGATCTTGTCTTTGCTGGAAAAAGACAGTTTTACTTTGGGCTTGATCTGCTAATGGGTTCATGGCAATCGTGGGTTAGGTCAAGATTTGGGAAGAAATAGCTATGCGATTGTTTAGGCGTGTT
Organism: Morella rubra; assembly: GCA_003952965.2. NCBI lineage: Eukaryota > Viridiplantae > Streptophyta > Magnoliopsida > Fagales > Myricaceae > Morella > Morella rubra. The sequence continues at coordinate 14,741,641 of CM025854.1, forward strand.
CGTGGGTTACAAATAAGGTTTGGGGACATGAGGTAAGAGGAGGACTATGTGTTAGCCTGGAGGGCAAAATTGTAATTTAACATTGATAGTGAGAGACACTTTTTGACGAAATCTATCTAAATTAATGTCTAATTACGATACATGGTCTAAATTAATCAAAATAATGTGAAACTTTATGAGTTTAATGTCTCAAAAATAATACAACATGTGCAATGTGTCAACACCCCATACCAGTGGCAGACCCAAGGGGGGTTAAGCGGGGGCGGCTGCCCCCCTTGGTTTTGTTAAAAAAAAAAGAAAGAAAAAAAAAAAATATATATATATATATATATATATATATATATATATTACTTGTGTTTTCCTATCTATTTGTGCTGCTATAAACAAGTTTAATGTGTCGTGGTTTATAAGTCAAGTCTTTCAACGTCATGGCTTTTTTATTGTTTCTGTTCATTATATGTATTTTACTATAAAAATATATTCAATACACATATTTTCTACTTATAGAGTGCCAGAATCTGGCAATACAGTCCCACTGTTTTTGAGGAAAAATTATTTAGATAAGTTTGAAGAGTTATTCAGCAGTAGAGTAGGTAGGAGAATTACATGTTGATTACTTGTCTCAGATTTCTTATATACCATGCGTAAGAGAGAGGGAGAGAGGAGATATGGAGTCTATAAATCTTTGTTCATTTATATTTCAATTAATATGATGGTAATCCTAGTAGACATGTAAATGTTGTATATTTGAAGAGATTAGAACATTAATGTCTAAAGTTCTATTGTTCTTAATTTTGATTAGTGAATTGAATTGGTTGATGAATTTTCGTTTCGTTTTGTTTAGATTATAGATAATTTTTGATAAAAAAAAAGTTAGCCAATGTGGAGTCATCTAGCACTCTTCTTTTGATGCGAATGCTAGTTAGAAAAGACCTTATCTTTTGTTTAGTCTGGATGATATTGTTGCTGACTCAGAGTTACGTAAACCCATTGAAGAATATGATGTTGGATTAGGGATCAAATTCGTAGGGAGTACTTGATCAAAGGTCCTTGTCAATCATTTGGCATGATTTTCCCAAGAAGTAATATGGGAAAACAATGAGAGGTTTTAGAGAGTTATGGTTCAAAAATTATAAGTGATTAGAATATTTTTTAGGAAGTTATGGTAGTGTATTTCAATATTTTTAATGTTTTTAGTTATTAATTTTTGTTATTTTAACTCTAAAACACCTTTTGCATTAAGTAAGAAATTTTTTTTTTTTCATTTTGCCTTAGAAATTTGCCCTCCCCCTCAACTTAGGTCCTAATTCCACCACTGCCTCATACACAAGGGGTGCAAATTACATTTAACCTTAAAGAAAAGTCTTTTCATTGCCCGAAACAAAGTCTAAATAAATAAGTTCATACCGGAACAAATCCCAGCAACTATCCAATCCTTCAGCCGAGGTCTCCTTCGAGTGAATGTTGCGGTAAACTGGTCCCACCGAAGGCCTACCACCCTTGGCCTCCTTTGCCTTCTCTACCTCCATTATATAACTCTTCTGCGTCATTCTCAACTCTCTCTCTCTCTCTCTGTGAAGCAACAATCTCAATAATCTGAGCGATCACGCTGTGACTCTCAAAGAGAGATGCGAATTTATATGCACTGAGAGAGAGAGAGAACAACAAGAACAGAATTAGAATTAAGAAATTAAGTTGGCTGAGAGTAGCCGGAGTGGCAGAGTTGGTTAATACTTAATACGACTTATCTTCTTTTTACCTTTCTTTTTTCTTTTGTGTTTTTTATTTTTTATTTTTCCTGAGAGCTTTTATGGGGTTAACGATGGTCAACTGAACTGATGAGTTCCATATCTTGACAGAGTGGAAATTTTTGAAATCGATCGTTCTTCACCGTCTGATTTAACCTGATTTTGGATCAGAGCGCAGAGCTGCATCAATAGAAATAAATCAATTGATCATCTTCCCGTGTGCCATCACCTAATTACAGCATATTTTCAGCTGAAATTATCAATTTTCAAATCCAAGATTATTTTATGCTTCAAAATTTAACTGAAATTGATGTTAAAATTGAAATTATTTTGATTAAAATATTATCTATCCAAATAAATGTTTTGATTTATATTAAAAAATAATGTGATAAAAACACTCTTTAAAATAAGGAAACACATTATATATAGTCTCTACTTAGCTGGATTTACTCATAATTTTAGGTTAGTCTCATGTTGCCAAATGCATGGCTTATTATTACGTACATATTTGACATCATATTGTAAAATGATTAATTTTCTTCAAAATACATATCGTGTTGTTAGGCTTTTAAAAAAATTACGAAATACATATACGTATTGACGTATATGTAGTAGTACAAGTAGACTTAATTATATTCCATTATACATATAATATCTATTAATTGTCCGATGAAATTTAATACGCGATTTTACAGACATTGACTGGTGAAAAATCCTCTAAGAAATCTGCAGGATATTATTTAGTAGTTCATATATTATACTAATAATAAAATGCGTGCTTTTGCACGCTGAGACAGAGACTCATATTATTTATAATTATTATTCACGTAATTCGCTAAAAGAAGAAATAAAAATGATATATATATATATTGTATTTAATAAGATAATTTATTCGTATGGGAACTCTCAAGTTAGGTTTTGATTTTTATATTTGGGACATCTGAAAATAACTCCACGTTTCCGTGCTACAGAGACACTTTGTGCATGCCTTTTTCATGAACGCGTTTAAGATACTTTCAGAATAAGCCAATCTCATCAGGAACTCAATCTAATCATTATAGATAGTCAACGATAAGTTAATAATAAATAATCAAAAGGTTAGTGCCACAGTATATATATATATATATTGAAAACGTACGCTCACCTGGGGAATTCTGACTCCAGCTAGTTCCAAGAATATATCAACGAGCTAGTTGGAAATGGATCGACCCAGTTCAGTCTCTTTCCAATTAGTTCTTAGTATTCTGATATATTATCGTGAATCTCGAGGCGTACAATTATAAGTATTTGTAATTTTGTTATGCAAGGATACATGCTAGTCGCTAGAAAAAGCCTAAAAAATATAAGGCCAATTGATAGGGACGAGAAGGATATCATCTTAATTTAGAAGCTTGAAAGTATAAAGTAATTCGCATCCGGATAACATTAATATTTTAAATTTGATACGCGTGTCAACAATTAATTTGAGCTATACTTCGCATTATAAGACAGGCCGCAGGGAGGCGTAAACCCGAAAAATATATATACAGCAAAGTTTTCAGGCCAAAAATGTCTTATTTTTCAAAGCAAAGAGATAGTCAACGATATTCAGGGACGTTTAACAATAAATAATCAATCGGTTACTGTCACGGTATATATATATATATATATATATATAGTTGTTTATTATTATGTTTTAATATTCTATGTTTAAGTACTTATTTTAAGTCACCTTGCTCTGTCTTTTTCTTGTCAAAAGGTGAAAAAGGAATGATCAATGACTAATCTTGTGCTTAATTATAAAAATTTTCATTCACTACATAATGTTAGCCATAACTACTAAATAAAGAGAGGTTAAACAATTAGCACAGTTCTACGAGAATATAAGAAGGATGGAAGGTTCATTAATCCAAAGATTTCATGTTCCTTGCACTTTCACCCTAGCATCGGGCAACTGTAATTTCCAACTAAATTAAAAATCATTGATTCTTTCCTACTATTTTTATTCTTTTTGGATCTCGAGGACCCGAGGCTCACAGTTATATACGATGCACACTCGAAAAAAAACCCTCAAAATAAGTCATTGATTATACATAAATAAAGAATAGTATCTTAATTTAATTAAGAGCTTCAACATAGTGAGTGATTCGTACCCAACTACGTTGTTCCAATTAATTTAATGAACTTCAACATATAATTACGCTAAAAGGAAAAAACAAAAAACAAAAAACAAGACAAGGCAGTAGTGGCATAACACGCCTTTTTTTTTGTTTTTTTGGCGGAGAGTGGCACGACACATCTACTATATATTTCCATATGCAATTGAACTTATTGGTTTAGGATTAGTTCATATATAGCACAGGGGATAATTGTTCCTATAAGGACCCGGAGACGTGCATGGTGAGATTTCTATGTTTGTAGTTTGATTCCGTTGAAGAGAGAGCCAAAAGAACCAAAAGGCCTGTCGACGTGCACTCTGTCTAGAAAGTGCATATCGGCATATCTTAATAGTTATTCCATTATCGGATCCATAGATTAAGCCAACTGAGTACTGACTGATCCGTACGGGCTAGGAGAAGTGCAAAAGGTGTTAAAGCAACGTAAGTGGTGATCATGTCAAGGTCACGGAGCTTAAGCAATAGGTTCACTGGCATAAATATATATATACTCGTGTTAATATTTTTAATTATTCTTTTAGTTTAAAATTACAATAATGCCTGTAATGATTTTTTTTTTAGGCCAAAAAAGAAAAGATACAACTAGAGTAACAATCCTTTTTAGGTGCGACATAAAAACACTTTTTATTACAGAATATTCGGTTGGAGTCAAAATCACTATCTACTGAATGCACTCGTTACCACAACACTAGCAATATCATTAAACAGTCTCAAGCATCTACACTTCGGTGGGTGATTGAGCACCATCAATTCATTCCTGCCCTTCATCGCCGATGACCTAAATAAGCAAGGGTCAGGGATCGATTTAGGGGGATCGATTCCGGTCAAAAGGATTCAGAGTTGACAATCTATCTGAATGCATATTGTTGAACAGTTTTATGAATCACGTTCCCATCCCCGTATTAATCACATTCACATTCAGATATTGCCATCTTGGCATTATCCTTTTAAAGGATGTTTAGTCGACTTCCTTGTCAAGTTTATTCTCCTGTTGAAAACCATATATAATATACATTGAGTGTTTGATTGATTCAAATGCACGTCATTAGAAGTATACGGTCTTTCACATCTATTGATGTGGTCCACCCTTTTGTGGTGTGTCACAAAGATTCTCCAAAGTTTTTCTTTTGACTTTTCAACTTTTAGTTGCACTAAAAAAAAAAAAAAAAAAAAAATCCGACGTGACATTGGAAAATATTCTGCATTATCTCTTCCAACTGGATCCTGAATGTGATTCGGGTTGCAACCCGGAGTAGAAGAAATACGCCTATTTTGCATGAGAAGTATGAAGTACACATATATTGGAACAGGTTCTTGTTACTATCCTTCCAAATGATCTCCTATCGCACCGCTGATTGTTAAGTTTTCAGTAAGATAAAAATATTCTGTAATTTTCTACATAGATTACACGATACAATTTAGAAAGAAATAAAACAGAAAAAGACGAAAGGAAAAAGCTTTTTTCTGCCATTAGTTACATATAGAACAAAATCCCCACTGGGTTGAGAAAGAAATTCGGCCCAGTCTGGACCTACATCCGAAACTTTTCACACAAGCCCGTAGGATCTCGGACTAGGTTGGGTTGCCTCTTGACGTTGTGCTCCTCGTCATCATGTGGCATACGAATTGAACTCAAGCGAATGGATTAATTTATGAATTTACACTCGTATCAATTATACAAACATGGGACATAGGAAGACAAACAGGTATTCAAACTAGATTGTCATGATGTCCGTAATCAACAATGTGAGCGTTTTCAAAATAATATGAATCTATACAGAGAACAGATATTGGTACCAGGCTAAAGTACAGATCCTTATACAGAATTTTCAACTGATTTGAGCTGGATTGTAATCTTCTTATTATACTCTCCTTAGAGCTCTCCCTCTCGGGCCTTAAACCTTACCCCAACTAATAACTGAGTAACCATTTCAAAGAATATTACAGATGTAATAGCAGTCCAACCTCATTAGTCATATTGTTCGAAACTCTCAAATGGAATTTTTTTTTTTCCTTACATCTTCTTGTTTTTCTTTCTTCCCTTTAGTTGTTTCTCTAAACTTCTATACCTTTGGCTGATAACTGAAGATGAAGATATTCTTTGGTCTGGAAGCTTCGCTGATTCAGGAGGTACTGAGATAGATTGCTGCTTGATCAGGGTAGGACGTTTCAGCGCTGAAAATGCAGAGAAGGCCGGTTGTGGGGTAGCAGTAGGCTGCTCCACAGGTATTTCAGGAATGCCCAAGGACTTCTTTACCCCAGGGGATTTAATCACTGAAATTTTCAAAGACAGTCACATTATCTATGAAAAAGTATACAGAAAACTTCATAGTTTCAGTAGCAAGTTCTTGATTCAACTTCCAGCTTAATGCATATTGCTGCATAACTAAATGCTCATAATACTAAAAGACCCTTGCACATTAGTGAGGTGGAAAAGGAAAGAATGAAGTTACGGTGAAATTAGAAACTCAGAGGACTCACCCAGCCCATAAATGAGGGAAAACAAGTTGGATGTAACCCAGTAACAAAATATAGCCTGCGGAATCAAAAACACAAGTATCATCAGTCTTAAAACCTTATAGTAAACCTCCTCATAATGTCAGTCGATTACCTAGAGAAATAAAGTCAAAATAAAAAACTAATATACCTATATGAAGGAAAAGAAACACATCAAGACCCACACTCTTCTATGACTATTACTATTCAGGTGCACTACAAGCTGAGAAGATAAATCAAGTAAACTGATACCTCAGTTATTCATTAAGATCTTCAGGAGTCTATATGTTAAAAAAAAGGACAGTGAATAATTTGAGTACCCCTGCTGCCCAGGGACCCGCTAATGGACCCTACATTTCCTTCAAATATCCTTTCACATTCCATACAGTTAAGAGGGAAACTTTCGTTTTCCATGCATTCATGGGAATTGAAAATCTGACTTCTGTGGAGAGAAGTATTCAACCATGCAACAACTTCAATAAGCTTAGACTACATACCACTTGCCACATTTATGCTCCCAATAAATGTGTACAAAAATAAGTTTCTACAATAGAATATGTCCAAAGCAACCAAAGGAAGAGAAATTACCTTTGGAAAACTCATGGTAAATGGAACAGTAAGAACAGCAAGGCCTCTTGAAACGTTTTTCATGGTTCCAGCAACAGGATTTCCTTCCAGACCCTCTTGCATGTTGGACTGAGGAACACCCAGAAATGAGTTAACTCTAAACAAACCACACTGGACTTTAAATGCCACCTACCAATCCTAGAATATCTTAATTTTTCAGATTTAGTGCATCTTAAACGCTAATTTCTGCAAGAGGAGAGAGTGGGGAGCTTCAGCCACCTAGGTTCAGATATCATGGATTTGACCAAGTTTTAAGTAAGCTCATCTAAATCAAATACACTCCCCACACAAATTATGTCCAAGAGAGACTCGATAATGAAGGAAAGCAGAATGATAGTGTCCAAGAGAGACTAGAGTCAAATTCATCATTGCGATCTCTAAGCCTATCGGTCCTCTTTAATGTGATAGGAAGAAAAGCTGCAAGAAATAATTAGACAAAGCAGATACCTACCTCCACAGTTATTAAGAATGTCAGCGCAGTCAAAACAGGCAAAATGTACAAACTATCTGGAGTTGTGAGATCAACAAACCAGTAGGCTCCACCACCTTTGAATGATGGCACTTTTTCTGCCATATTCGAAATCTGCCGAAGAAAAATGTAAGACACACGAAAATTGTAACAGAGGTGTCTCGAGATCAAACCAAACAATTAACCATTAGCAGGATGATATGAATATGAAAATATATCTTACTGCCATGAAAAAACTGACGAAGACAGGACCTTGTATAAAGAGTCCCTTCAACGGAGTAAATGGGCTTACACCATATCTGCAAACCAACTCACAAAGACAAAATGATGTCAGGGAAAAGGAAATCCACAGAGTGGCAAACGCTGAATCAAATATAGGAGAAAGATCCATGCTTGTATTTGAAAAGAGAACATCACAGAAAAGGTTCAATCTTGGCATATAAGCATATACCATATGCACCTTCTGTATTAACTGAAAATAGCAAGGGAGCAATTTTGAAATTTGCGGAGTTTCTTGATGGTCTTGAAAGCACTGAAACAGGCCCTTTAATGTAGATACAAGGAGGACCTTGCACTACATAGGTAAAATTTCAATGGTGAAAATCATATCATATGGTGCTTTTTTAATGCAATTTATCATCTCAACAAGCATCATTTTTTTCCCTATGGGAGCCAAACCTAAAAATAAGCAATAACAGTATGAAGCCAACTTCTTAATCGCCATGGATTCCTCTTACAGGTCATGGAACAATTGCTTACTCCTTAAACAGCTGCTGCATTCGTCGTTGACCTTCAGCCATAGCTGTGGGGTCCATACTCTGAAAAAAAGAAATGAGTTTAACATGCCAGGCAGAGCTATTTCTGTAGGTATCTACTGTTCTATTGCATTCATATCTAGGGGAGATACAGGTCTATCACTAACAGTGCAGTCTATATCAGCAGAAATAGAGATCATGTCTCAGACTGGGACTTCTGTTATCTCGAGAATGTAACTAGATGTTTCTCAGAATACAGATACAATTCCCAGCTGTTGAGAGACATATTCGAGCATGGACTCTACTAGCATAGGTTCTGACTGGTGACTGGTTTAAGGAGCATTCCAGGATCTTGTTATCTAATAACGGTATCTATGGACCATGCACATGTGCTAGCAAATTGCCCATCCAACAAAAGATGAATAAATATATTAAACTTAGATAACATGCACCAATATGACATCAGCTTATGGAGATGATTAAGAAGTTGCAAAATGGGCCTTGTTCTAGGTTGGTGATAGTGGACTCGGGGAAGATTTGAATCAATAGAATAACTCCAGGTAATCAGTGATTTTAAAAGTGACACCATGACACAAAAGACAATACAATAGAATACCTTATCTATCTCCTGCTTTAATTCTTCCAAGCGCGGCCTCATGAGCTGCAGAACATGCCAGAATCATTTAAGATGTGTTGCCACTAGATACAAATAAAAAGATGTATGAAATGTGATACAAAAATATGCTGTCTAAAGAAACTAAATTTCTCAGTGTACATTCCTGCCATTTTGTGGTGAACAAAACAGATCCTCCCTCACAATTTGAAATAAGAGAATTGTAAATTCACATGAAGATATGAAAAAAACACACTAAGCACTAAATTGACAAGGTTTGGAATGGAAACCATATCTATGCAAAGACTATTACAAAGTGATGGAAATAATTAGTAGGTTACCACATCAGATCATCAAGAGGCATAGTGAGACAATGATGTAAATCAATCAGCAAAAGCTTGCTATGGTAATTGACAAGTAACGATACATACAGTGAGTTTGGTAGTAGCTTTAAGTTGATTTATCAAAATTGGAACTGTTGCCCCCCGAATCAAAAGAGTCGTTAACGCTATAGAAGCCCACCTGACAGAATAAATAACATATAAAAAAACCAACGACAAGATAAAACGAAATACTTCCATTTGAAATATCATAACATCATCAAAACTCTGATGGTTGTGTAAAATGAAAAGCAATGGATGAAAAATGACACCATTAATCCACTGCCCTGCAGAAATACAAAGGCAATAACTTGCTAGCACTAACTAAAAATGTTATACTACAACAATAAGTTGCACAGTGTCATAAAATGACAACAATCAAAGATTCAACTTCAAAGACAGGTTTCAGAAAGGGGAAATACTTGACTCCACCAAATTTGGGGAGGAATGCATACATGGGAGAAGGAAATGGAGGGTTCCCACCATTGCCAAAAAAAAATTGCTAAACAAGGAAATGGTGGGTTTCCATAGTTCCTTTGCATTCCCTTCCTCCCTAAATCCAACCATCCAAAAGAGCTGTTAAAGGAGAATGTTTGCACTCAAATGAAATGAACAGAATTTTCTCACCATGTCACTCACTCCACAACAGTAGCTATTATTCAGGCAGAATGTGTTAGTACTTGTGGCAAAACATCAGTTTAATGCACTCTGCACCTACAAAAAAAAAAAGGTCACTTTGAAACCTAAAGAATTTGCTGGTAAAATTTCAGTTCCCAAACGCCAGATGTTCTGTATTAGTATATGGTGATTCAGGCAAAACTTAAATGGGTCAATCATTTTGAATCTTCACAGGAACCCATTTCAGAGCCTTTGTGAATCATTTTTCACAATGGCCGGTAGTTTTTGGTGCATATTTCTTAAGCGCCTATGCTTTAGATGCTGCGTTCCACAACAGCTGAACATTCCAGCATCCAATCTTACAGAAACCATAGTGCTACAAAGATATATCATTTAACACTTTTAAAAAGAAAATCGCAAATGGTTCCTCACCAGTTCAAGCCAGTAAAAGAATGAACGCCATCTATGAAGTACTGCAATGCCTGGACAGGCAAGAATGAATCTGCAGCAGCAATGGCAACTTCGTTTACAGCAGAAGCTTGGGAAGCAACTGCTTCCACGGCCGTATCGGTGAATACGCCAGCTACATCACTTATTATTTCAATCTTTTCTGATCCATCACCAACTGTTGTTGACATATACCTGCAAACCGATGAACCGGAACCAGCCGGAAGAAAAGCATGGAAACGTTCCCTATCTGTGAAAAAGCCACTAAGCCCAGCTGACTTATTGAAGCTGCTACTTCCGAATGACCTCCTCTGTAAACAATCATTGATTCTTTGCGGAGACATATTTTCGTCAATCAAAGAATGTTTTCGATCATCGTCATGGAGAACATAGCTAAAACACGGATGGCATCGACGAGCAGTAAGGGTCGCTCTTGAAGAGAGACTACGCATATAAGCCATTGGTGATCCCCTGAAAGCAAACATCCGAAAAAGAAAAATCAGCTGAGAAATTCCTCCACTGAAGTTGACTACAACGATTAGAAAAAAAAAAAAAGAAGTTGGACTACAACATGGGTAGACAGATGGAAATTCCTAAACCCTAGCAAAACCCCAACATAAAATCCCTAAAGCAGGAGAGAATGCATAACATAAATTATCAATCGTCCATTAGAAGCCTAAGAAAAGCGTTAAATATAAAACAAATTTTAAATCTTTCCAACCTGCAACCGAAAGCAAGGACTACTGCTGATTTCAAAATTTGATTTCAGAATTTAGAAGATAGCCACCTCGACGATACCTGTGGGGAAGAGAGAGAGGCCTAGAGTGTATTTGACTCCGAAGCTCTGTCAGGTTGACTCGCTTGGTGTGGGCTGCTCGAACTCGAAGAGATTGCTGAGAAGTTGGAAGTGCGCGAGGCCAGGGTCGTAGGTTAGTCAGTTAGCTATTCATATAAACAAGAACAATATTCTCCTAATTTTAATCCTCCCGTGTATACACGGAAAAAGAGAAAAAGGAAATTTTGTTTTTAACCTTTATAAAGAACCCATTTGGTGGTGTTTGGGACCTAATAAAATAATTATAAAATAATTTATTCTTTTTATTAAATTATTATTTTACTGTAAATAAATATGAAAAATTTATTTAAATTATTTATTTTTTCACTTTTTACAAAAACATTTTAAAATTTTAACAATCAAACACTATTATGTGTGTCAAAAATCCACCTTGGTCCCTCAAGTGACAACGGAGGCCTCAAAAATGTGGATTAAACGTACATTCAAAGGTTCAAACAACCACTTACCTAAAAAATTCATAACTTAAATGGAAGGTCAATCAGTGGACTAATCAGTCTCTCTAGAGTTTGTCGTGACGTTGAACTCAAAATTTACAGATACTAACACAACTTTTAATAAACTAAAATTTTAACTCTCAAAATTTTATCATCATTACTATCTAGATTTCTATCATTACCTAAAGAAAAAACAAATTGTGTGTCAAAGATTTTTTTCTAAAATCTAATGGGAGCATTTTAGGAGGCCAAATTATACTATCATAATTTTTAGGGGGCCAATATATATATATATTATATATATATATATATATATTTAAAGTTTTCATTTTATTTATATATTCTTGTTGTATAGTAGGATCTGGTATATGTTTTATAGCATCTAATAATAGTTGATCAGTTTTTGTTAATACAAATATCTGTTTATTTTTACATTTACAAATATCATTTAAACAATTACATATTTTGGCAGGTGCATTCAATGAATGATGTGATGAGGATGATGTAGTACTATCAGAGTCAGAAGTGGAAGAATCATATGATGTTTGTAAGAAGATTTTAGCAATATTTTGTTTTTGTTCATCGGATAAATCTAAATTTTTAATAGCCTTTTTTAACATAACATTTAGCGGCAAAATGTCCGGTTTTACCACATTTCCAACAAACAGGAGCAGTGGTTGATTTTTGTGTGGATCTTTTCTTACGATATTTAGGTTTATATTGTTTTGTATTATCAGGCTTATACTTTTTATATTTTTTATATGGTTTGTATGTTTTATTCTTTTTATAATATGATTTTTTATAAGATTTAGAAGGAGGTAATAATTTTGGATAACCATATTGTGAACAAAAATCTCCTAATTCTCTTCTTGCATGTTTTCTTTCATATTCCATGGTCTTTTTTAATTTTAAATCATTACATAAATTAAACCAACTTTATTAATAATATTAATAAGAGCGCCATATGTATATCGATCATAATGTATAATACCTTTTTCATTTGCAAGTGCTTGTTTAACCTTTTGAGCAAAAGTAGAAGGGAGGCCAACAATAAATTTTTCTTTCCAATATGCTTGATTACAATCATCACGTAAAAATACTTTTGTTAAAAATACATCTTTATACCAACGAAAATCAGCTAATGTAGGGCATTTTAAATTTAATAAGAAATCAGAGGCTCTTTCTCTATAAGTTTTAGGGTTTCCTACAAAATTTAATACTATAGTGTAAAGTAAAGTTGTACATGAATCATTTTTTGTATGACCATCCGTATCTAATATAGGATTTTCATCATTATCACGTTCTACAGATGTTAATATTGATTGTTTTTCTTCATCAGTAAGATATCTATCCCACCAATTTTTTAATTGTCCTGAAAAACCAGTTACTATTATTTCAGTTATTTGTCTTTCAGTTTTTTTACTACTTCGTAAAACACATGCATACATAGACATTTCATGACATATATTTAAAATTTCATATTCTGATATACCATCTATATTCCATTCGTATAAATTATGTTCAGAAAAGGCTGAGGTAGCTATTAAATGTCTTTCTTCGTATTGAGTATCAGGAGGGGTAGGTCGTGGATAATAATTTCTTTGGTTAGTATTATAATATTTTGCTTGTGATGCTTGTGCTAATCTTTGTCTGGTATGTAATTTATTGATATCTAATTGTTCTGTAAATTGCTGTTCTAATGCTGTTATATTGTAATCTTCTTCATCTTCTTCTTCTTCTTCTTCTTCCGTTGTTGTTGTTTCTGTTTCAGTTTGATTTAATACTGCTAATTGTGAAGAAGAGGCTTTATTTTTGTCTTTTTGTGTTTTATCAATCAAAGATAATTTTGATAACATTTCATTTATTGTATCTAATGTCTGCTCATGCGGAGTTGATAATCTAGGTATATTTGTAGGTGGTATAAACATAGGAATTTCTTGATTTATTTCTGGAGGTTTTGGTTGTAGATAATTTTCAATAGATTGTAAATGTTTGCCAATTTGTTGTATATATGTATTAGTGTAATTATTCTGTTGTATTATGTTATCAAAATTTTTATCATTATTATTTAAAGAATTGGTTTTATAAGGAGTAGCAAAATATTGTTTTGATTGATGATCTATACTTATAGTTGTTGTAGGAGGATAGTATTCATAAATTTTTTGACTATTAGTAGTTAACCAAGGTATTGTTTTTGTGATAACATTTAATGTATGATTATTCTGCTCAAGCCATTGAAAAAAATATATATCTTGTTGAATATTTTCCATATGTTGGTAATATTGTTGTCTGATTAAAGCTTGTTCCTCTAAATTATATGTTGTTAAAAACCATAATCTTTTTGTCATGTTATGTAATGCATTAAAATCTTCTTGAAGCAATTTTTTATTTATACTATATTCTTTTTGTAAGACATGTATAGTATTATTTCTTTGTAATGTGAATATTTCTGATTGTGTAGGTGAAGTTTTGATGGGTGGTTCAGAAGGGGAAGATTGATGTTCGTATCTAGGAAATTGTACATTATTTTCTGTGTATATTGTTTCAGGTGTATGAGATTCTATTGGTATTTCAATGGATGTAGAATGTCTTGATGTAGAGGGATTTAAATGAGAAAATGCAGATTGGAATCTACTTGAAGGTAGTGATGATAATGATTTTCTTGAAAATGATCGACTAAGATTTTGATCTTTTTGAAAAGATAATGTAACTGAACCATCTGTATGTTGTGTAAAATATTCAATAGCTTTATTTTCTTTTTTAGGTGGAGGGGTGATTAATGGTAATTTCCAATCATCTGGTAGTATAATATCATCCCATTTTATCATACGTGGTATTGTAATATTTGAAAATTCATTATTGGTGGTTAAAAGTAAAGTTTCTCCAGAATGAGGGCGTACTTTTGATCTAGGATCCAAAGTAGTTTTCATAAGTTTATAATGGAGTCTATATACGACAGCAAGGTATTGCACCTTCCATCATATCATGACCCATTGATTTAATATTAAGTATGAAAGGAATTTTTAAACGATCAAATAGTAGTCGCAGTCTGGCAAGTGGAACCTCTACTAGTAGTAGTATAGAAAATATCAACATTAGCATGGATAATACTGCATCACATATTAATACTGATGATTATCATGTTTCATTAGGCACGAATAAACCTTTAAATAATTGGATCATACCAAAAGTTAAAGATTCACAATTATATAAACAATCTACTTTTAAGTTTAATACTGATTATGCAATTAAAACAATAGAACAATTAATTCCGATAGGTAAAGAATATGAAATATTATATTTATTAAATTCAGCAATGATTCAAAATCATATAAATCAAGGTTTTAAATATATGCATATGGGTCTTGTTCAAATAGCAGTAACACCCTTAACAAGACAAGGATTAAATGCATCTGTATTATTATGTCTAAGGGATGGAAGACATAATCAATTTTCCAATTCTTTACTTGGCATAGTAGAATCATCATTACATCAAGGACCAATATATTTTAATTGCTACCCTTGTTTTCCATTATCTTTAACTGATCCAACTATATATATATATATATAAAATAATAATATTTTTTATTTTGAAACTTTGTTTTTTTATTTTGTTTATTTTATTTAAAAAATCCTTAATTTTTAGGAGTTGTTTATATTAGTTTTATTTTTACTCTCGAGTTTTTGAGTGTTAAAATTTTAGGATGGTTAAAATTTTAAATATGAAAATTATAAAAAAAATAATTTATGAAAATTAGTAAAAGGTAAATATAGTTTGTAAGAATTAATAAAAACATGAAGAGAGAAAATTTGAATGAATATTATAGTAAAAAAGAGTGATTTGATAATAAGAAATAAATTATTTTCTAATTTTTTTTAATAAAGTTAGTGCCAAAATTTTGAAACTGAGACCCACCAACATAGTATGCGCCTACAGCTGTATTGAAAATTTGACAGAGAGCTACGACCAGTATGATTTGACTCATTTGAGCAGCACTGTATGAAATTTCATTGGTGTGTACTGAGAATCGAATAGTAATTGACGTTCCCCAATTTCGAGAGATATTTCTTTATATGTAATTTTGTTAGATATTTGATTACAAAATGTCTGTCTTAGAACACATTTTGTGAGCCAGAAAATTGGTCATTTATTTGGATCTTTGCTGGTCTAATAAGCCCCCTCACGTAAAACCATAATATTCATTCCCGACCAAAGCCCATGATAATTAATTCGGTCATGCATGATAGTAATTTCGGGTTTAACTGATCTTCTCTGTCAAGTAATTATCCAATTGATATGGTGAAGACAAGTTCATAAAGCACTTGTATCCGTACAAGGATGTTCTTGCAAACAATATCGAGAGATTTATTTTCCACCTCTGGATGAGATTTTCCTCTTTTGTATTTGAAGAATTGAAGGTATCTGAACGACCAAAGCGATTTGGAAAAAAACAATGGTTGCCATAAACAAGAAATACTCCAGGAAATTGTATCCAGCATTATTATTCCACATAATACTTTATTCATACATATAAGCTTATGATAATAGCATAAACGGAAAGTCAACCGGTCTGCTGGACACGAACCGGAGCTTATTCAAGTGCCGGCCCCAAACTCCTCATTCAAACCTATATAAAAGAAGTCAAAAAAATAAAAAATTAATTAATATATTCTTCCGTTCAAATAACAAGGATTTACTTTGTATTTATAATTTACCTTGAACAATCAAAGTGGCCCCTTCGAGTGATGTGTGGCAATCTAACGTTCACATCGCACCTCTGAGGAAGAGAAGTTATTCTCGAGAGATCAAGACCCTGAACTGACGATCCTGTTTCGCTACGGAAGCACTCACAAGCTGCCCTTCTATTTCTATGACTGTTAAAGTACCTGCCAGTGGCCCTGGCACCATCACAGCATTCTTCGGATGGCTCAGCGTGCTCTCTCCTCAGGAAAGGTCTGCAAGGTTCCATATGACTGCGGACAGTCTCGCATGAGAGAGCAGCTGAGGCCATGCCGGCAGACCCAAAAACCATCAGTAAAGCAAGAGCAGCTAAGAATCTGACTTGCTGAGCCATAGTAAGTTGACACTGCGTACTGTTGAATTGTCTTGAACTTATAATTTGCTTAGCGTGGTGCTTCATAAAGTAAAGGAAAGTGGCTTATATAGGCTAGTACCCCTGCATTATCTGAATGCCATGCAAATCTTGTTGCCGATAGAATGGGTATTAATTGCTGTAGTGGGAAGAGTATTTTTTTAGGGCGCTAATTGTGATCATGCAAATGATGTTCTCGATAACATTGTACCAGGCATTGTTGTCACGGAAAGATTATATTTTAGAGTGCATGGTCTGTTTTTCATGAAAATTTTGTTGCCGATAGCGGAGGCAGTGTTGACGCGAGAGGATAATTTTCATGTCCAAGATTTGTCACAATGATGCGTCCCTAGCTAGCTTGCTCCTGGCGAGGTGACCCAGTTAGATAAATTTCTATATATATATATATATATATATGATAGAAAGGAAGAAAGAAAAATCAGGCCAATGGATTTTACTTGTTATCTATTTCCAAGTGCTAAAAATTATCAATTTATCTATTTCCACATGGATTTTAATCAAGAAAGTAAATCATCAGGATTTTTGAACGTAGGTTCCAAATTCTTATTACCTCGAAGCTCATGGGAAAGTCTTGGACTCGTATTCGATTTTCTGAAAATAACGGGAAAAATATTTATTTGATTTTTTTGGAGCAGGAGCCCAGGTGATGGAATCTTACAATATTGCAAGCAGGGATTCTTTTTGTTTTTTTCGTCCTTTAATTTTCTAAGGAGGAAAGTGAGTAGCTGCGTAGATCTTCCGAAACATGCAAAAGGGAAATGAATCTGTAAAATTGAATGCAATCTTTCGTTACAAGGAATGCTGAAATCTTATAACTTCATAAGAGTAAGTAATATTTATAAGGGAAATTGACAATTTAGTCCTTGAGTTTTGACCTCTATTACATTTTAGTCCCTAAATTTCAAACTTTAAATCTAAAGCCCTTATATTTCATACCTTTGACGATGAGGCCCTTCCGTCAGGCTTCCGTTCATCTCCTTAACGGAGGCCCAAAACACGTCAGCAATAAAGCCACGTGTCACACGTATAAGCCACATTAGCAATTATTTTGATTCCACATGGCATTGTTCTAAACGGCGTCGCATTACTCAAACATAAATCCTCCAAGCAAACGGCGCACGACGTTGTCTAGTCAGTGAACAAAATCAGGTCAAGTCCCCCTTCCGATAGACTTCTCAAAGCACAGCAAGTGGTCCCCCCAAATTCTTCACGCTGAGCATTGTTCTCTTCAAGCCTAGACAAGCCGAGCCTGAATCTTGAAAATCTCCAAGCTTTGTTTTTTCTTGTTTGTTTTCGCAACAATACCATCAAGTCCTTGGATTTGAGTGAAGATTGTACAAAAAACACCGCTTGTTCGTGCGCACCGAGAGATGGAGATATCGTCAGGTATGGATCCATCTGGTTTCTGAAGAGCAAATTTTTATTGTGCAAAGAGTTGAATCAGAGTTGATGAGCCGATTCAGTTGATGAGCCAGCAATAATAACCCTTTAATTCGGGTGAACGACTTTGAGTAGCATCGTGACACAAATGGGTCAGTTAAACCGAATTGTGACTTCATATAGGTAGCATAAGGAGAAAGGCAAAAGAAGAGGGATGAAACAGAGGCGACGGCTGTAAATGCAGTAAGGCGTTGTGAGACAGAAGAGAACATATAAAACATCAAAAGCAAACAGCAAGAGCTCATTATTGGGATCATTAGTGCTTGTGACTTATCTAATGTAATTGATGCTTCAGACAAGTCAAGGTTTCGCTCCATTTCCTTCCCGTAATTTAGAGCCCGAAATGCAAATCCAAATGTCACAGCTACTGCAGTCACGATGAGCGTAATAGGTGCTGGCTCCAGCAAATATAAAAGCTTCCACAAGGACTCCATAATTTACGCAACACCAGTGCTCTCTAATTGACAATCTCAAGCTTTTGCTCTTGCATAAATAAAATATCAGCAGAGGAAAGTCGCAACTAAGATGTCGGCCAACCAAAGTTGCATTGTCTCTCACTTAAAGACTTGACCAGAGAAACCCATGCAACCTGAAAAAACAATCATTTTAAAATGGAAACAGGTAAGAGAAAGTGAAACTAGTAGAACAGGAAATATTATAAGCTAAATCAACTAGCAACTAAGATTTCAACAATTTCAACTCACAGATGAAACATGAATATGAGGACGCAAAAGACGAACCCTGGACACAGGCACAGAGGGGCAAACAAGTTTTCCTGAGTAAACTTTTAGAAGTTCTTCTGTTCCATGTCCTTTCTCATTTTCATTTCAGAAGTGGAAGGTCATTTCACCAAATGTATCCAAACATGCATCTTTTGCTAGCCAAGGAGGAAAAAAAAATCAAATTACACAAGTGAAGCATAGAATACGTAACTCTTTAATGCATTCTTCCTTTCCTTTGCCTACGCAACCCCAGACAACGTCAAGCGAGAAGAAATTCAAGTCGCCTTAAATAACATCAAGCCCCAAATTTTACCCCTCAATTTACCATCGAGGAAATAGCAGAAATTCAAATGATCCAAGTTCTGAAACTTTTTGGTTCTTTCGCAAGGATCCAAAAGACCCAAAAAGAATCCCTCCCCCACTAAACTGAGCCTAGAAGTCCGAAAACCGTGTCAAACTTCCTGATTTTGTGTTCCCAGCAACCAACCAAAAGGATAAGATCCAAAATGCGAAGTGTCACATTTTTTTTCCCAACCTTTCCCCATCACCAAACAAAGAAAAAATCCCATAAGCAAACATTTAGGTCAGATATAATAGAGAAACAAAACTGGTGTAGGTGCGGAGTACATTTAAATAGATGAAAGAAAACGAATGCATAGTATATAAAGCTGAAGATCGGAAAGAAGAAGAGGTTGGAGTTCGAAATCAGGGTCTTGGAGTTGAATCAGAGTTGAATTCAAGGAAAATTTTTATTGTCGTTGGGCATGAAACTTTTGAATAAAACGGTGTGCTTCAATTTGGTCCTATTTTCTTGAAGGTGCAAAACGTTGCGTCTATGGAGTCAGCTTAGTTGGTAGCTGACATGGAGCCTCCATTAAGGGATTGACGGAAGCCTGACGGAAGGGCCTCATTGTCAAAGGTATGGAATATAAGGATTTTAGATTTGAAATTTGAAATCTAGGGACTAAAATGCAAAAAGGGTTAAAACTCAAGGATTAAATTGTCAATTTCTCTATTTATAAAGATAATTACATTTTAAATCGTCTAATTATGTAGTCTTAACACTTGACACTTGACACTTTCATATGCTATGTTTGTTACATTGTACCTATCAATTATTGATTTTAGACACTTAATATATACCTTGTTGAGTTTGTCTTGGATTTTATCATGTGGGTCTTAATATGTTGCAAATAGAGTAATAAACTAAAGAGTTCTTGTTTTATCCAAATTCTTAACTAATATTTTTTAATGTAGATACAATCCTTATCCAATTAGGAGATTAAGAATTCCTTTCCAATTAGGAGTCTTTTTAAATTAGGATTGAGCTGCGATCAAGTATAAAAGAAAAAGAGTGTTATAAAGATTATAGTCTAGAAAGAGAGGAGAATTAAAAAGGGCAAGTTGGTGTGTCTCACAGATATTGGAGAACACCAACGTTGCATGAATATATAGTCTCTATCTTGTGGCTCAAAAAGAGAATTATAGATTCTCTTGTGTGAGAGTGAGATTTTTGTGTATAGGGTTTTGGTTATTTGGAGTGGTTTCTTCGTGGTTTGCTTGTACTCTTGATTTTGGGATTAGTGAATTTTTCTTGTCGTCTTTGCATGTGGATGTACCTCATCCTAAGAAGAACCACATTAAATTTTGGCATTTTTTGTTTATTTGTTTCTTTCTTTCTTTTTGTGGTTTATCGTAATCGTGTAATCAATTGCACAACAACCCTCCGTTAAAATTTTCGAAAATTGATTGTTTGATTTTTAAATTTATGATTTTACCCTCATAATATGGTCACTACTAAAAAAATTGTGGAGACAAAACACGTCAAAAAATCAATTTCTGTTTAAATTGATTGAAAATTTTAATAGAGGTTGCAAAGTAGTTAGTAAGTACAATGTGATAAAAATAATAGATGTGGTGCAAAGTACCATGACCCCATAATTGGAGAGTGTAAAGTCTATTTATGGCCTATTTATAATTTATAATTCTAAGTATATAAAAAAAAACATTTATAGTTCAATCACCCAAATGATCATAAAATATCAAAAGGATACAAATAAAACACAATTAAATAAACCTCAATTGCATACGATTCCATTTCTTTGACTATTACTCGATCAATGTCTTCTAATATCACCCATGTTATATCAAAATAGGAACATATTTATTTATACAGAAAGAAAAAAAGAAAATATTAACACACACACACACACACATATATATATATATATATATAGATAAATTTTTCTCGAATATACTATGTACAATAGGCATTCTTATAGCCACTCGTCTATGCTTATTAGCGTGGAAACAGACATGGCATTCCGTAAAAGTACTCCTCAGTTCGTCCTCGGGCTGGAATTCGGACAAGCATATGGGCCGTGGGGTAACCGTTATCGTGGGGCGTGGGCAATCTTCAGGTTTCACCGAGACCCAAGGTAAGTCTTTGGGTATGACTCTATTGTGGGTCCATAGAGGCCTTTTGCGACGAGGGTCTGTTGCGGGACAATTAAGTTAGAGAGTTTTGTTTCACAGACAACAATTGATTCAATACGGATGAATCATTCATTTTTAATCTCAATTATTTTTGGGTCTAATTGCTGCGATAAATGCAGTCTATATTAAAAGATATAATATGACCTACAACGAGTTTATTCAATATTTAGTTTATGAAAAATATTCAAAAATTTAGATTTTATTCTTTCAAGCTGCGACTCCATTTCCTATTCATAATCTATTATTCTTGGCAATCAACTCCTAGCGGAACTCTTTGATTAAAGGTTTTAACTCTTAACATGGATAGAAAAGGTGGACATATGACACAATTTCAAGGGTTAGATATTTATTTAAGTTATAAATTGTATAAAGTTAACAAGTAAAGTGTGTCGGTACGGTTCATCGACGCGTTACTTATCCAAGAGTATTGTCAGATAGTCAAGTATGTCGTCTTCGCACTAACCATATTCTAGATGGTTAGCTTAATTGCTAGCTTAGCTGGACACAACTGTAATTTTACTTATTTTCGTTACATTCAGTTAGAAGCTATTTTCCATATAAAGGCTTCTTGTAACACTGTTATTTCTCTAACTTCTTTAATATATATGAGTATTCAATCCCAAAAGCTCTCTCTCAAAGTTTCACACGAGTTCTACTTTTTACATGGTATCAGAGCAATTACGCTCCTCTACACTCTGTTTCGCAACGCGACATTGATCAATTTACTTCGTGGCTGACGATGAAGTTGAAAATCCTATTTGAAACCCTATTCGAGATCAAAATTCTAATCCGTTGAACAATTCAACATTCAACAGTGCATATATTATCACATTAGGTGATACTTCAAATGTTCCGATTGTTTCTCCACAACTCAATGGCAAGAATTACTACCCATGGAGTCGTACGATGTTGATGCCCATCGGAGCTAAAAATAATTTTGGTTTTCTAGATGGAAGTCTTCCTCAACCAAATTCTAGTGATCCTAATTTCAGTGCTTGGTACCGATGTAACCTAATGGCATCCTCATGGATCTGTCCTTCGATTTCTCCAGACATAGCACAAGCGATCATTTACATTGATTCAGCACAAAAGATGTGAAATTTGCTCAAGCAAAGATTCGAGCAAAGCAATGAGCCTCGGATTTTTGAGCTTCAGCAAGCAATCAACAG
>CM025854.1:14764280-14939969 GCA_003952965.2 Morella rubra
AATGGCATATACATCACATATCCTGGATCAAGTAAAGACTCTGGGGTTCCAGCAAGCCACTGCTACATCCATTTCATTAGGAATTGATGATCTTTTAACAATACCTTCTAAGGGATTGTTAGTGCAAGATGCGGAACAACAAAGTTTGGTTTTGGAAAAGCACCATCATTATGGAAATGTACACGCAGTAGAAAAATTACGACAATCCATTGAGATATGGTATGCTACAAGTGAATATTTGCGACAAGAAATGAATCCTAATTTTAGGATGACTGACCCTTTTAATCCAGTGCATATAATGTCTTTTTCGGGAGCTAGAGGAAATGCATCTCAAGTACATCAATTAGTAGGTATGAGAGGATTAATGTCGGATCCACAAGGACAAATGATTGATTTACCCATTCAAAGCAATTTACGTGAAGGACTGTCTTTAACAGAATATATCATTTCTTGCTACGGAGCCCGCAAAGGAGTTGTAGATACTGCTGTACGAACATCAGATGCTGGATATCTCACACGCAGACTTGTTGAAGTAGTTCAACACATTGTTGTACGTAGAACAGATTGTGGTACCATTCAAGGTATTTCTGTGAGTCCTCGAAATGGGATGATGCCGGAAAGAATTTTTATCAAAACATTAATGGGTCGTGTATTAGCAGATGATATATATATGGGCCCACGATGCATTGCCGTTAGAAATCAAGATATTGGGATTGGACTTATCAATCGATTCATAACCTTTCAAACACAAACAATATCTATTCGAACCCCCTTTACTTGTAGGAGCACATCTTGGATCTGCCGATTATGTTATGGTCGAAGTCCTACTCATAGCGACCTGGTCGAATTGGGAGAAGCTGTAGGTATTATTGCGGGTCAATCTATTGGAGAACCGGGAACTCAGCTAACATTAAGAACTTTTCATACCGGCGGAGTATTCACAGGGGGTACTGCAGAACATGTAAGAGCCCCTTCTAATGGAAAAATAAGATTCAATGAGGATTTGGTTCATCCCACACGTACACGTCATGGACATCCCGCTTTTCTATGTTATATAGACTTGTACATAACTATTGAGAGTGAAGATATTATACACAACGTGACTATTCCACCAAAAAGTTTTCTTTTAGTCCAAAATGATCAATATATACAATCCGAACAAGTTATTGCTGAGATTCGCGCGGGAACGTATACTTTAAATTTGAAAGAAAGGGTTCGAAAACATATTTATTCGGACTCAGAAGGAGAAATGCACTGGAGTACCGATGTATACCATGCACCGGAATTTACATACAGTAATGTCCATCTCTTACCCAAAACAAGTCATTTATGGATATTATCAGGAGGTTCGTGCCGCTCTAGTGTAGTCCCTTTTTCACTTCAAAAAGATCAAGATCAAATTAATGTTCATTCTCTTTCTGTTAAAGGAAGATCTAGTTCTAGTCTTTCAGGAAATAATGATAAAGTAAGACAAAAATTCTTTAGTTCAGATCTTTTTGGTAAAAAAAAAAAAAAAAAGCAGGATTCCTGATTATTTAGAACTAAATCGAATCATATGTATAGGTCATTGTAATCTCATATATCCTGCTATTCTCTATGAAAATTCTGATTTATTGGCAAAGAGACGAAGAAATAGATTCATCATTCCATTCCACTCGATTCAAGAACGAGAAAAAGAGCTAATGTCCCCTTCCGGTATTTCAATTGAAATACCCGTAAATGGTATTTTTCGCAAAAATAGTATTCTTGCTTATTTTGATGATCCTCAATACAGAAGAAAGAATTCAGGAATTACTAAATATGGGACTATAGGGGTGCATTCAATCCTCAAAAAAGAGGATTTGATTGAGTATCGAGGAGTCCAAGAATTTAAGCCAAAATACCAAATGAAAATAGATCGATTTTTTTTCATTCCCGAGGAAGTACATATTTTGCCCGAATCTTGTTCCATAATGGTACAAAACAATAGTATCATTGGAGTAGATACACGAATTACTTTAAATACAAGAAGCCGAGCGGGCGGATTGGTCCGAGTGGAGAGAAAAAAAAAAGGATTGAACTTAAAATTTCTTTCTGGAAATATCTTCATTTTCCTGGAAAGAAGGATAAGATATCCGCCCTATTGTGGAAGCTGAAATTGAAGCTGAACCATCTGTGTCTTCTACAAATAATCCCCTAAAGTGGCCTGAGTACATCGACGAAGGTATGTCCTTCACTTCTAGTTAATATATTTGTTGTAAATCGATAACAATGAATTGAATGCATGACTATAAACTAATTAGTTATTTTTTGTATTGTAGATGATAATTCTGACATGGTAAGGAGTGATGTGATTGTATCTCCAGTAGCAAGCGACGAGGAAGAGGTTGGATCACATTATCATGACCCTTACAGTGGACCTGACTTTCATCAGTCTGACATGGCAGCCCCGGTGTTGTCAAACTTGCTAAAATTTCCATCTGTACAGACCTTTAGAGATGTTGTTCGTGAGGCAAATCTATTAAGAGGGAAGGATGTTAAGTTCAAGAAAAATTGTAACGATAAATGTATTGTCGTGTGTAGGGAAGAGAGATGTGACTACCGTATATACGCTCGTTGGATGAGCCAGGAGAAGACTTTCCAAATCAGGTCATGCAACCCCACTCACTGTTGTACCAGGAAGTATAGAAATTCTATTGTAAACTCCAAGTGGATTGCAAATAGATTCCTTGAGCAGTTTAAGTCCCAACCAAATTGGCCAGTTGATGCAGTCTCCCAAGAGGTGAAGAGGCAGTGGAAGGTTGACATAAACGACAGTCAAATATATAGGGCAAGGAGGAAGGCTCGAGCAATGGTATACGGGAAGCATAAGGAACAATACAAACAACTATGGGATTATTGTGAAACATTAAGGCACACCAATAAAGGGAGTTGTATTCTAGTTAAGGTGGAGAGAATAGGTCGTGAGCTACTCCCTACTTTTCAGCGTCTTTACGTGTCCTTATCAGCTACGAGAGATGGGTTTAAGGTAGGGTGTCGCCCAATAATCGGCCTGGATGGGTGCTTCCTTAAGGGACCCTTCAAAGGGCAGTTACTTTCTGCAGTTGGTCGGGATGCTAACGACAATATGTACCCTATTTGCATGGCTGTCGTAGAAGCTGAAACGAAGGACAGTTGGACTTGGTTTTTGGAGACCCTCATTTCTGACCTAGGCCAACAACCCCTTGGTGGATGGACATTCATTTCAGACCGTCAAAAGGTATGTTTATTATTATTTTTGATAAGTAAAAGCCATGTTTATTATAAAAGCAAATAAACATGATTAACAGGAATTGAAAATTAAATAGCCAGCACATAGACCAAGTAAAGAGTATATCTAATATATTTGACTCATGAAGCATTCGCCTATATGTGATTGCAGGGGCTAGTTCCGAGTTTTGAGGTAGTGATGTCCCTGGTGGACCATCGTATATGCATCAGGCACTTGTATGCCAATTTTAGAGATGCTGGCCATCGCGGTAAAGCCTTGAAAGATAAATTATGGGCAGCTGCAGCCTCTTATACTGAGAATCAATGGCGTCATGAGATGGAGGAGTTGAAAAAGTTGAGCGTGCCGGCGTGGAAGTACTTGTCCAAGATTGACCCGAGTATGTGGTCCCGAGCATGGTTCCACACGCACTCCAAATCTGATTTGCTTGTCAACAATTTGACTGAGTGCTTTAATTCTTACATCATCAAGGCGCGTGATAAGCCCATCATCACGATGATCGAGATGATAAGAAAAAAATTGATGCGCCGATACCAACTGAAAAGAGATGGGATGCAAAAAATGAAAGACCAGATTTGCCCCAAAATACTTGAGAAATTGGAGGCAGCGGGTGAGGAATCGTGCAATTGTCTTTCCACTTATGCTGGAAATGGTTTATTTGAAGTAGAACATCGAAATCATCAATATGTTGTTGACTTAAAGGCAAGGACGTGTGGGTGTCGCAAGTGGGATATGACGGGAATCCCGTGTGCTCATGCATTTTCTACTATTTTGTATGACGGAGGGAAGCCGGAAGACTATGTTCACCTATACTATAGCCGGGATATGTATATTCTTTCATATGAGCCCATTATACACCCGATGCCAAGTGAGGATCAGTGGATCCCCACTATGTATGATCCTGTAGAGCCTCCAAATGTGCGGGTACAACCAGGAAGGCCTAAAAAATTGAGAATTCGGCAAGTGGATGAGCCAGTTAACCCTTATAGGGTTAGAAAAGGAGGTACACGTTTAAGGTGTAAGGAATGCCGAGAACTTGGGCACAATTCTAGGACTTGTCAAAAGAGAAAAAGGGCTGCAATGAGATTTGCAGGTGCAGCAGTAGGTGGTGCGGGGTTTGCTACTGCCACGTCAGAATTGATTGCCCTTGGAGTAATCTCAGACAATGTTGATGCTACTCAGAGCGTGGCTACAGGAACAACCAAGGTTAGTCTCGCTGTTTGTTTTTAATTCTTCATGTATTAAGGAGCAAAATTTATGACTATTAGTAGCTGGAAATGACAGTCATCTGCCACTAAAAAATCTACTAAAGGGAGCACAAGCGAACATGCTCAAGCATGGACGCTAACAATCTCTCTCTACAAGTGCAACAGGGAGACAGCCAGAACATTCTGGAAGAATATAACAATCTCCCTCCACAAGTGCCAATAGGGACAGCCTCTGGAAATAATCATGGCCAAGTAATCACGACCACAATAATTTATAGCATTATCCCAAATGAGCTTTTGTTTTTTTATGATTGTTATTTGTACTGAGTTTTTATTTTTTGAACAGCAATCTCCTCAGAGCAAGAGGAACGATGTAAGAAGATCTATTGGGGCATGGGGCACTCCTGGTATATCCACAATTGCGACTGCTACCTGTCAGTCCTCACATGTTGTGGTACCAACAGTTCAACAGGCGATAAAGCGAATGGAAGCCAAAAACAAAGGAAAAAAGCCTATATGGCAATACTAGGACTATGGCAAATGTTGGGAATGTTATTGGCTCTTATGGAATATGTTATCACCACTTTTGTTTTGTATTGATGTTGGATATTAGGATGACTTGTTTTGGGATTTGGTGATGTAATATTGACGTAAGATCTTATGGTCCATGTTTTGAATTCGGGGAACAATGTTGACTGTTTTGGGAACAACGATGTGTAATTCCAAAGAAATCTGTTTTGGCTGTTTAAGCTCTGTTCTTTGAGTTCAGACCATTTTTTTTCACAAGATTTAATTTGTTTTGGCTGTCCTCTCACTGAATGCTCTCGAACAAAAAGGTCAAATGTAGCTTGAAGTTTCAAAGGAGAAGCTGCACGGTAACATAATGCTTTTACTCTGAACGACGCAAGTTGCAAGGCATAAAGTCGTGCAGTGTTCTTTTCCTTTTTCTTTTGGTCGTTTTTCTTATTTATGAAAATGGAAGTAAACAAGTCCAGCAACAAAATCATTAAATAAATGGAAGTAAACAAGTCCAGCAACAAAATCATGCACTTTTGCAACAAAAATAGGGAAAGTTCGAAGGAAATGCTATCTGGGTCGATGGTGGGCGTAGATGTGCTCACTGCAACAAAAAGTGAGAAAGTTCGAAGGAAACACTACTCAGCAGGAAAAGTCGAAAGAAAGAGGACAGAGAGGGAAAGGTTCGTAAAATTTCAAACTGGAAAGAGTTTCGGGGTTAAAAACGTAAATTTACCAGATAAACATGCAGGTGCCTTGCACGTGGGAGAGAAATCCGTCCAAACTGACGGTAAATAGGATGCAGAGGGTGGTGCTATGTTGACGGGGCAAGAGGTAGTATGAAGGTGCTGCAATGTGTTGAAAAATGGTAGTTTGGGGTGCATATGTTCACTACCGGTAGTTTGTGGTGAAAAGTGTATTTTCCCCAAACGAACTTTGAACAGTACCATCTAAGTACTGTTGGATCATACCTAGCTTGTTTATGTTTTAGGAAATAGGATGGACTGGGTTTTCATTTTCTAAAAGCCAGTCACTAGGTAAGGTAATGTCTTTCCATTGGATCGACTGGGACCCTAATGTTGGCATCACTTGTATGACTCTTGGATCAACAAAGTTTGATCTTTAGGACTTTTTACTAAGGCATGGACATTGAGGTTAGTCCTGTCAGTATAAGTTATCCAAAGCACACATCTGTAAGGTCAAAAATATGCCTGACCAAAAAGTCATCTTAGGTACTCCCTTCATCTGCCTGTTGTATCCATTTACAACCACTAGTGAAGGTCTTACCACGACAGTTTTAGGTCAACCAGTTATTTTTGCATTTGCACATCCTCGCAGCCTCGAGATCTCGCTCTGCTACAGGAATCCGCTATTAGTCAAACCTTAAGTTTCATTATCCAGAAAATATATATATATCACAGATGACTCTGGATAGACGTAAGGTTGCTACACACTAGAATCCCAGCCTTGTCCTTGTGACCTCCCCAATGGAACATGAAAAAGCAGTTCAAAAACTACAAAAAGAGCTTGGAAAAGATCAAATTATCGATGACAGGAAAAATCATCAGAGATACCACAAATCAACTACCAACAAACCACCAAAATACCAACAACCACCAAAGTTACAACCACCATCAACCATCCACAAATCAAACAACCAGAGAGAGAAAGGAATTGAAAAACTGAAAAAAAAAAAAACAAGCCACAATCAACTACCAGAAGTCTAGATCTATGCCGCAGCGTTGCTAGTGTGCTATAGATCTGCCCCATCTTCAAGTGCTCTGAAGTTGTTCTGGAGGGGTTGGAGGCGGAGAAAACGGCGTTGCATAAGGAGCTGCAGTGCAAGTAGGAGAGAGAGAGAAAGAAAGAGTGGGCCGAAGGGGCTGAGAGAGAGAGAGGGGGAGATGACATTGGCGAATGGTCATGAGCCGCGATGGGCGGCGGCAGAAATGGTTCAAAAATTTGAAGGAGACTCGAGAGGGGGGGGCGCTCGGCGAGGGAAGCTGGAAATAAAAAATAATAAAGGGGGGGGTGAGGGGAATGTACCCTTAAAATGTTATTAAAAACTTTGAAATACCTTTAATACCCTTGATTCGCTTCGACCCAGTCAATTCTAAATATTTTTAGGCCGACATCGAACCGGGCTGGCCTAAAACCCGGTCGGCCCAGTTGGCTTTGGGCCGATTTAGGTCGGCCCGGTCGGTTTTGGCCCAATGGTGTTCAGCCCTAGACCTTATGCCTCTGTGAATTTCACATTCAAAAAACCCCACATCGTCCACGGCCTCTTACAATTGCATATGCTTTTCCTTCTGCCGATGAGTATCGCCATTTAGATTAATCCACTCTATACATAAATATTTATGCCACGTTTATTTGGAATATTGACCAAAACCAGTATCCCATTAATGCTTCCGATTATTTACATTGTAAATTCATTTGGAATAGATGCCCATAATTATAGGTACTTCATATACATAAATGTGTCGTCGCATTCATTCACTGACTTGTTGCACTATTCTGATTTGCTCGAGCATATGTCTAACATTAACTTTTGATTACATTGACCTTTCCTACCACCACAACATGTCATCTGGGGAGAAATCGATTTTATACATAACGTTTTGTCTAATATTATCTTTAGACATGATGTGAACCTCCTCAAGAATAATGAGACCCAACAATAAACCCAAGGTTGTTCGAGGACAGATTCGAATGGAAACCACCACAGATCACAAATGAACTCCGTTATAAGTCGATAACGCCAAAAATATTCGATTTAAATTCCAAAGAGAATCACAAGATCTCAAATAATATTAATGATTATTTTTAACCCAAAAATAATAACTAACATCAAGAATAGAAAGAAATTAAAGCTCTTAGAAGTCTTCCAAGAATAGAGAAGAGAAGCAGAACTTTGATGATTCTGCCAAAATCTGGACTTCAGATACGTCCTACCGCTCTAGCCGACGTGTAAACAAAAAACCAAAGAGAATCACAAGACCTCTCAAATAATATTAATCTCAGTTCTTTACGCCCAAAAGGCCCTATAAATGTAGAAGCCCGAGGTGCAAGTTTGACTCGGAACGTTGCTCCTGAAAATCCGGACTTCACCAGATACGTCCTACCTTTGTTCTAGCCGAAAACGCCCGAAGTGCCAGTAGTGTAGAAGCCCGAGGTGCAAGTTACTGGGATAGTTACCCCGATGTGCCTATGCCAAGATTGTTTCAGCTGGGGTCATAACACTGAGGTCGTTCAAACTGAGGTGCATACGCCGAGATTGTTCCAGCTGAAGTACATATGATGAGATTTGAAGCTAAGCCTTGACCAGATCCTTCTAGAACTTGAATCATGGTGATGATTCTTTGTTGCCGACATGGATTATGCTCAATAGGCCTCCACGAATTTGCTTGAACTAGATTCCTTGTATGATTTGCATCATTCCCCTCCTCTTGAAAGTGATTTGTCCTCAAACATCGCCTACATCAAAAGAACCATGGGTTGTTTCCTCGGAAACGACAACCTCATATTTGTTGGCATATAAATCCTCTTGTTTTCTTTCTGATTTTCTCTCAATGGCAGTATTTGGAATTTCCTTTTCTCTCTCATTTTTCTCGACTTCTCTCTGATTTTTACTCTTTTTCTTTTGCTCACTTTCATTCTTTTGATGATCACTCTCCTTTGGCAATCTCACTTGATCCTCATATACTTGCGGCAATGCCTCAGGGACTAAACGGTCCTCCTCAAAAAATTTCTCCAAGGGTGGCTGGTCGTCAGTGGCGAAATCTTCATTGTCGGTCACGATGTAACCATTATCTTAAGGGACGTGGCTAATGTTCGCGGGCTTCAGCTCGAATTTGGACGTTTGTGACTCATCCATCTCCTTGTTGGAATCTTTTACACTCCGGCTTTCCTGTCTAAGACTTGATAGCTTTTGGTACAACTCTCGGTATTAGTAACTTGGAATGAACCACTTGCTCATTACTGTTTTCAACTCCTCCCATGTCTCTATTGGTCGTTTTCTATTCCGCCTCCTGTTTATCACAAGCTGATCCCACCAAGTTATAGCATATCAGAAAATTCAATCACGCTAATTTTACCTTCTTTATCTCGAGAGTAGTTGTGGCAATCAAACACGAACTCCATCTTCTTCTCCCACTCAAGGTATGCTTCAGGATCAGATCTACCTTGAAAGGAAGGAATCTTCATCTTAATACCACCCAAGTTGTTATCTTCCCGATTCCTAGCTTCTCTAACCCGCCCTCCATGTCGCCTATAGCCAACAACAGAATCCCGATCCTCTTCTTCCTCAAAACCAGATCCATAAGGCTCTTCATCCTCAACCCTCCTCCCTCCGTGGAACTCTTTCCCGTCTACGGAAATTGGGGTTGTTTTGTGGCTGAAGTGAATTCTCCATCTGTTCTATCCGTTCGTGAACTTGCTCCATTTCGACTTCATCATACGCTTCATCTCACTCATCATGGCCTCCATAAACACCTTCGGGTCAGCTAGTGTCGTAGCATCGTCGGCAACGCTCTTACCACTATTGTGAGACATGGTTGCTGCAAAAACAAAGTTAGAAAGAAAAAGGACCTCACAATTCTCTCCCTTACGTGTTTACACTCAAGGATGTGGATCACTCTTCACTCGTGTTTCACTCAAAATAATTCACGGCTTTTACCCTCTAATGTTCTCACCACTCTTGCCTTTTTCCACTCGTAATTCTCTTGCAGTTCTTTTGAAACTAAACAAACAACTCAAGAATTTCCAGCAACAATTCACCAAGAACTCATCAAGGAATTTCAGGTAAAACAAAAATAAGGAATTTCAGGAAAACAAGAATATAAGGAATATGGTTGATTAGAAGTTCGGAAGCACAGAATTAACAAAATTTTTTCACGAGAAAAAAATTACTTGCTTGGGGTAAGGTGATTTTTGAACTAACTGGATCCACAATGTAAGGAAACAAACAATTTTTTTTTTGGACTCCTTTCTGTCTTCTTCTTCTTTTCCGAGTCTCTTTCCTTTTGTTTTTTGTTGAAGATCAGCAAATATCTTTTGATAGCAACAGAATCAGATCTCGAAGTAGTAGGGTATGTGAGACTAGAACAAGAGTTTAGACATAAAACTAGAACAAACAAAGATTGAACAAAAGGGATAAAGGAAATTCGGCTAACTGGGTATGTGAAAGATTAGAGAAGAAACAAAGAAACGAAAATTTAAAAGGATAGGCAAACCTAAACTAGAAACTGCTCTGATACCAAATGATGTGAACCTCGTCAAGAATAACGAGACCCAACAACAATAGGAAACCCAAGATCGTTCTAGGACTGATTCGAATGGAAGACCTCGACCCGTTGTTTATGACAAACAAGAACCTTGGTATAAGGAAGACGCCACAAACGGTGGTGGAACTCCGTTTGATAAGTCGAGATGAACGCCACGGGAAATCCCGATAAGTTCGAGTAGTTCTTTAAAGAACCAAAGAGAATCACAAGACCTCTCAAAATAATATTAATCTCAAAGTTATTGTTCTTTACGCCTAAAAGGCCCTATAAATATACTTGGAACATCCCTCCAAGAATAGGAAACTAACCCAAATTTGAAAGAAATTAAATGCTCTTAAAAGTCTTCCAAGAATAGAAGAAGCCAGCATTTGAAAAGGCAATTCAAATGCTCATGAAAATTTGAGTTTTTGAAAGAAAATAAACATTCATAAAATAATTCGGCTAAGAATAAGAAGAAGCCAGCATTTGAAAAGGAAATTCAAATGCTCCTGAAAATCCGGACTTCGCCAGATACGTCCCGCCTTTGTTCTAGCCGACATGTAAACGCCCGAAGTGCCAAGTAGTGTAGACGCCCCAGGTGCAAGTACTTCAGCCTGAGGTGCAGGTTACCCGGATAGTTACCCCGAGGTGCATACGCCGAGATTGTTTCAGCCGGGGTCATAACGCCGAGGTCGTTCCAGCTGAAGTACATACGCCGAGATTTGAAGCTTAGCCTTGACCAGATCCTTCTAGAATTAGAATCATGGTGATGATTCTTTGTTGCCGACATGGATTATGCTCAATAGGCCTCCATGAAATTGCTTGAACTAGATTCCTTGTATGATTTGCATCAAGACATGGCACATGCACCACTGAGATAATTTTGTTGCTTTTGTATTTCATTTTGTGTTCCATGTGCGTTATTTCACATTTTGCTATGTTTTCTACTGCCCTACAACCTTTGCTCGCATCCCACAAAACCCCT
Organism: Morella rubra; assembly: GCA_003952965.2. Lineage (NCBI taxonomy): Eukaryota > Viridiplantae > Streptophyta > Magnoliopsida > Fagales > Myricaceae > Morella > Morella rubra. Next base: position 14,775,501 of record CM025854.1, read on the forward strand.
TACCAAAAGAACCATTCACAAGACGCAAATTGGTTAGTTTTATCTACAACCTCCAATTTACAGATTCCATATGTGGCCTGTAGTAGGTTCTACGCCTCTATTTCTGTAATTGAATTAGTCTTGGGAATATCCTTACATATTGCATTTGGGTCGGGCTAATACTCCATCTCAACCATAATCCCTAACTGAGCTTCCTCTCACTCACATTTGCCTTGTTTTGCATATAGAAACTGATGACCAAGCATAGGTATATGATCACGCCTCATATAGCCTAAAATCATAGTTTTGGGAAATTCCTTTGCTTGAAATTTTGGAACTTGTGAAGCATCCATACTCATGCCCAGCCTAGTTCTGCAACGAGAAGATGCAAATTGGTTAGTTTTATCTACAACCTCCAATTTACAAATTCCATACATGGCTTGCATCATGTTTTGCGCCATTAGTGTTGGGTATATACTTACATATTGCATTTGGGTCGAGCTGATACTCCATCTCAGCCATAATCCCCAACTGAGCTTCCTCCCGCTCACATTTGCATTGTCATGCATATAGAAACTGATGACCAAGCATAGGTATATGATCACGCCTCATATAGTCTAACATCATTGTTTTGGGAAACTCCTGTGCTTGAACCTTTGGAACTTGTGAAGTATCCATACGCATGCCCAGCCTACTTCTGTAAATGGGGAAGGGTTCTGACTGGATTGCATCTAAAGAGCTCGCGCTCCTAAACATACTAAAAGACCAAATATTGGCTGGAAACGTCAAAGATTGTTCCCTAAACGCAAGCATGTGGCTAGGGCTAACCTCACGTCTTAATGAAATTACTGGAATGTCCAAGACCAGCCAATAAGTCCAAAATAAGCTTCGGAGGATAAAGAAATAGTGGAGACGGTTCTACCACTTGTTGCACCATGAGATCAGTTTTGGATATGATCCCAATAACAATATTGTTACTGTGACTATCGCCCAGTGGGACGCTTACCTAGCTGTAATATTAACTACACGATGCGATTAACACCCTCTAAATACTTAAGCATCTACAAATATGCAATCTGATTCAACTCTTCATTGATGCAGGCGTATAAAAATGCCAAACCTTTCTTAAGAAGGGGTCTAGCCAACTACGAACTTATGCGCAAACTCTTCTCAGGCTCATGTGCTATGGGTATCCTCCACCAGGCGTCTACTGCTAGCCCATGACACAGATGATGAACGAGACTTTGAAGATGAGCTTAATGGTTTGGGGATCGATGACAGCCATGATTCAGCCATGCCATCTCCCTCCTCCGCTGCACGGCCTCCGTCTCCATCTCGCATCAATTCTGTAAAAGGACCACCAACAATTCGTCAAGTGTGCATCTTCGCCCCAGGCAGTCCAAGGGGAAATTACGTAGCGACACTAATGGTATGCGGCTTCTCAAATTTGTTAGGGCTCAGGACCGCCACAACGACATTCTCGAAAATTGGATTGCACTGCAGAGTAAAGTTGCCGGTATCTCTTGCTCGAGCCAAGAGGGAGCTGCTGATTCATATGACCCATATTTAAAGTGCCTCCTCCTTATGCAGGCACTACTAGGAGAAGATGAGCACGCAGTGTTCTTGAAGGGGTGCAAAGAGCTTCAGAACGAGTTCATGCAAAAGGCATTCATGATCATGACCGATGCACGGCGTAAGTTTGGTTATATTCCCTTTAGACGTATCTCATAACCTGATGATTCCAAACTTAGTTGCATGTGCACTGTTATTTGCTAGCTAAAACAATCGTATCCTTAAGTTACCCCGTTATTTCTGGACTATGAGAACATCCAAAACAGCTGCGTAATTCGGTTTCTCTGTTGTTTCTTATCATTGCTTTGTTTATTTTCCCTGTTGCCGTATCTCAAATCTTTTCCTTCTCCCTCTTATGCTGTATGTATTGTTATTTCCTCATTATAACAATGGTCGCCTTAGCTGACCCCAATATTTCAATTTACGATACCACTGAAAACATATGCGAAATTCAGTTTGTAAGAAGTTGTGTATGATTGCTTGTTCTACGCCAAATTTGTACTCCCGATTTGCCAACAACAAATCAGCACTTCGTTATAAGATATGAACACATTCATAACTCGATTGGTATAAGCCGCTCGGTTGGCGTGGGATGAAAGGTTCCCTTATTTTATCTAAATAATTAAATTGTCAATTCTTATTATTTAAGCAAGTAATAAACATAGTTCGGAGTATGTATCCTCTTGAAATTCTGGGCTTATAAACTTGAGCAATTATGTCCTTACATTCAATTTTTCAGTAAGTTATGTTGAAAAGTAAATGAATAACCATTTCTGAAACTAGACGAAAACCATTTGTCACCAGTTCGTCTAGGTGGACATAAACCATCATGTTAAATGCATTTGTCATGCTTGGGATCAGGCTGTAATTTGGTAGATAATAAATTTAATTATCGTATATGCAAGGTGTTGTTTTTGAAATAACATCACGTTAGTTTGATAAGTTAATGGAACTGCTCGCCTGGCGTGGCAAGGAGATTCGTAAATGGCAAATGAAATATGTTATTGGGTATGTACTAACTGCGGGTTGTCTTGACGTCCTTATCTATTTAATTCCATCTGAAAAAACTAGAGTGATTTGACAGCAAAAAAATTGGATCTTGCATATTTCAAGAGATTATACCTTTAAAGGCCATTAATGTAATAGGAGCAAAATATCTATACTGACTGAAACATGCTCAGAGGAAAAACGCTCGATGGAAAATATTTTATTCCCGTAGTTGACACAGATAGAGACCAAATAATCAACATTATCTTCTTACATATGGGAGTAATAAGTACAACCGTACAAAACGAAATCATCCCACGCCATCCGAACCACGAGTTGCCATTCATGCGACTCGCGCTTGGCTTTCAGCTGGCGCGAAGAGCGCTTAGGAGTGCCAGTGTCTTTCGCGAGCATTGTGTGTGAGACGTCGCGCGAGCGTAGAACCACCTGTCCTTTGAGTGAGTTTTGCTCGCCTAGCGTGAGATACAGTGCGCCCGCAAAACAAAAAACCACGATTGGTCACGTCATCGCTTCTGACAGAGGCCATTCGCGCGGCTTCCACTCGAGTGGCCGCTGGAGCGAGGGACATCGCTGGTCATTGCAGTGAGTTTCGCTCTCCTCGCGTGTCCCACAGCGCGCGAGCGAACCGAAAAAAAAAACACTGGGTTGCACTTCCATAGGACATTCGCTAGGCTCGCGCTCACTGGGCCGCTGGCGCGACATGCTACCATTCTGACAGTTATATTCGATCGCCTTCTGTGTGAGACGTCGCATGAGCGAATATTGAAGATATAAAAAACAACCTTAAAAAAAAAAAAAACAAAATATGCTTGCAGTGAGTTTCCCTCGCCTGACGTGCGAGACAGCGCACGAGCAAAACAAACACCTGCAACCTCACTTCTCGAGGCCATTCGCGTGGCAAGCGCTCCATTGGCCGCTGGCGCGTATCGGTACAATGTCTAACATAATTAATTCGCTTGCCTTCCGTGTGACGTAAGGCATGAGCGAATAACAATATATTGCTCATTTTTTCCATTTTGTTGTATTCCCGACATTGCCTTTTGCAACGTTTAATTCCTAATTCATCCTCACTAATAAAACTAGTCAAGCTCTACTGACATTTCTAAACCAGTAAGATAAAAAGAATAGAAATACAAATGAAAGCAAAAAAAGCAAAACCAATTTTTAAATCAGTAAGATTAAAGGAATAGAAGTACAAATGAAAGCAAAAAAGCAAAATCGAGATAGCCTCTTGGGTGGAGTCAAAGGCCATTGCAATATCTGTATAAATTCAAATAACAACCAAATCAAAAAATCATACAAATGAATATATCTGTCTAATTAAGAAATAGTGTTCCCACATTGCTTCATCATTTTTTTTTTTTCCTTGTTGGTAGCGTAAAACATGTAAGCTCTCCAATCATAGCTAAGGCTTTGCCTTTTAAGGAACTTTTTTGTACGAAGGTCTGTTCATTAATCCTTTAATTTTTCTAATTGTTCGACTTGTTTATATTATCGACTAATTAACAACATTCCCATAATTGCGTTGCTCAGAATTTAAAATATTAACGTGTTTCATAGGAAATAATTAATTTGTTGTATTTTTTTTTCCTCATCGCTCATTTGCCAAACTCAATGCTACAGTTGATTGAGAGCGAATAGAAAGCGCGACTCATGGAGCTTCTGAGGGTAAGGCTAATAGAGTGTGGTTGGGAGGATGAAATGGAAGCTCTTTGTTTAATATTACTGTTTTTTTTTTCTTGTGCTAATATTTTTCGTTTATAATACTTCAAATAGATGCTTTTTAGTAGTTTCTTATTTCTGCTTCTCCAATAACTGGATGGGATCGGTAAATTAAGATTCCTCTTAAGCAATACTCCATATTATGCTGAGAATGCTGCCCTTAGACTCGGTGATGTTTCTATTTCACAGACAATAACCTTGATCGTTTGACTATGCTCATAACTTAACTTATCTGTAACTTGTCCGTTAACCCCGTAATAATATATGGGAATCCATTTAAATCTTCATTTTGATCTCGGAGCATTTGTAAGGAAGAACTATGGAAGAAAACACTGTTACTGTGGATGACTTTGTCCGTGTAATTACTCCGAAGGTAAGACGTGAGGATTTTGATCCCTCTTCCCTATGGTTTTCCTTTTAAACAATATTTTTGGCCATATGGAAAACAACTGCATCACTGCTTGGACAATGTTTTTTGTTGAATTTTGGGCATATGTTTATAGGTTTTGCATTTTGTTCATTCATATCAGAAACTTGCATGTGTTTTTTTTCCCTCTTTGTCTATCTATGCAGTCTGTGGAATCTTCTATAAATAAATTTAACAGACATACGCCACATGGCAGATATATGCATAACGCAGGGCAACTGTTGGGTGGCATTGGGGGAGCGAACACTCTATCATTACTTAATCTCATCCGAATATGCACGCTGCTGCTATAGCCATTATTTAGTATACCACGGTATGAATAGACGCTATCTAACTAACGAAACATGCTAGCATGATGAAGAAATTCAGTTAATGCCAAAGATGGTACATAACATAATTTATACATGTCAAAGTTAACTAATGTAGATACGTTAATTGCAATGCCACTCATTGCGCCTGTTTTGTGTTGGAAGGGTAAGGACCCAGACTAACTCCCGATCAGTATGAGTGGGCGAACGCTTAGTTGGTATGTTTCTCGAGCTTTTACTGTGGGCTAACTCATTCACCAATAGGGGGTTCAACATTGCGCGCTTTCATGGTGGCACGGCGTGTTGGCTTTTGTTCACAATCGATATTTTGATGATTTCAATAAATGGATTAAGTTTACAAAATGGACATCTTTAAAGACAAAGACATTTTTATCAAAGAGCCAAAGACAAGAAGATTGAAGATCAAGAAGATGCAAGGAGCTCAAAAGTGAAGATTCAAGACCATAGGGTATAATCTTGTAACTCTTAGTTTCACTTTTGACAAGGATTTGAATCACACACTTGCATATCTTTCAAAACTTGCATAAACCATTTTACCTCTTGTTAGAAGATCAAAATATTTTTTAATGGTTTCAAAACACCCAATCAACTCCCAAACCTTTTATATACTTATGGGAAGTTAGTCTTTAAAATTGGGTGTTTAAGTTGGTCAAAATCGTGGATTTTAAATGAACCGGATCATGTGCTTAAGTTGAAGGAGGTCGACCGACTAGGTGAAGCGGTCGAACTGGCCTTCGACTGCTTGGTGTAGCGGTCGACCGGTCTATATTTTGAAATAGATCTGTTGAGTTCTGACATTGTGACCGTTGGGGTAAAGGTAACCTTAAGTGGTTGACCGGTTCATGTAACGGTCGAAATTTTAACAGTTCGACCCCAACAGCCAAAAACGGCTAGTTTTCTCATATGACCTATATATAGACCTTCATAATGTCTCTAAACAAGAGGAGATCAGCCATATATCATTTCTATAGCTTGAGAAAGATCTTAAATCTTCTTATTTCATATTTCTAATATCATTCACACAAATTACACTTCACATCCTTGTCATTGTGTGAATAAAAGAGATAGAGCTTTCTATTTTCTTATCTACTCTTTGAGAGAGTTTTTTCTTGTATCTTCCTATCCAAAAGAGGTGATTCCTTTAGTGAGGTTGTTCACTAAAGAAGAAGCTTAGAGAGGTATATCTCAAGCTTGGTTGGGTTGTGAATGGTGAGCCCGAAAATCACTTGGGTTGTGAGTGTTGAGCCCGGGAAAATACTTGTAAGGTTCTCTAGCACCCGGAAGCTAGAGTGTACACTATTTGGAAGATAGTGGAAAACCTCAAAGCTCTGTAAAAGAGTTTGAAGGGGTGATGTAGGCGGGTTTGCGAACCACCTAAAAATATCGTGTTTGCTTCTCTAAACTTACTCTTTACATTTAACACTTATTTACTTATCGCATCAATACTTGCTTAAATACTTGTGCTAAATTATCTTTACTTTGCAAACACATTTTTGGGGGTTAAAAGTGAAAAAGTTTTGAATCCCAATTCACCCCCCTCTTGGGTTGCCTTAATCTTTGGAATTACACAACGGATAGGCCGTGCTAGGAGACGGGGAAGCGAAGATCCTAGTTGAGTTTCTGAGGGTTGTTGTGCTCCCTCGCTAAGTTCTGATATATTCTCCGATTCGACGATGCGCATGGTTGTGCCACCACTCAGGTCATGGCTTGCCATGTGGGTTGATATGGGGTCAGTGAGCCGTGACTAGTGTGGGGTGAAGGGTTGTGAAGGATGCATAAATACTCTTGTTGTGAGGGGTTCTACGGCAGTAGAAGCGGAAAATATATCCCGCATTTTCCTAGGGAAATTATGGCAATTATGGGAATATATTCGGGTGGGTATCATTAATTACTGCACTAGGTTCTCTTTCATTTCAATCCCGTCAATCCCAAAGCCTACTGCAGGTACTTAACCTTGATGCAACTGCCTACAAGGAGTATTCATTAACCCCTTGCCGTAGCATTTTGTCATTATATCAATGAGTATGTATTGTCAATTAAGTTCAGTCGTTGGACCGAAAACACAAGATCTAATTTTACTCTTCTACAACCCCCCCTAATACAAGTTCTGACCAGGGTGAACACAAAACGGCAGATCAACCTCCACATTCAATTGACGAATTCGACGAAAATAGTTATACATTCACAATTGAAATCTTATCCACCCACAGCTCTGGGAGCTCCGTCAAAATCCTATATCATGCGTCCACTGGGTGGCCAAGTCTGTATTATGTTAGCTCCAGTCCACCCACCAACGTCATCACGTATACATCCACAAGGAGTATGTATTCTGTCAGCTCCAATCAACTCCGTGAGGTGATCATCATCAGCAACTCGCCCACACCATCATCACACACTAAAGCATCATCCCGGATGGCGGCTGCCCTCCCTCCCACCCACTCACCCCCAAAGGACTAAAGGTGGATCCAGAATGCCCATGTTCTATTGAGCAAAACCACCGAGGAGGTTTAGTGATGCCGTTAGAAAGCTCGTACTCGACACGTCCCGTAACGACATTCCAGTAGACATTGTCATCCGTAAAAAGACTTCGTCGCCCAAACCAGGTAAGTGCGTTAATTATTGTTCTAGTACCCCATGCGTATAACTTCAATGTTGTTTGATTCTTGTCGTCGTTAGGGTCGGGAGATCATAATGTGGTGTCATCCGGGGTGCCGCCCAAAAACGCCATCGATTGATGATTTGGAAGGTTGAGAGGCATCGCTTAGCAGCAGTTGCAAGGATCGAGAAGACAACCCATGTGCGACGGTTGACCTTTTTTGTTCATTGCATAGGTATTTAGGTGTTTAGGTCAATTTTCATGCTCTTTTGTTGTTGTGTAAATGAATGTCTCCTGCTGATATGTTTAAAAAGGCCTTTCGGTTTTAGACCTCACATTATATGTGTTTTGAGGAGACCTAAACCCTGATGTATTGTAAGCCCAAAACATTGTTGTCTGGACTATGTTTTGGCAGTGGGCATGACCTTCAATGGCTTTTATCATGTATGCTATCTATATGTGTTTCTCACTATTATTGTGCATTTCGATAAACTCAGTGTAAGTGAAAGAGTGTAAGATGAAGTGATTTATTTCACTTACACATACCAAGTTAAAGAACCATATATGTGATCTTTTTACAAGTATAATTTCTTACCCGACTGTGCGTGATTGGCATTTGCGACACGAACTTATGTATTCACGGACATCTTTTTTCCCTATATCAGTCGTAGTTGGCACAAACATTTTGCTTTTATAATATACCGGTACACAAATCCATACCACGTTTCAAAAATATAAGAATTGGACCTATTACGTTGAGATTGCTCAAACAAGACAAAAAATTTATTTATGAAGTTTAAGTTATATGCAATTCAGATATTAAGTTTAGGAAAATTGGCAATATGGTCACTCAAGCTTACTATTTAGTCACTAGGTTTCATTTTTTACAATATGGTCACTCAATCCATACCCTCATGACGATCTGGTCCTGCCGTCCATGTTCCGTTAAGCCATTTAACAGAATGCTTTGCCACGTCGTCTTCTTAACACGTCAGCGCCATAGGTCAGCCAGAATAACACGTCAGCCAGTCATTAAGCAAAATGCACCGTTTATTTAAAAACCCCCACACACGACACAAGCTGATCATGCCTTGCTTCAAAACAAATTGAAACCCTTGAACTCACCATTTTTGAATTAAATCCATAGAACTGAAGGAAGCCCTCAATTTCGCTGTGTTTTCGCACCCCCCACCCTCCCCCCTGCTAAGAAGAACACACTGAAATACTTGCCCTAGCTTTCAGACCTGTTCGTCGCAACTGTTGATCAAGATTTAAGGTGTTTGGTTAAGGTATGCCTTCTTCCTTCTCAAATGACGCAGTCGATTTTCCCCATTCCAATTCACTCACCATTTTTTCCCTTTTTGCAAGCCCTAGACAAATTGCTCAAGGATTTTTTTGCCTTTGACGAGAGGGAGGTTCTTCTCTGCTTCAGCAATGTCTCAGGGAAGGTTAATTCTGTTGGGTTTGAGTTTGCTGCTGCAACAATGTTTGAGGCAGAAATGTGTTGGTCTATTATTTACTTGCTATTGGCTAAAACTATTTGCTTCATTGCTTTGGTGACATTTGAAATTTAAGTGTTTAAATGTCCCTTCATTGTTTAAATACGATTGCATCATTCATTGTTTACTCTGCATACTGTGCTCATTTTGTGATGCTACTTATGCTTTTTGAAGATTTTAAGTTCTTATAAGACCCACAGAGGGATTGTACTTGTCAATTTTCTGATATACTGCGAACTGTGGTGTTGTCTTGGTGGTATAGCAACTATGTATATGCCTTTGAATTACAGATGTAGATGATGCATTGTTTATTGTGTAAATAATGATCTTTTAACAAATTCTTCACTTAAGAGGGAGACAAAGCGAGAGGGAGAGAGAGAATTCATAAATTCTAAACATATTACAATCAAAATAACTAAACATATTACAATCAAAATAAACTAGTAAGTGAGATGTGCTTAAAGGATGTGAGAGTTGATAATAAAATCAAAGTAACCAAGGGGCTTATTAGCAATCAAAATAAACCACAAAGTAAAATTTGCCCAAGGATGTAGAAGCTAACAATTGATAACTTCAAAGTAACCGGGGGGGGCTTATTAGTAGGGACCACAACACATGCAACATCAACCAATCCGCCCAAAACCCATTTGATGATATTCATTCTGGAAAATTCTAAAGCTTGCAGAAAATCCTTTTCCAATAGTTGAAGAATATATCCTTGATAGGATAAAAGATATTTAGCATGCCACTTAAATGTTCTATGTCATCTATCTATTTAAATAACATCAATCCTTGGAAAGATCATAATTGTTGTGAAGTCCTTCATGATGCAAAAAAGAACAAGTTCAGTAACATGAGTTCTATAATTTTAAAAAAGTTAATTTATATTCTTCATCTATTATGCAAGGTTGATATGGACTATTCTTCATCCTTCCTCTTTTGGCTCATGCTACTTATGCTTTTTATTTCTCATGTGGTTGACTCATTTATATGCTTCAGAATGACTTCCTCTTAACTTTATAATTCCAAAGTGAGTAGAATTATAAATACAGGTCATTGTGATAACAAGGAACATCCTCTGCAAATACAAGTCATTGTGATTGCAGAGGCTTTCCTTTTATCTCATCAGAGATCATGGGACTATAGGAGCCTTCTAAAATAAAACCAACTGTCTTGTGTAATAACATTCTTTCAAAAAGCTTTTTTTTCTTGGGTTCCTTCCTTGTATGCTTATAGTTGTAGCAATGACAAAATATTTTGTTGTAACATGATGCTTTGCCACTATTGTTAGCAATATATCATTACCATCTCTCAAAATCTATGGACCATACGACGCTAAGGTTTGCAACTGTGGTCTAAAAGCACTGCTGAAGGCCTCGTAGACTGATTATAATCCAGAACTTCAGTATGTGTCATAATTCATGGTTAAGTTCAACTGTCTTGTGTACTTTGACTAACCTTTTAATTGTTTTTGTAGAAAAGTGGGCATTGCAACTACTTTTGTTAGTTTGACCCTCCGTTTTGCCAAAGTGGGATGGAGGTAGGACCTTATTTGAATAAGAAGGTCAATGACATTCAGAATGAGGTGGCTTTGGAGAAGCGCACTACAAGAACAATTAAAATTCTATTTGGAGTCTCTTTGGTTGTCATCGCTGCCATGGGGGTTGCCCTGTTGAAAAGATCGTAGGATTAGTTAGCCACTTTTTTTTTGTCATTATTGCCTTGTGTTTCTGTTTGTGTTGGGAAGAATAGTAGGGTTGTATTATATTGGCCCATGCGTATTCTACGGCAGTAGAAGCGGAAAATATATCCCGCATTTTCCTAGGGAAATTATGGCAATTATGGGAATATATTCGGGTGGGTATCATTAATTACTGCACTAGGTTCTCTTTCATTTCAATCCCGTCAATCCCAAAGCCTACTGCAGGTACTTAACCTTGATGCAACTGCCTACAAGGAGTATTCATTAACCCCTTGCCGTAGCATTTTGTCATTATATCAATGAGTATGTATTGTCAATTAAGTTCAGTCATTGGACCGAAAACACAAGATCTAATTTTACTCTTCTACAACCCCCCTAATACAAGTTCTGACCAGGGTGAACACAAAACGGCAGATCAACCTCCACATTCAATTGACGAATTCGACGAAAATAGTTATACATTCACAATTGAAATCTTATCCACCCACAGCTCTGGGAGCTCCGTCAAAATCCTATATCATGCGTCCACTGGGTGGCCAAGTCTGTATTATGTTAGCTCCAGTCCACCCACCAACGTCATCACGTATACATCCACAAGGAGTATGTATTCTGTCAGCTCCAATCAACTCCGTGAGATGATCATCATCAGCAACTCGCCCACACCATCATCACACACTCAAGCATCATCCCGGATGGCGGCTGCCCTCCCTCCCACCCACTCACCCCCAAAGGACTAAAGGTGGATCCAGAATGCCCATGTTCTATTGAGCAAAAACCACCGAGGAGGTTTAGTGATGCCGTTAGAAAGCTCGTACTCGACACGTCCCGTAACGACATTCCAGCAGACATTGTCATCCGTAAAAAGACTTCGTCGCCCAAACCAGGTAAGTGCGTTAATTATTGTTCTAGTACCCCATGCGTATAACTTCAATGTTGTTTGATTCTTGTCGTCGTTAGGGTCGGGAGATCATAATGTGGTGTCATCCGGGGTGCCGCCCAAAAACGCCATCGATTGATGATTTGGAAGGTTGAGAGGCATCGCTTAGCAGCAGTTGCAAGGATCGAGAAGACAACCCATGTGCGACGGTTGACCTTTTTTGTTCATTGCATAGGTATTTAGGTGTTTAGGTCAATTTTCATGCTCTTTTGTTGTTGTGTAAATGAATGTCTCCTGCTGATATGTTTAAAAAGGCCTTTCGGTTTTAGACCTCACATTATATGTGTTTTGAGGAGACCTAAACCCTGATGTATTGTAAGCCCAAAACATTGTTGTCTGGACTATGTTTTGGCAGTGGGCATGACCTTCAATGGCTTTTATCATGTATGCTATCTATATGTGTTTCTCACTATTATTGTGCATTTCGATAAACTCAGTGTAAGTGAAAGAGTGTAAGATGAAGTGATTTCTTTCACTTACACATACCAAGTTAAAGAACCATATATGTGATCTTTTTACAAGTATAATTTCTTACCCGACTGTGCGTGATTGGCATTTGCGACACGAACTTATGTATTCACGGACATCTTTTTTCCCTATATCAGTCGTAGTTGGCACAAACATTTTGCTTTTATAATATACCGGTACACAAATCCATACCACGTTTCAAAAATATAAGAATTGGACCTATTACGTTGAGATTGCTCAAACAAGACAAAAAAAACTATTTATGAAGTTTAAGTTATATGCAATTCAGATATTAAGTTTAGGAAAATTGGCAATATGGTCACTAGGTTTATACCAAGCTTACTATTTAGTCACTAGGTTTCATTTTTCTAGAATATGGTCACATAGTCCATACCCTCGTGACGATCTAGTCCTGCCGTTCATGTTCCGTCAAGCCATTTAACGGAATGTCCTACCACGTCATCTTCTTAACACGTCAGCACCACACGTCAGCCAATCATTAAGAAAAATGCTTCGTTTATTTAAAAGCCCCCATGCTAAACAACACACAGCTAATCGTGCCTTGCTTCAAAACAAATTAAAACCCTTGAACTCACCGTTTTGGAATTAAACCCATAGAACAGAAGGAAGCCCTTAATTTCGTTGTGTTTTCGCACCCCCCACCCTTCCCCCCGCGAAGAAGAACACACTGAAATACTTGCTCTTGCGTTCAGATCTATTCGTCGTAGCTGTTGATCAAGATTTAAGGTTTATGGTTAAGGTATGCCTTCTTCCTTCTCAAATCACACAGACGATTTTCCCCATTCTCCTTCACTCACCATTTTTCCTCTTTTCGCAAGCCCTAGACAAATTACTCAAGAATTTTTTGCCTTCGACGAGGGGGAGGTTCTGCTCTACTTCAACAATGTCTCAAGGAAGGTTAGTTCTGTTGGGTTTGGGTTTGCTGCTGCAACAATGTCTAAGGCGGAAATGCGTTGGTCTATTATTTGCTTGCTGTTGGCTAAAACTATTTGCTTCATTGCTTTGGTGACATTTGAAATTTGAGTGTTTAAATATCCCTTCTTTGTTTAAATACGATTGCATCATTCATTGTTTACCCTTCATTGTGCTCATTTCGTGATGCTACTTATGCTTTTTAAAGATTTTAAATTCTTATAAGACCCACAGAGGGATTGTACTTGTCAATTTTCTGGTATACTGCGAATTGTGGTGTTGTCTTGGTGGTATAGCAACTATGTATATGCCTCTGAATTACAGATGTAGATGTTGCATTGTTTATTGTGTAAATAATGATCTTTTAACAAATTCTTCACTTGAGAGAGAGACAAAGCTAGAGAAAGAGAGAATTCATAAATTCTAAACATATTACAATCAAAATAAACCAATAAGTGAGATGTGCTTAAAGGATGTAAGAATTGATAATAAAGTCAAAGTGACCAAGGGGCTTATTAACAATCAAAATAAACCGCAAATTAAAATGTGCCCAAGGATGTAGAAGCTAACAATTGATAACTTCAAAGTAACCGGGTGGGCTTATTAAGAGGGACCACAGCACATGCAGCATCAACCAATCTGCCCAAAACCCATTTGATGATATTCATTCCGGAAAATTATAAAGGCCGCAGAAAATCCTTTTCCAATATTTGAAGAATATATCCTTGATAGGATACAAGATATTTAGCATGCCACTTAAATGTTCTATGTCATCTATCTATTTAAATAAATCAACCCTTGGAAAGATCATAATTAATGTGAAGTCCCTCATGATGCAAAAAAGAACAAGTACGGTAACATAAGTTCTATAATTTCAAAAAAGTTAATTTTTATTCTTCAACTATTATGTAAGGTTGATATGGACTACTCCTCATCTTTCCTCTTTTGGCTCATGCTACTTATGCTTTTTATTTCTCATGTAGTTGACTCATTCATATGCTTCAGAATGACTTCCTCTGAACTTTATAATTCCAAAGTGAGTAGAATCATAAATACAGGTCTTTGTGACAACAAGGAACATCCTCTGCAAATACAGGTCATTGTGATTGCAAAGGCTTTCCTTTTATCTCATCAGAGATCATAGGACTATAGGAACCTTCTAAAATAAAACCAACTGTCTTGTGTAATAACATTCTTAGTTTCCTACCTTGTATGTTTATAGTTGTACCACTGATAGAAATATATTGTTGTAACATGATGCTTTGCCACTATTGTTAGCAATATATCATTACCATCTCTCAAAATCTATGGACCATACGACGCTAAGGTTTGCAACTGTGGTCTAAAAGCACTGCTGAAGGCCTCGTAGACTGATTTAATCCAGGAAGATGTTTCTATGGTTGTGCAAAGTCTGATAGAACTTCAGTATGTGTCATAATTCATGGTTAAGTTCAACTGTCTTGTGTACTTTGACTAACCTTTTAATTGTTTTTGTAGAAAAGTGGGCATTGCAACTACTTTTGTTAGTTTGACCCTCGTTTTGCCAAAGTGGGATGGAGGTAGGACCTTATTTGAATAAGAAGGTAAATGACATTCAGAATGAGGTGGCTTTGGAGAAGCGCACTACAAGAACAATTAAAATTCTATTTGGAGTCTCTTTGGTTGTCATCGCTGCCATGGGGGTTGCCCTGTTGAAAAGATCGTAGGATTAGTTAGCCACTTTTTTTTGGCCATTGTTGCCTTGTCTTTCTGTTTGTGTTGGGGGAAAATAGTAGGGATGTATTGGATTGCCAACAATAGGTGATATTTGTAAGTGAAGTATAATTGAAGTGGTATGTTTTTTTTTTTTTTTTGGTAAGGTGGATTGACAGCAATACGTGATCTGCCTATTTGTAAGACACTCGTGTATCTATCTATGAAATGAAGTTCTGTTATTGGAATTTATTCAACCATTTTAAGTATTGTTCAGTTAAGTTGTGTTCTGAAATTTAATTACATCAATACACCAATAATAGGTTCAGAAACTAACACCATAAACCAATTCCAAAACCAAAGCAAATTACCAATTCCAAAATCTTTACCAATACCAATACCAATAACCTTTCCAAAACTAAATACCAATACCAACACCTAAATCCAAAACCAAATACCAATCCAAATACAAATCCAAATCCAAAACCAATTATCATGATCAAATACCAATTCCAAATAACAATACCAACATCTAAATACCAAAACCAAATACCAATCCAAATGCAAATCCAAATCCAAAACCAACTACCATGACCAAATACCAATTACAAATCCACATCCATTTCTAAAACCAAATACCAATACTAACACCCCAAATCTAAATCCAAATGCCATTTCCAAATGCAATCCAAATCCAATACCAACTACCATGACCAAATACCAATTCCAAATGCAATATCCAAATCCAATACCAACTACCATGACCAAATACCAATTACAAATCTAAATCCATTTCTAAAACCAAATACCAATACTAACACTCCAAATCTAAATCCAAATACCATTTCCAAATGCAATCCAAATCCAATACCAAATACCATGACCAAATACCAATTCCAAATGCAATATTCAAATCCAATACCAATACATAAGCAATAACCAAAAACACCTGGACAACAATACCAATACATAAAGCAATATCCAAAAACACTTGGACAGCAATAATAAATTCTTTCTGAGCACATCAGTGCAAACTTTTTCACAAACATTTACATTTGTTCTACAATTAAATCAGTGCAGTAACACCAGAAGCACTCATATACACATCAGTTTGACTTTTCCACAAAAAATAACATCTATTCTAAAATTACATTAGTGCTATAACAAAATACAATAACCATAATCAATTTCTAAGCTAAAAGCACAAACCAACTACATCACTCCTCCATCTCCAACTTCAACCTTCCCTCCATCCACAATTGCATTTTGGCCTCCATCTACACCCAATCTTGCCCCTTCAATTAAAGCTTCTGCGTCTCCTTCAGTAGCCTCGGTATGATGGGTTCCTCTCCCAGCTCCTCTCCACCTTCCTCTTACTCTAGGTCTGCCACGAGCCTACACATAGAGATGACAAATTCAAAACATAAGACAAGTTTATTTAGTACAAACAAATATAGTCCATGTCAACATTTTAAAATCTCACCATAGGCACATCTGAAGGTCTAGCTCCTGCATACCCACCCGATGTGCTCTTCCTTGTCTTCTTAGGCCACTTTTTTTTTGTTAGGATTTTCAGGTTGAGGATAGGAACGAGCATTGTGGCCATCAGTGAAGCAATTCTCACATCTCCCAACATACCCCCGTCTACTAACTTTGTAGGGGAGGTCCGGCTCATTGGGCTCTCTCCTCCTGGCTTTCCTAGGCCTCCTAAGTTAGACCTGTACAAATGGGGGCAATATAACAACATCACCCTCTAAGGCCATTCATCTAGCCCTGGCATGGCGTGAATACCGTGCTCGTACGATTTCAAGTACGTCGTTAGCTTGTAACACTCCGACATATAATCCTTTAGTTTCTGCTTGTTTCGATATATGGCCAAACAAGAGTGGATGCAAAGGATTCCATATAGTTGCCACTTACACACGAGCACATGCGGTCATTCAAATGGGTGCATCTAGCTGGTCTACCTCGAACTCCAGTCCGTTCTACCATTGACAAACACAGACCCTGGAGTCAAATTTGATCTTCTCTAACTTTTTAAAAATCTTTGGACAGAGGGCGTTGCTTGTTGGAGGGCAGCCTGGCACCAATCTTCTTCTTATGGAAGCATATTTGCAACTGATGGCAAATCATCTCCAACATTGATATAACTGGCTTGTCACGGGCATCTTTAATCCACGCGTTGAAGGATCTGTGAGGTTGTTCAGGAGCATATCACTCTTGCAATGTACACTAAAAGCGTGTCGCTCCAAAGCTTTGTATCAAGCTCCATGAGTGTCTTATGTGCACCAGAGTAGTTCACCTCGATCCTGATATGGCTTTAAATGCATTGATGTTTGTGGCAGTTGCGACCGCCCACAGGCATCCTTGAATTGTTTACCTTTGAATCCACTGCCCTTCAAATTGTAATGAAAATGTCTCAAGTAGCATCTGTGCTCCACACCCGGCATCTTGTGCTCAAATGTCAAACCCAACCCTGCAAGTGTAGAAAATAACACAACATAAGTATTACTCTACTCATTCAGTATTATATTAAATAAGGGAAATATTTATACCTTTTTTCTGTCACTCATAATACCCAACCATGCTCCTCTGCAAGGCCAATATCGTATAACAACAAATTCATGAACTATATCCATGAATCTCGGGTCTATTCCACCACGACATACAAAATCACCAACATGTCCTCATCCTTTCTTTGCCAATGGCACAAAGGAGCTACCCACCATATTACCCTTCAAATGGCACCCATCAACACAAATGATGGGTCTACAGTGCTTCAACCCTTCTTTGCATGCAGCAAGACATACATATTCTAAAGTGGTCACCAGACTTGACCAAAGCCATATGTGAGGATTCCACTTCTCAAGTGCCAGACCATATTGCCCCGTGAATTTGAACTGCTCTGCTTGGTTTCCATGAACTTTGCAAAGCCATCACTTCAATAACAGCAATGTATTGGCACCTTAATATTATAATCAAGTAAATGCAGAGGCCAACCTTGAAGTTTGCCATGTACCGTTGTGCCAGAAACTTCACGTCACACTTTGTGTTCTCTGTGCACCACACGTGTGCTCATCAACAAATGCTTGATCTGAAACGAGTCTGAATGCCTCATGAAAATGTAGAAAGTGCACTCTTCCATGCATTGGGCTTGCACTCTAAGCTTATCATTGTGAATTATGCAAATCAAATTTCTTCTGCCTTCCTGAACACCTTTGCATTAGGAAAAATAAGGCCATGCTCCAAATGGATCCTTCTACATCATTTTCTTCATTGAACTCCGGGAATTCTTGCTTTGCAGAGCCTCATCACAATCAGAACCCTTTTGGGTTTGCATATCATCATCATCTTCATACTCACTTGGCATTTCATCGTCATTGTCTTCCTCGGTTCTCAGGAATGCCCCTAACCAATCAACATTCAAAATATAATCATTTTCCTCAGCTTTGGTGTCATTTAGATTCTCAGCATCACCATACAAATCACTCCATTCAGGTTGTTGTGATCTCTCCCCAAGAACGTAATTAGGATCAAAGTATTCTTCAGCAATAACATTTTTGGGTGCCCTCACATCAACCTTTTCTTCAACAATAACCGGTTCGAGTTCCCCCACATCAGCCTCTTCTTCAACAATAACAGGTTTGGATTCCCCCAATATAGCGTATGGTTCCCCAGTTTCTTCTTGTAATGGTCCTGGCCCAGTAAGTGGAAGGGGGGATCATCGATGATGTTAGCTTTATCGACTACATGGTCAACGAAGACATTCAGAGTAGAAACTAACAGCTCTATTGATCAACTCATGCATGTCTCTATCATTCTTTAATGTCCTAATACACAGCCAATCTTCATCATCAAAAGTATACCATAAAGTTTCCGTCCTTAAATAACCAAGCTCATTCACCCCGTGCTGAATTTCAATTGATGAGATGAAATTTGTATCCAATTTTCCCAAATCGTCCAGCTTCCTTCCTTTATAAATCTGACCCCGTTCTCCCACGAATTATCCACCATGACAGACAACTATCCGTAGTAAACCTACAAAATCACATAGGTAGGTAATTAAAATAAGTTGATTTGCAACAATTAACAACTTTTGTTAATCTCAGTTATTAATTAACAAACATAATGCTTTAAAACTTGAATTGAAAGAAGAACAATCTATTGCAAACAAAAAAGAAGTATAATGCAAGAAAATAGATAAACAATATTGCATATAAACAACTACATAGCAAAAGAAACAAAACCCAAATAAATAAACAACCATAACAGACAAAATGTATACAATCGGGAACAAGCAAAAATAATTTGTATTGCACCTAATTTTTCAATGGCTTCTCAAGAAGCTCTGTTTCCATTACAAAAAAGAGGGAACTCCTCAACTTAGGAACTCACGGCAGCATTTAAAGCATCAACATTCACAAACCCTAAAGCCCTCATCTAAAAACCTAATGACCTCTATGTGTTTCAAGCTACTAGTCAACCAAAAATTACAACTTTTATAATCGACAAGAAAACAAGAGACATAAGAAATCACGTGCATTTACCGAATGGGCCTACACTAAAAGACATAGAAAGCATAATGACAAAGTTGTTACAAAAATCCAATAATTAGAGACGGTCAATTCGGTTTGTGGTCCTACCGTGCGACATTTTTGGTCTCCAAGTCCACTTGCAACGGTTTCTTTTGGAAAATCAAGATTTTGATCCACCCATTCACCTACACAAAAGGTACATTAATGAAGGGGTAAGCTACAAAAAAAACAAGCATAAAGAATGGGCATTTATAGGTGGGTGCAAAAACAAATGGGTTGTCTTACCAAAGGAAATAGAAACCCTAATGTTCCCAAAAATCACCAACAAACAGATAGATCTACTATGGCTTCGACTCAAAGATCTAAAGTTTGAAATCACCGAGCTCCTCAAATCAATCTCAAGGGGTGGAAATCAATGAACGCTAAGGCAATGAGTGTTCTCCTCTTTGTTTTGGGGGGGGAGAATCGCGAACACTTAACGAAATTTTGAGTTTCGTTGCTTGTTTCTATTCATTTGGAGTAAAATGGTGTGTTTTCGTTTCCAAAGAAGTAAAACGCTTAATTCCAACAATTTCCTTTCCACTCAATGAGCTGTGTGTCGTTTATTTATGTTTTAATTTTCTTAACTGTTAAACACAACGTTTTGCTTGTGTGGCACTGACATGTGCTGACGTGGCTTTTTATCCCGTTACAAATTAGACGAAACATGGATGGCAGGACCAGATCGTTACGAAGGTATGGACTAAATGACCATAATGTAAAAAAATGAAACCTAGTGACTAAATAGTCAGCGTGGTATAAACTTAGTGACCATATTGTCTTTTCTTAAGTTTAATATGAAATTTGTAGCAGTAATTTTGTAGGTGGTAAACTAATATTAATATTTTATTGGCATGATGTTCGAACTTCTATATCGATAGAAGTCAATGCGATGCATCAATATAGTTTGTGCTTCAAATTGTATATACATAATGATGATTTAGTTTTCCACATTTGTTTTGAATTATGTAAATTTCAATTTTTCCCGTGTAGACATGCTGAATACAATTTATGTTGTTTTGCAAAAATATGATGGTAATCCAACTTTTATTATGTTTTCCGTTGCATCTTCTTTTACTCGTAATATCATCAAATTTTAGAAAAATAATGGTTTATGAACCAATATTAATCGATCTTAGCATATTTCATCCACATCCAACTATTCCTGCACCTTGGTTGCTTTCATTTGATGCCACACGTGAACTAGCCAGCAGAGAAGAGAAATACATTGTGAATAGTGTCATATGACCCCCCATCGTCCCGGGTAACACCAGCGGAGAAGAAAATTGATTAAACACACCATAATTGTGTATAAATGTGATGGAATGAAATCAAGGCCAAAACCCAATGCGGTTGCTGTTAACACGGTGTGGAATTCGCGTTAAATATTTTTTTTCCAAGAAAATATAATCCACCTTGGTATCGCGTTAAATGTTAATAGTACATTAAAAGGCAGAGAAAAAAATAATAATTGAAGATAATTGTTTTTTGGAAAAAGGAGTATTACGTGCCCCCTGGATGTCTAGTCATGTCTCCTTTATGATTTCAAATATTGAAAAAAGAGGATAGTACTTTACAACTAATCAGCATATCAGTAACGACAACTTTTTAGACAACTCTCACCTTTTTCTTTTTTGTTTGTGGTCTCTCACTTTTATGTATCTGGTTAAGGCACGTCCTACTGTCCGAAATGAGTATTCATCAAAGATTCACTTCCATTCAGTTCTGGCAATATATATGGGAAATATACGTCCTAGTTCCCAATATGACTATTGTCGCATCAGAGATTCAATGGCACTTCAATTTTGAAAAAAGAAGTATTACGTGCCCCCTGGATGTCTAGTCATGTCTCCTTTATGATTTCATATCTTGAAAAAAGAGGATAGTACTTTGCAGTTGATCAGCATATCAGAAACGACAATTTTTAGACAACTATGACCTTTTTCTTTTTTGTTTGTGGTCTTTCACTTTTATATATCTGGTTAAGGCACGTCCAACTGTCCGAAATGAGTATTCATTAGAGATTCACTTCCATTCAATTCTGGCAATATATATGGGAAAGATACGTCCTAGTTCCCAATATGACTATTATCGCATCAGAGATTCAATGGCACTTCAATTTTGATCATGGATATAGGAAAGATACGTCCATGTTCCCAAGATTACTATTGTTGCATCAGAGATTCGCTAGAGTCTGTGGCCCCCATATAACATGTTCCATACCAATATTACAGTGAACAAATTCACGTGCTGTTCGTGAACGTGTTATTCGAACAATTGCATGGTGGCCACTCACAAATATATGTCATTCTTTTGTCGCGAGTACGATGAATATCCTTTACATTGGACCAGTTTATTGAAAATTGGTGCCCATATCAGCGGTGCTTGTTTGAGCCATATTTTTTACGCCCTTTTTTTCTGTGGAGCAACGAGTCAGCCCCAATTCTATTCGGCCTCATCACTGTAGATATGTCTCCACCATAGGATTCAACTAAACACCATATTTGGACTACGGAGTACGAAACAGTGCTATTTGAGGAGATTGTAAGACATTTTCAGGGTGGCTTACTGCACAATATAGAGGATGTTGCACAATGGGCTAACATTGCTCATGACCTCGAACGCAGATGTGGACGAGAATTCCTCTGTAGCGAGGTTCACCTCCAATGGTTCAGGCAATGTTGTCGATATGAGACGAACACAGTAATCGCTACCGAAGATCCATGGGAACAATATACACGGGTGAGAGTATGTAAGCTCATTTACGGTTAATGTTTTAATCATCCGTTGCTTGTTTGCCTTTTCACGTTTCGATTCTATGACGTATGATTAGGCATTCTATATGTCTAATATTGTCTATTTGTTTTTGTATTTGAATGACAAAGTGATGAAGATTGTCGAATCTATGCCCGTGTGTTTCGGAGGATGGGATTCATTAATTATGGGCCGATATCAATGCTGGTCAGTGTCTCGACAGAAACGTGTGGCGGCCACAGTTACGAAGGTTGAGGGGAACGTCCTCGTGAGTGCATCTGACCATCTACACATATGCCAGAGTGTCCATCTCCAAAATCTAGTTAACTGAAGAAGAACTTGAATATGTTGTAGCTCCGTAATTTAGATGTCTCGTGTCGTTTGTAGAGTGTTTGATTGGTTCAGATTCGGTACTATTGGTGAATTAAGAAGACGTGGGTTCGTACTAAACTTTGTTCATTAGCATATGCAGTCGCACGTAAACGTACCTGTATGTGAGACGCAATATGGGGAAAAAGGCGGCACATTTTACCATTACGTGAAACAGACGACGGTAGATGGATCTGCATCATCCTTTCATTAGGTTTAGGAGATTGGATTAGAAGTCTGATTTAAAACAAACAAAACATATTTTATTACTTTTACAGCTTCACACACGTGAAAAGTAACATCGTAAAAGTGTGTACTGAGTAGTATGCAGCACAAAAACCAAATATTTAGATTAAGACACGTAACGAATAAAACAAAAATGGAAGTAATTGCTTTTATGCCCCAACCCACATTGTGCTCTTTACCCAAATAAGCAAAATAGGTAGGGCAAACACGGCACACTCTGACATGACTATTCGTTTAGTATGTACACATTTAACAATATCCTGTCAATACGTATTAAACCATTGTTGAATGCAATATTCTCTAAAAATCGACCTATTACAGCTATTCCTATTGTACACCTTTTAGTCAAACAGGCACTTAAAAACAAAAAACAGAAGATCTTGGTTCATATTGGTTAATGCTATATCACAAAAACACCAACATATTAGAGCGATTCTTTTGTATATTAGTGAATTACAGATGACAACATATCTCAAAG
Source organism: Morella rubra (assembly GCA_003952965.2). Classification (NCBI taxonomy): domain Eukaryota; kingdom Viridiplantae; phylum Streptophyta; class Magnoliopsida; order Fagales; family Myricaceae; genus Morella; species Morella rubra. The sequence continues at coordinate 14,798,786 of CM025854.1, forward strand.
AGTATAGTTCCCACATTTGTGTCCTATACGTTTTTATTACAAATTCTGAGTTAAAATATTAGCAATAGAACAATACTTCTATGTTTTGGCTATTCCATACTTGAATTATTAGGTAAGGAGTTCTTAAGGGAAAATATTCTTTTTTTTTGGGAAATATTTTGAATTCCCACAAAACAATTTACAGCTACACCTCCAAAATCCAAAAAAAAAAAAATCAATATTACCTCTAACACTTTTTCACACAAACTCCAATACCTTTTTAAAAATCTACAATCAAATCATTATGCAAGTTGATCACCTAACAATTATGCAAAATATACTATAAATTTTTACTCCGAACAAAAATTAACAACTGAAAGAGGGAATAAAAATTGAGATTGAAAGCTATTTGAAGTTAAAAGTAGAAAATGAACGGCCATAAACTGAGACAACGTCAAATGAATAGAATTGGAAAAAAAAAAAAAAAAACAAGTCAAAGTCGCTATATGTAAAGCCGCAAAAGAAACTTAGGTTAAGTTATTTATAATTGTTAACTTTTACAAAGGTGAGGAAAAATCGATAGGCCTTTTGCTTTAATTTTTGTTTTTTTAACAAAAGTGAAATTGAGATAAATAAATAATAACATAGAAACAAAAACCGATATTGAGGTCAAGTCAATAAATTGCATCGTTTGATAAAATTTTAATTATTAGCATTTGTTGTTATTGTCAAAGATACTTTAATTCATTTCTTATATGTTGTTGCGTTATTAGGTATGATTTTTAAAAGCATTGTATTTGTCTCATTCATTTAAAATGAATAAATGGTATTTTTTTTTTTTTTTGTTAAATCAAAGACCACTAAGCTTTATTAAGAACGCAAACAAAATAGAGTAGACCACACCAGTCACAGAGACAACAAACAAAGGAAGTCCTACAACTAAATTAAAAAGACAGAAGCAACTATGGAGGGATAAATGGTATTAGAATGGGTTAAAAAAGATAGTATTTTTGGCCTTGTAAAATAGATGTTACAAATACTTATCAAAAAAATAGATATTACAAAATGATATATTGAGGTGTAAAATTGGAATAAATATTTTAGACCTTAAACATTTTTAAAATAAAAAATAAAAAATTCTGGAGGCGACGATTCCCTCCCGCCTCCCCCACTAAATCCTCCACTGATTCCGTGTTTAATTGGGGACATTCATGTCCAAGTGCCATTATTAGCATCAAAAATACTATAATTGTTGACTAACCCATCAAAATATTATTTATGTCTTTTGATTTTTAAACACATAATAACATGTTGTGGTGAGTCCTGCCCGATATGTTAACCTTTTTGTTTGTTTTCTAAGTCTCCGTGATATGTTATCCAAAGAAGCCATCCTAGGGAAAAAGGTTAACATGAATCCCAAACAGATGCATCATTTTTATGCCATTAGAAAAAAAAAATGCATCATTTTAATTTTTTTTATTTCTGTTGTAAGGACGATGGGCTGGGCACACCTGAGTAATGATTTTAGCAGCTACGTCATCTCGGGCGTTATGACCCCCCTTCGTTTGGGACGAGGCTGGATAGTCCTTTACACAAATCAAAGAAGCAAATCTTAGCTCTCCCAAAAAAAAAACAGAAATAAAATGGCAACGTTACATTAGGGCGTTAATGGTTATCTCCTTAGCCACATATATCTCTCACCTAATTATTTAGGTATGTTCTACAGCTCCCTACCGTTTTTCCGTTCAACATTAAGCCATTTACACTTCCCACTACACAGATGGACTAAGATTGAGTAGACGACAGCGTTCCCTTTTAGTTAGTGTGAGCTTTTTTTGTCTGTCATTAATGGCTACTCACATGCTTTCATCATCTCAAACAACCACGATTTCATCTTTTCCCTTTTCAGTACCCTCCCTGCACTTATCTATATACAAAAATTGTTTACCTAAATTTACCCATTTCCATGTGTTCTTAGTGGTTACTCTGCTTTAACATACTATTGCTCGAATTTGACTTAAGATAAATATACAAGACCTGACGTCCTTTGTACTTTGACCTATTTCTTGCCTTAGTTGACCCATTTAATTTCTTGAAGTTTGGACATATTTCTAAGCATATAGCTTCAGGCTAATAATCAATTGTTTAAAAATGCTAATTTGCTACATTAGATTGAGAGTTTTAAGTCCATGCCCTTTTCTCGTATTAAGATTATGACATTCTAATACTTCTAGTATGTATTCGGTTTTGCTATTATCTGAACATCTGCACTAGTGGGTGTTTTGTTATGTTAGTATAACATATTATTGTTTATATTACACAACTGTAAATGTTACTTGCCCATTTTAAAATATGATATGGCTGTGGATTATACATGGGTCAGGCAGAAGTTGGAAGAAACTTATATTTGGTTTACCTTGAAAGTAAACGCTGATTTTAATATATTTTCTTTCCATTCTCTGGTTCATTTGCATGATTGTTCTGAGTTGTTTATTTGTGTGTCTACCACAAATTGATATGATACATAGTATTTGGTGTGTGTTAGAATTACAAGTTGGTATATTAGCACGGAATATTTTCATTATCTGTTGCCATTGACGTGCACGGTTCATGTATGGGTCATCTGAAAAATAGCATCAATTTATTGGAATAACAATCTATTTGATTTTGTATGTAATCTCAACCTCTGATTGGTCGATGTAATTGTTGTGATATTCTGCTATATATGTAGGAACTAGGATCAGTAAACGGTTGACTGTCGGAACACTATGGTAATGATCTGCATAAATGAAAATCTATACAGATGGCAAAACGAAGGCCTCAAACAACCACAAAGTCGAAGAAAGCAAACCCCAAAGCTAAGAAACTAAACGCAAAGTTGAATAAGATCGGTAAAAGGAACCCAGAAAAATAGAAGAAGAAAAATGTTGCATTCGACGCTACCTAGTTCGTCGACCCATACGCCCATGAGGTATTCACTGACCGTTTCCAAAAGAGATTTGTTCTTATTGAGCGTGAGATTGCACTGGATGAGCTCTCTCTCACTTCCATTCCGACCGTATTCAGAGCTCAAGGTTGGGATCCTCTTTTCCATCCTAGTTGTCCTCCGTCCTAACTACTTTTTAGGGAATGTTTTTCCAACATCCATGAGATCGATGAGTTGGCTGTATCGTTCACAGTATATCTATGAGGTCAAAACATTCGTGTCACCCTGAATGTCATTGCCAATTGGTATGGCCTTGACCATGTTCCCGACCCAGAATTTTCATGCGTCAAGGTAGAAGCTCCTTCAGTGGATGCTATGGCATCTTATTTGTTTCGTCGTCCTTGCACGTATAAAGAGAATACGCTAGACACCACTAAGTTTCCTATAGAGACTCATGTGGTGAATAAGATTGTGTGCACCAATCTTTACCCGATGTCACATATGTCATCTTTACCTATAGAACGCGTTTGTTTTCAATACGCATTGCTGATGGGACACTCAATTGATATTTTTGAACACATCTGCTACTACATGAGTGAGGTCTTTTGGAACTCGACACCCATCAGGGCCTTCCATTCCCATGTTTGAGTCAACGGCTAGTAATTGCATACTCCATGCCACCCCTTGATGGGAAGGTACCTATAGATTTGAAACTTTCAATCTCGGCAGTTACACTAAAATGATGTGAGGTACAGCTACGCAAGAATACTCGAAAGCACACTGCAACTACTGACCCATCGTCATCTTAGGGTTCATTATCCACTGATGGTCGCTAGTCCACCCCCGCTTAGACTGTCACGCTGGAGTCTGTTGCGGCCCAATTTTTATATTTGTTGGATAAAGTCAAGGTCATCCTGACGCAGACTGAGACTATGTCAATCTAGTTAACTCGAGTGAAGAGAGACGTTGCCTATGCTCCTGCAGGTGTCAAGTGGCTTTGTAGGGATGTTGTATGGATTAATAAATGCCTCGAAGAAGAAGCAACTTAAGATTAAAGAAATCCGGCACCTTTGACAGTGGCAATAACTCCGACAACAATGCACACTACAGCTGATCAATCTGGAGGTCCCCATTTGACTATGGCTTCCAGACGACTAAAGCCTTCGTCTAGTAACATTGACCAAAATGCCAGTGACACAAAAGACAGTGCCAGTGGCTCTGAGACGTAGGGTGAGGTCCTTCCTACTGATACTTCCTGAAGGTTTGTATGAGATAAGTTTGGTTGTGGCATGTATTTAGACTTTTTTGTGGGATTTGGAAGATGACGTTGACTGAATTTTGGATAGTTTTTTGTTAGATTGTAAGTCTATACTGATGCCATGGCAGACAATTTATGTAATGTGTCTATTTACTTCTTTGGGCTTGGGGGAATATTTTGTTGGTCCGTAACTATGTCGTTATGATCATCAAATGCATCGTGCTAATGTAAGTGTTCATCCGCATAGATGTTTTCGACTTAGGTTGCTTGTGTGTTTACAAAATGGTTATTATATATGTATAAAGACTATGCACCAGATCAAGGCAATGATCAATTTGTCTACTTTCCTTGAAATTCATTTTTTTGATATCGTGTAAGTAGGAATCAAATCCCAAGTTCTTCTTCGATCGGAAAAAATGAAATCTCATGTACCTTATTAGAGAAGAAAACACTTTTACTAATTAGATTTGCACAAAAATTGACGTAAGAGTCATGCATGCATGTTAGTAATTAATAGATAGAAAAGAGTCATACACGCATGTTAGTAATTATTGTTCACCTTTTTTATTTTATTTTCAAATTTTTTATACATAATAATTAATTTATTATCTTTTAATATTTTTGAAAATTGAATTTTATTTATTTTCTAAATTTTGCATGATTTTTATATTTGTCTGTTGATCACCAAAGAATGAACTCATATAAGTTAGTACCGAATTTATGCAACAAATAGACAATATATAATCAACTAACGGAATAAAGCGTTGAGCATGCACGGAAGACCTTGGGGCAAGCACATTAACGACGGGCCAAAAATATTAATAGTAGAAATGGCTGACAATTACGTGATGGTTAATAGGAATAAAATTAAAACAAATAGTGAGTTAGTTCAAGCAGTTATGAAAAAAAAAAAAAGAAGTTAACTTGAGCCAATGCCAGACATCTCTTGCCCTCTCATGCGTTAGGTGTGTACGCATTAGGTCTGACCAATTGTTGTGCAGAATAAAGAAGTGGGCCCCTTGCGTGAGAGGTTAAATCAAAGACGAATATGGCATGCATCACCAACAATAGCTTCACTTCGGTTGACTGGAATTTTTTTTTTTTTTTAAAAATGTAGCTTCACTTCGGATTTGACGTCGCCGTAAGGAAGACGATTCTGTCAAGAATGCAGGGTAACATGTGGCCCTAAAACTATATGCATTGTTCATAGGCAACGATGTAGTTTTGAAAACATCTCTCTATTCAAACTAGAGAAACGGAATACACCTGTGAAGCTCCTTGCACTCATGAAAGGAGAAACGAGAATCTGTGACGAATTCAGCTAACATATCTGGTGAAGGCGGTGGTGGTGCTACGGCTAACATATCCAGTGAAGGCGGCGGTGGTGCTGCATTGAGCAGTAGATCAGGGCAGTGCGTGCAATCCAAAGTGATGTTAAAATTTGGATCTCAATTCACCTGTTTGTGAATTTTATTTAGTTATATATAGAGTGCATGCAAATGAAAGTGATGCGCATTTAGAAAAAAAAAAGAACGTGATGTACCACTTTGGATCTCAATTGGCTGTTTGTGCAATTTATTAAGTTATGTATGGAGTGTGTGCACTTGATGGTGATGTTCCACGTTGGTTTATTCCACATCTTCCTCCTGTTTGTGTCGGATTTTATAGGTACGGAGGCATGTGAGTCGGTTACTAGTTCTACATCCTCGACTATAGATAAGGTATCGAGTTTGATAGATCCTTAGGGAACATATAAAACTTTCCCCTATACATGCAATAAAAACTCGAGTGAAGCAAACAAATACTAGAATTTATAACAATATTTTGATACATAAATATAATTGATAAACGTAAACAGTACATTCTAGACTTCCGTTGCTGTTGCAGCAACATGCATAACTCTACATCTGTTGGGTTAGCTCAAACTGATAACATTGTTTGATTTTTTTGTTGGGAGACAACCAAGGTCTGAGAAGACAATTAAATTTGTTTAGTTGGCACTGTGAGGTAAGTAAATATGGTAAAACATGGTTGTTGTTAAAAATGTCTAGAAACATCACGTTATAAAGTAAATATCACAAGTGGATGGGGTTTATAATAAGATTTAAATAATGCTTAACACGAGTAAATAAAAAAATGGGGGATGCTGATCTCATATCATTGTAGGACTAACCCGAGCAGAAGGAACCTTGCATGCATAATGTATGCCATGAGTTTGGATATAGAGAACGTGTTGATGAATGGCCTGATTCACCCAATGTCAATAGAGGAAAACTGTTATAGTGTTGAACAATTCTTCTTTCTTTATTGTTGGGAAGAGGCGAAGCGTGCTAGAATTTGCAAGACACAGCAAAGGACTTCCATGCTTCGAGGCCACATGTATGTGTATTTGCTACTTTGCGGTGCTCATCTGGGGAACTACTACTCAGTATTCCGTTTGCGGCAGGAAAATATCTGCATCCTTTGTAACACCTTAAGGGAGGGAAATTATATCAAAGAGTCGAGGGGTGTGAGCATGGCGAAAGCATTGTTCATATTCTTTTACATTGTTTGCCAAAAGTTGGGGATGCACGTTGCTGCAAATCATTTCCAACACTCCCTTAAAACTATATCGCGACACTTCGGAAGGATGATGCGGCCGTTATGCCGATTGGGGAGAAAGTTGTTGGCGCCAACTTCTGATAGCGGGTTCCATCCATACGTTCAATACAATCGCAAGTACTTTCCATGGTTTAAGGTAAACATCATTTAACAACATGTCCCGCAACATGATTATTGAAGATATAGGGCTAGTTATTGTAGAGGAACCCCAAACACATTCCCTTCCTTACAAAGTTTGTAGAATTAATATTTTGCAATTAATACCAAATAAAATATTTTTTTATCTTTATTTTGACTAGGATTGAATTGGGACTATAGATGGAACACATGTTAGTGCATGGTGTCGAGTGAATACAAGCAAAAGATGCAAGAATCGGAAGGCGAGGTTATGACAAAATATTTTAGCCATATGTGACTTCGACGCTCGATTTACCTTTCGTGTACTCCAGTTAGAAAGGCTCAGCGCACAACTCACAAGTGTTCTACGATGTAATGATGCAGTGTGAAAATAAATTCTCACTCTCCCACTGAGGGTAAGACTTTTTTTGTCGTTTAAACCCATTCATTTCAATTGTGGTATTTTGAAATTAATTTGGGGACCAAATCATCATGGGGATTGCAATCTTTTTAACATTACCAATTATGGTAGGTAAGTTCTACTTGGTGGACTCAGGGTTTCTAAGGGATTCTTGCCACCGTACAAAGGCCAAAGGTATCACTTGGACTCCTTCTCTGGTGTGGGAGGGACTCCATGGGGCAAAAGGGAGCTGTTTAATTACTACCACTCATCTCTAAGAAACAAAATTGAGAGATGCTTTGGAATGTTGAAGAATCGATTCCCCGTGCTAAAAGTACGCCATACTACCTACCAATCCACCAATCGTTTGTGGTCATAGCATGTTGTACTTTGCACAACTTCTGTCGGATATATCAACTGACAGATTCGATATTTATGGGATTCAGCATAAATGAGCAACAGGTCGAGGTGGAAGGAAATTTCAAACATAATCTAATGGCGCTAGACATATGCCCAGCAGTAGCAAGGAAATGGCTCACCAAAGGGATGAAATGGCGCACGTGATGTGGAATTCATTAGGCTAGCTCCATGAGAAAAGAGTATAAGATGTGTTAACCAAGCATCAATTATCAACGCGACTTCCAATTCAAGAGCAAGAAATATATGTAGTAAACCTTTGGGTCACTATGTTTGAAACTCTGGTTCTAGACTATGTGTAGAGGCATAGTTTGCTGATTTTTTATTTGTAATGCTATTGGAATGCTGCAGCGATGTGTGCACTCTTATATAATATGCATACGTGTCATAGGTTGAACTTATGTGCTTATTGTTAGGAATTAAATTATTCGCATTGCGATGAACGGCCCCTGTATGTGTAGGAATTAATCTGGATATTTATTAATGTGGTTGATACTGCCCTTTTATTGTGGTGCTTGCAAACATTAGATGAAAAGAGGTCCAATATGCAGCTTTGGCAGTGGACGCATGCGGATGCTTCAAGTGATGACTGAGAAGAACTATTGGAGATGGTTTTACCGCTGTCCTTTGGATGAAGTGAGGCTTGCTGGATAACCATTTCTTTTGTGAACCACAACCTACAGATGGTATCTGATTTTTGGGTTGGCTTGTTTCTTATAACTTCCCTACGTTACCTTATGTGATTTCTCCCGTTCAAACGTGATACAGGAACACCCAGGGTGCTTTTATTGGGTAGATTAGCTAAATGTGGAAGTGCTCCAAGAAGGGGGGAGTGAGAACATTGTGCAAAACACCGAAGGGGCAAAGGGAGGTGGTGATCAGTGGAAGGTCTACGTAGTAATGCTCTTACTCATTATCTTCTTCCTAATTGGCATGCTGATAGGTAAGTAGGTCATGTTGCGACAGTGGCTTTTATGTACATATTCTATCGTTGTTACATGTTTTGAAACCTGACTTATATAGCTCAATGTTCGCAATCGAGACATAAGCGGGGGATGTTATGCAAGTGTTGTGGTGGGCAGTCATTAAGAAAGAGAATGTGTTGTTTGGGACTACTGTTATATTATTACATGCTTTTGTAGAAAGGGTACAGATATCGGTACGGTATTTAGACACCATGTTAATCGGCAGGGGCAATTTGATTTTTCACAAGTTTAAATTGGCATGTGCTATTATCACAAAGCAGTGCTGATGGATCCTTTTATGGGCGGTCTTTTTTGAAGGTAATCTGTAAGTTAGAGATTAACACCAATCACCATGATTGTAGTTTTAATTTCAAAATGTAAGGTTCTATGAAAATATATACCACTCTTACAAATATTTAGGTACAAATGAAAGAACAATAAACAACAGAATGGCGCTTCTTGCATGTATACAAGCTTTGAGAGTGACGCAAGCTGTCTGCCCAGCGGAATGGGAGTTGGCGTTTCGCGCTATTCCTTTCATTAAACTACTTTTGGTTGACAATTATTTTCATTATCGTTCCCACTGCTGGATCCATGGATACATTTTTATTCAATACATTCGTTTCTAGTATTCCTCTCCTACCAAGACACGGATACCACTACTAGTGTCTGCCATACATACGGAATAAATGGATGCGGATATTAGTATTTTAATTTCAAACACATGCATTATCTATCTAATAGTTACCCAGGAAATTCAACTCTAATTGAGTAATGTGGGAGAGAGACTTTGTTTCGCTGGAAACTGTGTGAGAGCACAGAGAAGGAATGGCTGCTGGTGGGTTGGGACTTGAAGGCGAATTTAAGCTACGTACAGAATAGTGACGTATTATGTAGCTTCGGATTGATATAAAGGACGTTAGTGAGCTATATCCAAACTTGAGCGCGAAATTGGTAAATAAGTGTTCCACAAGTAATGAGCGAAGAAATCAATACAACGAATGACCAGCCGATGAGCTTCGGAGATTGCAACAGCCACAAAATTACCATTTGATTTGGAGAAAGGCCATCCTCCAACGTAAAAGAGTGGCCCATAAAGTATAATACCCGAAGGCCCAGCCCAAAGCTCTGCAGTGCGTCAATTACAGTGTCGACATTGACCTGTTGACCTGGAACTGGTTTTGCAGGAGTTGATACAGATCGTGGGCTTGAATGTTGTTGGAGGGCGTGCTGGTGTCAGGCATATATAATCTAGCAGGTCCTGAGCATATGATCTGGCAGTGAACACGCAACATGATTTGGGTCTGGGTCTGGGTCCAACTTCTAGAATCAAAAATAAAATTTGAACCTTGAACCAGAACCAAAATCAGGACCCCATTTCCAAACAAGCCTTGAAGGCTTCAAGGGTTCAAAATACCTTCCACTACTGCGTGCATAAAGTTCCCTGACGGCAGATTTTTAGACCCTAATCCATTTATACTTGGAAGAGGAGTACTTTCCGTCATATTGGAATTCAAATTAGAAATTTTAGAAGTTAGAACCCAAGACTAAAAAGGAAACATGGCCCTATTTGTTCCAGATTGAGGGCCCAGTACATGGGACTACACAACACAATGTATAGCAAGCCCAGGTCTTCATAAACCTTTTACAACCCATTAAACCAATGAAAAGCAGACCCATCGATATCCTCTTCAAATACTCCCATCTAATACCAAAAGAAATATGCGAAGTGTGGAATTGGGCCGTGGGTCAGTATTTCTGGAAATTAGAGTAATTATTTTTCTTCCACTTAAGAAATCAGTTAAGATTTGAAAATGAGAATTCCATTCCTAATTGAAAACCATTATCCAACAAAGAATCTTAAAAAAAAAAAACAAATTACGGAGTAAATAATATCCGTAGGCGGTTTAGTATTTAGTTTTCTGCGGGTATTTAGTTATTTATCTGCGAAGCGAATCTCTTAGTATCATCAATTTCTGCTACAATTTTTGCTTTTTTTTGTGGGCAAGCAGATAGTCAATTTCTGCTACATTACTCTCGACGAACCTTGATAAGCCAGTAGCAATCACTTACCCCAAAAAAACAAAAACCTTGATAAACCGTCGTTACGCGCTTGATGGACTCGTTCGCGCCGTCTCCGGTTAATTCTTGACCTGCTCAAAGCTTCGGGGCTTATGCACGCGGAACAGAGGTGTGTGGCAATAAGAGGGGATCTGGAAAGCGCACGGACAAAGCAAAACTTAAGGAACAGAGACAGGAAATATATAAATGACGTGATTCCACCTAACAATGATGCGCACGACACGGCTGCTCACGACTGACGCGTCGAGCGCAAGACAAGGACACGTGTCCGGAGTCCAATGGTTGTACTCACCGAGTGTTCGCGAAGTGTTGGTCCAAGAGCGCGATTCCAAAAGGGTATCAGGAAAAAGTGAGAGAAAGAGACAATACGGCGGACAATTATAATAAGAAAAGTTCGTGAGCTACACCACTAGGCATAATCCCTCTGCCAAACCTCACAAAGGAGCGTATCAACCACGCTTGTAATTTTCAAGATTCGACACATAGATAACCTTTCGGCCTCCGTGCTTCTTCTTTTTTCTAAGTTTTTGATTCATAACATTTTTTAAAAAAAAAATTCAGATCAATTTACACATATCTCAATTAATTTCAGAATTCATATTTTTTTAACCCAATATCCAGACTAACTTACACGCCTTTAATTAATCTAAAGTCTATACAATTTCTCGTCCAACACAGACCGAGCACCACGTTCTTTCCTCAATTGTTTTCGTGTTCTTTTATATCTAAACAAAAAGTGTGAACAGCATCCACAATGGGAGCCGTCAGGCCCGTTAAGCAAAAAGCCGGCACACATCAACCCCTCGTCGCTTGCCCCGAAATTCCCGCGTGCCACGTTACCCCCAAACAGCGTCATCATAAATCTCACCCCACTCTCATGGCCTTGGGCGGCGCCTCTTTCTCAGTCAAACCCCTCGTTGACTGCGCCCTTTTTTTTTCTCATTTTCCTTTAATTTAATTTTAATTACGTTGGAGCCCATCACCCCTCCCCCTCTGCCCCATTTATAAATACATCCCCATTCGTCTCCTCCTCCAAAGCACAAATTCACTCTGTACTTGTACACACATTCTAATTTTTCCTGCTGTCTTAACTGGAAAATGGCTCTGAAAGCAAAAGGTGGTATCAAAAAGGGAAGCGATATTGGAAGGGTCGCTCCCAATGACAAGGAGGTGCATTTCAGGGGAGTGAGGAAGAGGCCGTGGGGCCGTTACGCCGCCGAAATCCGCGACCCCGGCAAGAAGAGCCGCGTCTGGCTCGGGACCTTCGACACTGCCGAGGAAGCAGCACGTGCCTACGACACTGCTGCCAGAGAGTTCCGCGGCGCTAAGGCCAAGACCAACTTCCCTTTGCCGGAAGAGGACTCCCCTAACAACCGAAGCCCCAGCCAGAGCAGCACCGTCGAGTCGACGAGCCCGAGCGCTGCTGCTCGTGGTATCACGCGCCTTCAGGAGAGCGGCGGCGGAAGTGGTTTCGTGGGTGGTGGCAGTGTGGCGGGTCCGTTTTCGTTTCTTAGTCCGCAGCCGTATGCTGGGACATGCGGTGGAGTCGTGGGGGGTTTTGGCCAGGCGCGTCCTGTGTTGTTTTTTGACGCGCTTGGGAGGCCTGAGTTCGTGGCTCAGAGCTGCCCGGTCCTGTTCGACCCGGCTGCCGTCGAGTTGAATTCGGGGTTCGGAGGTGGGGTCCAGAGCGACTCCGACTCATCGTCGGTCGTTGATTGCAAGCCGAGGCCGACCAAAAAAGTTCTTAACCTTGATCTGAACCTTGCTCCCCCAATGGACGCTTAATTTTCCATCGGTTTTGTAATAACGACTAGGAAAGTTCATTTGCATTAGAGAGTGATGGACCTTCCCGGAGTTCATCCTTCTTTGTAACTAAGGTTGCTCGTAATTTAGAATTATTTCTTTTAGAATTTTTTTTTTTTTGGGGGGGGGGGGGGGGGTTTGTGGGGAAGTTTCTCTTTAGCAAGAGAAACGATCAGATGCTCTCCAACTTGTTCCCATTGTAGCCTCTAATTTACTAACTTTTTAACTACTTTTAGTATGTTGTTGATTTTTTTGTTTGTTTTTGGGTTCCTGCTATAAGCTTTATGGGTAAATTTTGTGCTATTTGCTTATGGTGTTAATTTCTTGAAGTTTATACGAAGTTAAATATGGTCTTATAAACTCCAGATTGATTGTGTGGTCACGACTCGAGACTTAAAAAGTGTTTCTCTTTGAAGTTTCAGATTTGAATTTATTAATATAAACAATTATGTGAAGTCATTTCAAGTAAAAGTCAGATCTATCCGTGATATGTTGCTTACAGACTATGCGATTTGAAATTTATCAATTCGGTTCTAATTACTCAGTCGGTACAATTTCAAAAAAATTCGATCTGCAATTATCCTAACAATTTTCATTGGAAAACTACCATAAAACATCTCAGCCCTTAAGTTAACTTCCCTCTTTGGGTTGCAAAACACATTTTTGATATAACAAAATTCAAAATTACATAATTTTTTTCCCTGTACGATAAAGGGTATGTTTGTAAATTAAAATTTTATATTTTTTAAAATTTAAATATAATAAAAAATTACAGAATCTATTTGTAAATTAAAATTTTACAAATTTTAAAATTTAACATAATAAAATATTACAATAAAATTTCTTTTTATATCGAATCATTATTTTTTATTATAATAAATAATTAAAAATTATTTTTTTTAATTTTTTTTACTAAATTTAATGCCTTGAAATTTTTACAGACAGACCGTGTATATTTCGACTGTGTGAGTAAAATACTCATAAATTTTATACTTTACACATTAAAGATAGAGAAATAAAACAGCGACTAATTTTCTTCCTTCTGGATAAGCAATGAATTACGTAGAAACGGCCTTTCCTAGTCCGCGCCCCCACCGACTGTAAGGCAGCGGTACGATGTCGATGGCCAGCAAACCACCAATTAGCGAGTGGGACCACCCAAGTGGGGGCCGCAAATAAATTCCGTGTTGACGGGGTGCATGTCGTGTTTACGGTGGACGGCACGTGTACTTTTCGCCGTCCAGTTTATGATTAATTTAGTTAAAAGTGGATCTGAAAATGGATGCGGTTTCTTCTGGGTTAGGTGATAGGAAGCGACCAAGCCTAGAGGATAGCAACGAGTGAGAGCCGTCATGGGTCCCACGTGGCGGGAGCCGAATGGACCTTTTGGTCCTTTTAATGTGGTGCCGTCGCTGCCGCTTTTCAGTGGGGCCCGGTGTGGGCGTCGCGGAATCAATCTGCGGAAGGGCATTTGGCTTTCGCGCTAATCTCTCTGTCTTTAGAGTCAGGCGCGCATTGATGGGGATATTTAAAAAAAAAAAAGGCATGTATCCGAAAATCTGTGGTTAGGATCTTGTCACCTACAGCATTAGATTTTCGTAGTACGCGGTACGGCATTAGCTTTTGTTCTAAATGCATGAACCCACCGCATTAAGCAAATGGACTTGGTCTTGTTTTTTTTTTTTTTTTAAGCAAATTCACTGCACCATATAAGTACACTAATATAGATTAAAAAAAAAATATGCAGACAAAATTTCTTTACAATGTATTGAATGATACGGGAGGGAGGGAGAAATACAGAAGAAATACAATATTCAATGTTGTTTATACTAATGAGCAAACAATCAATAATGTAGGTCTTATTGCATTTACTGTATGCTGTGTATTTTTGATGAATCATTTGATTTATAGTGACTACTTCAAGTTATTCTTCAATCGAATATTGAGATCTGTCCGGTTATTTGTCTGCACACACGATTAAAACATTGTTCCCTCTCAGAGAGAATAAAACCTCCTATATTAAAGTTAGTTTCCTCTCCAATTATTAGGTTTATTCTCCTCTTGTAATGAAAAACTTTATACCTCTTTCAAGATCTTCTTCTTACTTTTATATCTCTTTTTTCTCTTTAACCACTTTTCTTTCAAGTTCTATGATTGTCTTTGATAACCGCTAAGTCGGAGACGGTTTCCCAATTATTGTACGCTTAGTGGTTTATGATAGTTTTTCATCACGAGTGGTTCCTCTTACATGCTCAATGTGATAGGCTTCATTACTCGCTTATCCGATTGAAATGTTAGGTATATTAAACTTTATCGATTTAGGCTCAAAAAGTTGAATGGGTTTCAAATTTGGTATAATCAATTTCTCTCACCGAAATGTACTATTAAATTTTATCAATAAATAGGAGTATTCTATTAATTTAATCTATTTAGAATGATCTATTCAATTTTTGAGTTTCTTGAGCCGATAATCGAATTGTCTCATATAAAAATCAAGTCGAATTTGTCGACCTCAATCAATTTCTATTAGGTCGGTCGATTTCGACTCATTTTTGTTTAGACCTAAGCGATGCCACTAGCAATTGAAACTTTCAAACCTAGAATTTCTACTACTTTTAACCTCTTTAATTCTATAAACGGTTCGTTAATATTACGGTAAGAACAAACTTCATATTGAAAATTAAGGTAAAACTTTTACACGGTTCAAAAATAAAAGTTTCAATGACTAAATAAAAGTTTTAAAAGTTACTTCATTTAATGGGATATAAAAAGAAAATTTGCTCGAGACAAAAATGAAAAATGCCGAATAGAATAATTAATTGATATTTCCTAAATTAAGCTTTACGGAGAAATACATAATATTAAATCAAATATTTGTAGGGAGAGTTCAGTTCTGTATACTTAAACTACTTAGTGTTCTAATCTTTACATGGTTTATGGAGAAATTAACACTCGAATTAGAAGGCTTCGAGTAGTTTTAATACAGGATTAAAATGGTAATTACGTATCTTCTCAGGGATTTTTGTGGGCATTAGCTTTTCTTCCCGAGGGAACAGTGGTCACTAGTTGCCAAAATATACTGCAGGCTAGTCGTCCGACGATCGCCAGACGCGTGGACCCACCCATGAACTGAGAGGACTTAATTGGTTTTTTTTTTTAAAAAAAAAAGGAGAGAAGGACTTAAAATTGCAACCATCCTAGCACGGCAGCACGTGAACTGGTGCCGTACGGTCCACAGAAACTGCGAATAAGTGCCACGCGTCGGGGAACATGACAAAATGCTACGCCGCCAGGGTTGGCGTGGAGCAGGCGCTTGGTTAGTTGTGCGACTGGGTCCCAGTACAACATTAGTTACGAGATCGCTCCCCACGTGTCTGGGAGGATTTAGGTGCAATCGTCAAAAGCCAAAAGGCTGACTGCGGGTGGCCTCTGCTTTTGCCACATCACTACCCATCATCTTCGCGGTGCTGTACGCTGCCGTATAACAACAGAGCATATTGTGTGTCGGCGATTTTTAGCGTACCCTTCGAGGTGATTCGACGCCTTCCTTTCCCTTTCTCTTCCACCGCTCTTTTTCCTTTCCACTTACCCATACGGCGTTAATCTTGACCCTATTACACTATCCTTGTTTTGGCCTCTTCGGCTAGATCAGATTTTTATTAATTTTGAGATAGAAATAGTTAAAATTAGGGTATCTTTGTTTAATAGCTTGTAGAAAAACGTTTTTGATTTCAAACAAAAAAACACTTTCATTTTTTAATATTATTTTAATTTAATTATTGGCCTCAATTTCTTTGAAAAATAACACAAAAATTAAAAATAATATTCACAAACCTATAAAAACTTCTATCACAAAAATTATTTTTCCTAACATATTTTGTACTCTCACATCTTTCAAGAGAAAAAATTTAAAAAAAAACTCTCTCTTCCCCCAACATCTTTTCTATAGGCTCCACCATTCTTACAAACACTTGAAAAATATATCTCAAAAAATTTTCTTAATCATTACAAAAAAATATTTTCAAAAACACAAACAAACATAGTCTAAAATTTAGTGAGATATAGATGATTTGAGCGATTTTGTTTGTGTTTATTCTAATAAAAATAATTGGATGGGTGAGAGATGATTTTTGTAATATCCTGTCCTGTGTAATTATTAATTTCATAATATTTTAAGCCTGATTTCAAAATTATCTATTAAATTAAAATATTTTAATAGAAAAATGATAAATTAACTCATGTTGGCATTTTCTTTTGTTTAATTAAATCTATGTGTTTTCTATGAGTCCTTAATTTAATAAATTAGATTAGAAGGGAATCAAAAGTGTGTCGTATTAAGCTAAGTGAGACGATTTTATTTGGTTTTTTAGAAAAAAAATGTAGCTTTAATCTTGATATTTGATTTTTATTTGTGAAGCTTAGATGTTTATTTCTATTTTAATGTGGAAATTTCTTAAGAAATACCTTTCTCACCTCTTATTGACTTATTTGTCATTTTATTGCCCTTTTGTGACAAAAATTGCTAATAAGAGAGTTTATATTCGTAATATTTTTAATTAATAATTAAAGGAGAAAATATCCAGTGGGATCCTATAATCCCAAGTTTATGGTGTTGAAGTTAAATATCCAGCTTGTTTTGAAGTTGTGATGCAATAACTGTTTTATACATGGAATGAATGCAAATTTCCCTCGTGGTATGTGCATTGTGAGTCATGTACCATGAATGACAGTATAATGAGAGAGTATTGTGGTTTAGTGAGATGGTCTTGGTCTTGAAATGGAATTTTGATGTGATGGTACCAATCATTGGGAGGATGTGCAACCACCACATTGACGGTGTCAGGTGGATGGACTCCCCTAGGTAAGAAGCACAAATGTTTTGCCTCTAATCATCTTAGTGTGTGGGCTAGCACAAGACAGTCCAGTCAGAAGGAAAATTGGGATGCATAAAACTGACTCCAGGGGTCATACAAGGCGTGAGTGAAAGGATATCTTATAGAGGATGTTGATTTGGCTACTATTAGTCTCATTTATGTCATTACCTACACATCATATGGCCTGACATTATATTTTGTTGTTCAACATTATAATTTTGTGACTATTGCTTTATTTGTCATATCATGCCCCCTTCCCTAACCTTACCGAGTCCTTAAGACTCATTCCTTTTATTGTTTATTCTTATTATGATGTATTTTCTTAGAAGATTATAACGATTCACGAGATCAGATAAACTTTCACCTGTGAGACTCAGCTTCAGACTGTCCAAAGGTTTAGCGCTGTATAGATATACTAAGGAGCAAGACTTATGTAGCTGTTTTTTGTTCAATTGGGTAGTATGTTGTACCTTGTTGATTAGATATGTACTGTAGAAGAACTCATTTTCTCATAACACCTAGAAAAACATGCATGCTGTAACCTCACTTAGTTAGAATTCTATTATTACAAAATGAGCTTAGAGATCAATACGGGCATGGGACGTAACAATTTTGAAATTTGTTTTTAGTAGTTTTGTTACCAAAATTTTGAGTTTGATGTGTTTTTAAATGAGAATTTTGGATTAGAGAGAATTTTAGCCAAAATTTTAATTTACAAACATGTCTTTTATTATCATCTCATCCCTGTTATTTACGCAATTATCAATTAACTCTCCAAATTTCAACTTTCATCAATTTTAGTTACCCCTAATATGAATCAATCTATCTTCTTTTATCTTGTTTATGTAGTACTCAAACTAGGTTCTATTTGATGTCATTGCCGCACACTATAGTTCATCCTTAAATGCCTTTGCCTATGAAACTCTTCGACTTAAATTTGTGTAGAGACGTTGGATATAAAAATGTTGTTTGACTCCCATTATTATGTCAAAAGAATCTTGGAGGCTCTGAATATTTATAAAACACATATATTGATCGGACATAAAACACTCATTAAGTTTTTAGACGTACGAAATGATCTAATTTATATCAGGGATAACCATATAGAGTAAATTGATGGAAGTTAAAGTGTCGAAAGTGATTTGATAATCACGTAAATCATAAGAATCAGACGAGGATTTTTGCCTTATTTAAAAATATGATTGCACAAATGTGCCTCGATTCATTCATTAAGTTGGCAAGGTATTGATTTGCTAACCAGCTTTTAAGCATGTGTTTGTATGCTTCAAAAAGATTTCGAGAAATATATATATTTTTGCAGATGGTGTTGATTTTATAAAATTTTGTACAAAAAAAACAGAAGGGTAAAGAGACAATTTGATAGAACGTTTATTTAAAAATAATGTTAGAGTTTTAGAGTTTATGGAGAAAGTGAAATATTGAAATTTGTGAGAGAGTAAAAATTATGATAAAAATTTCAAATTTTTTTTAACTTTGCCAAAGGCAGGCCGTGGTGCGTAGTTAGGCGGGAAGTGCCATAGGTTCATCCGGGTCTGTATAAAGCTCGGGGGAAAGCAGTGGCATCAGGAAATTAGGAATTAGAATATTCGTCTTCGCTTTCAAATTTTGAATCATTTACTAATATTTGTCATTCATGGCCGCTTAGGATTTCGAACTCGGAATCAAAGCCACAGCAACCTCTCTAGCTATGTGACTCGGTGACTCACCCTGTGCTATACAGCCTATAGACTGTACTGCCATATACATCTTCAATAAATTCAAGTCGTCCGCAGAACATGGGTAGACGGAGCGGGCCATGGGATGTTGTCCCCTTAGCACCTTGCGATTCTGCGTAATCTACCAGTCAAGCCAATCCTCCGAGCGCACATGTAAGATTTGTTGAACAACAATTGCCCAAAAAACATAGATTTAGTGGGGACTCCGGAACGTGAAGACAATCTTAAATCCACAACCATTGCATCTCCATCCACTTGACAATAAGCATCTTATTCAACGGCCGAGTCAGAAATGTAATTAAAGGGAGCAAGAGAAAATGATAAAAAAAAAATTTTACTACGTAATAAAAAAAAAAATGTCTTAAGAGTTAAAATATCAAAAATTAAAGATTAAAAACATTAAAAATATTGAAATACACGTACCATACTATTTACTAATACTGAGAGGTGGCAGTTAGGTCCTACAGGACTGTATTTTCTAGAAACGTTGCAAAATAGCTTTGTTCTCAATAGTTTCAAAAATTTCTCTCTTAATATATACTACTATACAATTATTCATAAATAAAACATTTTCAGCATTTTCACAAATAAACACATAAATGAAACATTTTTAACATTTTCGCAAGTATTGTCAGTGGGCCAAGGGGGCGAGCCTAGTAAAAGAAATTAAAATAAAATAATTTGGTGTAAATTTTTTTTTTTTAGGAGCCAACTGGGGCAATGGCCCCTATTCGCCCCCTTTTGCCTCCACCTATGATCTTATTAGGTCATAAATGAGTATCGATCCCAAGAAAAGCTATAATCATATTTGCACTTTAACTTCAAAAAAACTAATAAGGTTGTAATGTGGGAATCGACCATCTCTAATTTCTCGCCTTCTTCCACTTTACGTGAGATTTTGAGTATCTCACAGACCTACCTTATTTCTTAAGTTGTAAGATACATTAGGCTTAGACTTAGTCTAATTGCAAGAGCGCAACAACAGATACCGAATATTTGAACAAACATATTCTATCTTTTAAAAAGACAGACAATAACTCGTCTATCGTAAGATGTCCTATGCCCCTACGAAACGGTAATTAATCCGAACTTGATGAAGGAGAGATGTGTAGTGCTCCACACACGCCGATGAGAGGGGAAGGACATGTTGAAAGCCTAATTTATGCTTCCATTATTTACTGTATATTGGAATGACTAGCTTTCGACTCAAAAGAAATCCCAGTAATTGGACAATGACATGTTTCTTTCTTTTGCAGGGGAGTTTCGACCAGACTTCAAAAGGTCTCCACACTCAGAATTCGAAGTTGCGAATCATAGTCCGCAAAAGGTGATGCCTGAATTTGTTTTGTAGCTCCGGGGGCAGTTTCGGTTGTCTCTATCAATACTAAAAGTAGAGGAGGTTGACGAGAAAGAAACGGTACCGAAATGGCATACATGCCAAACAATATAATATTGGTTCTTGGAATGGGCCCTCGTCTCGCCGATCCAGATACTGTTTGGGCATCAAGTTTTGTGGCTGTCAGAAGGGCACGACGTCACAAATTCCGGCACATCAAAGTGGTACTTGCAAGTTGCGTGCAGCCGAGGCTGGCCTTCCCGATGCTTCTGGTTATTGGGCTGTTCTCAACCGCCTGGTTTCAGAAGGGCTTGAGCCCCACCGACTTAGTAGTTTTGGTGACTCGTGGGCCTATTATTAGTTTTAAAATTTGGGAAAATACTGCAAATATTATGTCCGAAGAAAAGATATAATAATAAGTTACATATATTAATCCACAAGTATAGTCCGATCTTACTAAAATTGGTACGCCCGTACGGTTAGTTCAAGTTTTATTGTTTGTTTGATCAAGGTTCAAAAAAATTGAAAAAATTGCCCTCGTTCGAGATCTTCCAATAGGTCATATAACTTGAGATCTCGCAATAGGTGATATAACTTCAAATATGCAACCTTCTTTGTGTTTGGAAGTTTTCACATTTATTGCATATTCACAATATATTTCAATACCCTTTCATATAGACATATGGTTGAGGTACTTGTCAAAAAAATACAGACATAGGGTAGGGGTGAAAAATTTCCCCCTCAATTGGCTTGGACCCCTCGTTGATCACCCAATTGAGGAGACTGATTTTTTAAAATGAAGGCTCGACCACTGAGCCGAGGCTCACAAAGGCCAATCGATGCCGACCTTCAATGCCTTTAGTCGGTTTCGATTAGTTTCGCCAATTTAGCCCATTTTCAATGAAACCAGCATTCACAACGAAGAATATCTCCTATCGCAATGAAACCCAACAAAATTTTTTTTCCAATCACAAGATTCGTAACAACCAAAAATCCTAATCAAAACCCAACAATTTAAACAATCAAGAATCATAATTGTGACAGAGCAAGATAGAAATAGAGAGAGGCAACACTAAGGTCGTGATTGAGAGAGAGAGAAAAACGTCGATGACTGCCAAGAGAGAGCAAGAGGAGAATGCACGACTACCACGAGAGAGAAAAAAGAGGAGCAGCGGCCAAGAGAGAGGGAGAAAGGTGCGACGATTGAGAGAGGGAGGAGAGAGTGAGTCGATTAAGGCCTATAAAATCAAGTATTGAACTGACCCAGTATGTTAGGTAATTTTTTGACCTAGCAATTGAACGGTTGAACCGGGTCAATTTCAATCCATTCGTGAACACCCTAGCATAGGGTCATAATGAGATATATGAAATATAAAATACAGGTACATAAATGTAAGGGTGAGTATTTATTCCGATTTCAGTACAGGGATTCTAGCATCGATTCAGGCCTATTCCGATACCGGAACTAGATCCCATATTTGGAAATTTCTGGTTCCGACATTTTTTTTATGCAATATCATCTTATGTTGACTCTACAATGATATGGTTTCTATGAATGTAATCTAAATTAAAATTTAGATTATATCATGACAAGAGCATGTCAACAACTAAGTTTTTTCTTTACCTTGGTTACAAAATAGCTATCTGAGCAATTATTAAAAGAAAATCAGCAATCTTATATCATGAGGTCCAACTGTTTATTTTTGGCTCATAGCTATCTGAGCAATTTGCTTTTATGTCTAAATGAGGAGACTTATCTCATTAAGGTATTTAAGTGTCAAAATTATAGGGTTGTTAAAATTTTGGGTATAGAAGTTGGTGAAAAGTGAGGAGAGAGAGTGAAAAAGTTAGTGAGAATTGATGAAAAAGTGAGGAGAGAGAAATTTTTGTAATGATGATAAAATTTTGGAGGAACAAAATTTTGGTTGCTAAAGGCACCCTAAATCGTGTTTCTAGGTTCTAACAGGACTATGGATTTGTAACAATGCAGGGAAACTTTTGACAGTATAAAGTTCATGCGTATTTTTCAGTTTCCCTTGTTTTTGATTCACTAGTATTCACCCGTAATGGCTTTAAAGCAAAATGAATGACATGTACAAGGAAAATTAGGAAATGAAAAAAGAATGAAAACATAGTCTATGAAACTGTATAATAGGAAAAAAAGGGGGCCCATTTTTCGGCCTAAAATGCTTAAAAGTCAAAGCAAAATCTAGACCTTTAGGACCACTAATGAAACCGAAACCGGAATCTATTCGTTTCGGTAATCACCCTTACATAAATGTTGCGAGCTCTAAGATACACAGTAATAATCAAGATGTGTTTTATAAATTAAGGTATAGGAAAACTTGAAGGTTACATAGCAGAATAATGATCCATAATACATTGAATCAAAAAGATTTATAACATAAAGTTTAATTATAACAAAAAGTTTAATAAGTAATGCAGTATTTCAGGGAAAAAAAAAAAAGAGTTTTACACAACATTCTATATGTAATAAACGTATTATATCATCATCTAAAAATACGAAAAAAAAAACATCATCATGGATATCTACCTTAGCTCTCAATTTGCAGTAAATAATCTCTTTAATCAAACTATTTATAGAAAAGATTACATACAAAGAAAGATGGTGCAAATAGATTCAAAGTTGATCTTTAATTTTGAAATGAACATTAAATCATTTCTTGATCTTTGAATATTTATAGAGGTGATCCTTGAATATTTATTTTAGAATTATAGCCCTGACTTTTAAATCTTTCTTTAAATGAAATTCTACACTATTTCTATGTGGCTCTATATTTTAGCATAAATGAACTTGACAGAACTTAAGAGTTAGTTATGCAGCTCCACAACAAATTACGCTACGAATTGAAATTTCAATCATTAATATAAAAAGAAATCATTTAGTCTATTGGAGTTTGGATAATACAAGTATCTTTAGAAATTTAAAAAGATTATAATCCATGACTATATTCAAGGACATCAACGTTTATTCAAGAGCATATTCTCATCACGTATTTAAAAACTAAAGAACATGCGTAGAAAAAAAAAAAACTAAAGAACATAAGACTATTCTTTTTTTTAAGCAACAAAAGAGTCAAAGACTTTATTCTCACTTCAAAAAAAAAAATAAAAATCAAAAAGAAAAAAAAAAAAAAAAGAGTAGAGCCGTTCCACAAGTCAATCGGTAAAAACGGACACCTATCAGCGTGCCCAGCTTCTTCAAAGAACCGAGGCAATAGCAAGGACCGGTAGAGAGCGCAAAGACCCCCTACAAGAAGACGAAGAAGAAGAAGGACGGAGGTATATTCTTCGACCATTTACATATCTCTCTGAATCAGTTTCCAATTTCAGTTCTGTGAGCATTGTACCCAAGTGAGGGGACTCTTCGAAATTCCTCGTATGTGGATCGAACTTGATCTCCTTGCTGTCAAATTTCGATGACCCATTTAATGAAAACTGATGTTTATTTATTGGGGTTTCTTCCCGGTTAAAATTATGGGCATTTTTGTTTTGTTATTTTTCTTCTTCAGTTTTGCTTATTACCTTCAAGTTTTAGGAAATTGGAAAGTAGAATTTGTCTGAACAAAAGAAAATATGTGGTGGTGGTTGAGATTGTAGACCATGACTGACAGTTCCTTGGAAAATTTCAGAATTGTCTGATGTGGATGATGGGACATTGTCAATTGTGCTATTGGCTATTACCTGTAGAGGATTTTGTAGGTTTTCTCTTTGAACTTGGATGGGAATTTGGGATATTTATGTGATATACTGAATCACACACGGAGTGGGAGAAGAGAAGGAATGAGAGATGAGTACTAGGCCAAGCCCAATGTCCATATGAGACCTTATTAGGTTGAACTTGACTTTATAATGATTCAAAAGAGTTTTAAGAATAACCTTAGCTAGTTCTTTTGAAGTTAAAACGCAAATTTGGATAACGCTTTCTTGATTCGTTACAAATGGTATCAGAGTCGCCTTAGTAACCACCAATGTGGGCTTGGTGGGCCTTGACGAGGTCATCAATGAGTTAAAGGGGGATTGTGAACTGAAGGATCATGCGCTGCCATTGAGTCAAAAGCTTAAGCTGTTAGGTAAGACGCAACCTTACTTCTTATATAGTAGGTAGCGTAGAGCCCCGTACTAAGTGACAGGTGGTGCCAATAGGTTGGGCATTCAAGCACCTTAACGAGGCAAAGAGTTATTGCTGGCCCCATAAAACTAACAATCCCCCAGCAACTACCCTGGGACTCAAACCTGCGACCTTGCTTTGATACCAATTGAGGGATCAAGCGCTACCATTGAGTTAAAAGCTTAAGCTGTTAGCCAAGATGCAACTTTATTTCTTTATTGTAGGTAGCGCAAAGTCCCATACTAAGTGACATGTGGGCATGAGGGTTTGCACTATGTGGGTGCCAATAAGTTGGGCAGTCAAGCACCTTAATGAATCAAAGGGTTATTGCTGGCCTTTATAAAGCCAAAATGAATCCCGAATCCCACATGGAGTGGGAGAAAAGAAAGAATGAGATGAGTATTATAAGGGCTAAGTCTCACATTAGGATCTTACTAGGTTGAACTGGACCCTTATAATGATTTCAAGGAGTTTTAAGAACAACCTTAACATGTTATTTTAAAATCAAAACGCAGATGTGGCTAGCACTTTCTTGGGTTGTTACAATTTAGGAAACTCAAGATTGGTTCTTAACGTCAAATTAGCCTTATCTTATGGTTGAAAATGGGGTTAGATTCACAAATGACGGTCTCAATTGGTAAAATAAAAGTTAAGCGGCGCTGCTTTTTTTATTTTTCAGCAACTCAAATAGGAACTTGATTCAAGAGTTCAGGACCACTGTGAAACTTAGGATGGCGTTCCCATTTTCATTTCATACATCAGAGTAGTTAATATGTTTCATTTGTTTCCAATTTGTATTGGGAAACTGTTATAATTTCAGTTGCGCTCATTTTTTTTATATCTGTTTATCTTTAGCGACGTGTCTGCCTGAGCATGAGCATCATTTTGTTACTATTTCTTTTTTTTTTTTAATTATATTTCGTGTTTTTTGCAGGGTATGAAGCTATGAACTTCAGCTATTGTGGCTATCCGATGCTTGTAATTTGACAATGAAGCGTTACGTCTACATCAATGATGATGAATCATCACACACTCTTTGCTGTGACAACCGTATATCAAACAGAAAATATACTTTGTTGAACTTTCTCCCAAAAAATTTATGGGAACAGTTCAGGTGATTCTTCAACTGGCTCTGTTGGTTTTATGCTTGTTCTCATCACGACTTTTACAGTAGTTTGCTTGGGTAAAATCGTGAACATTCACCAGAAGTCATTACTGCATGCCAACCATCACTGGTCGCTGACTGTGACTTACTTTTCAACCAGTTTCTCTGGAGCATGAGCTGATAACATGTTGCATAGACTCATTACAAACGCTTGTTCATTTCATGGGTTTTCATCTTATTTTGCATCCTGCATGGGACACACCATTTGGATTCTTTTTCTTGGGTGATTTTATGCGTAACACCTTTATGAACTTTTTTGATTTATCAAGAATACTGTGTTTTATTCCCCAAGGCAAATATCTTCTGGGGAACAAAGTGCATAAAATTTTGATGCACGAAAGTAATTAGTACGAATTTTCAAATTTATTTTCCTCTTTTCCTTACTCCCTTCTCTAATCAAGTTGACTTATTCTGTTTTCAGCCGGTTCATGAACCAATACTTTTTGTTGATTGCTTGCCTTCAACTATGGCCACTTATTACTCCAGTGAATCCTGCCAGTACATGGGGTCCCCTTATATTCATTTTTGCAGTCTCTGCCACAAAAGAGGCGTGGGATGATTACAATAGATATCTATCAGACAAGAAGGCAAATGAGAAGGAAGTCTGGGTTGTTAGGCAGGGCATAAGAAAACTTGTATGGAACTTTCCTATACCCTCATTCTCTTTTTGTGGTTTGATTGGTATGGCAGTTTCAAATTAAAGGAAAAAAGCAAAGTTGACTTGCATTTATTGGCAATTGATCAAATGGATTGGCTTTCCAGCATCTATGGCTCTACTCTGTGGTTACTTTAAGATGCCTGTGTTGGTAGCTAGTCACTTTCTATTAATAGTTGTTTCATTTGTAAGAGTTCAACATCTAGTTTTCCATTGTTTATTCGAGTGGATGTTTTTTTTTGAAGGATGAGATACAATCCATCTGCATGGCTGTATGGGTCTTGAACATAAGTACTTCCAGTGAAGGGATTCTATCTTTATGTTTATCTGTAGATATGTCCAGGTGCTATCCTTAGATAGGTCCAGGTATCTATGTTAGCACCAGCCACTGTTGCATGCTTTTACACATTGCTTTTCGCTATAAGTGAGCTACTTCATCTGTTTAAGAAATGACATAAAGTTGATGTTATATGAAATGAGAGTAGTTATTCTCAGAAGCACGATTTGGTGTTTCATCTATACAGTGTGGAGGAGCCAACCAGTAGAAAAGAGGATGATATTAGAATTTGTATTGTCACTTCCTATCCAATGAAAAGAGATTGTTCAAAGAGAGATGGTGTGGGGTGTGAATAGTTCCCAACATTCAACCCAATAGCAGGATGTAAAACTGCAAACCCGGTCTGAGGACAAATTGCTCTGTCATTGAAGTTAATGTTTGCTATCTGCCATTGTTATGTCACCGCTAAAGTGATTGAGCATTTCCGGATTCGTCTCTTGTCCAGACTTTAAAATAAGATAGCTTCAGATGATCAAAGTCCTGAATAACTTACTTGGGAGTTAAGAGAGGATAACCCATCTATCCGGTCCTTAGCAACAGCATCAATGTGGGAAAGCAGCTCCCTTTTGCCATTCTCATGACCTTGTATTCTCACCCGTCCCAATTTCTACCATTGTAATGTCTTTGGAAAATTGTGCTAAAACCATTCTGACATCAGTCCTGTTCCAATAATGAAGAAGCACTGTATGTAGGAAAAGTAACTTTTATGATGTGCAATCAGCAGAATCTCTAATTTGCTTCTGTAATAAAGCTTTGTGAACAAAGTTACCTGTCAAAGTTGCATGTCGCCATTGTTCTTTTAGGAGGAAAGCAAATAATGGTTTTTTGAGTTGGTGGGCATGCTTCCAACCTCTTTTCGAGGGAAAATTAAGTGGGGACCAAAGAGAGTAGATACTAGTTGAGAACACCACAAAGCAGGCCATTGGTTTTCTAGTTGCTCAAAAAATATCACAGAACATTAAGCTGGGGGACAGATGTTAAGGTTCTCCTTGGAACCATTTGGTCATGTAGCTGTGGGTTATCAACCCACTCTTAGTACTGCAATGGGTTAGTCTCCTCCTTCCCTCGGGACCAACAAGGGGCAGTACAGGAATATTCTCCTGTTGTCCATCAACTACAAATAAACCCCTCTATAGCCTACTGAACTCATACTCTACCCTCCTGTAACAAGAGTGCGGAGGAGCAGGGAATGGGGATGGAGACTATCTCTACCCAACCCTCTGGAGCTTCCAAGTAATCCCACTAGCTTACCAAAAAATGATATGGAGCAATTAAAGTATAGGTAAAAATTTAGTTGATAACATGGGTGATTTTGAGGAATATAATGCTTCTGAAGTACTTGACTATGCAATGACATTTGGTAAGTTTTTATAATTAAGGTTAATGTTTTGTGGGTTTCTATAGGAATACGAATTTAGTGGAGTTTGCTGTCTCATGTGGGGCAAAAATGAAATGAACATTTTTGGATCATCACTGGTTCCTAAATACAAGATGAATTTGTTTTTGTGGATAGAAGCTACAGCATTCATTATGCTGTGAGAAGGTTGACGGATTTATTTTTCAACTGATTGTTTGATTTAATCCTCTCCACAATTATGGTATGTTGTTTATTTTTACACACAATTTTGTGATCTGACAGTATGTTGTTTGTCTCTCATTGGTGCATTGACTTGTAGGTACAAGCACAGGATATTCACGTAGGTAATATTGTATGGATCCGGGAGAATGATGAAGTACCATGTGATCTTGTTTTGCTTGGTACTTCAGATCCACAGGGCGTTTGCTATATAGAGGTAAATCTGCTGTCCCATTTACCATCCTGATTGAAAGTTTTCTCAGGTCAAAGTCATGAACACTTTGATCTTTTTACATAAAACCAATTGCTTAAACAAAAAATCAGGTAATTGCTCAATGTCTAATCAATATGAAGAAGGAGGTATAGAGGGCCCTACTTAATCTTTTTACTGACACAAGATAAAAGAAATCGATTGTAAGATTATTGGACAGGCCCATTGCATCGAATCTTGATGATGGTTAGACAGGAAAAAATTTCATCATAATCTCAATGTTTGCTGGTACATTATATTGGTTTTGTCCTTTCCAATGATACTTCCATTCAAAAATAGTAAAAGAATCCATCTGTAGATTTTCCATCGGTTAGAGAACCCAATTTTGAGTTTCTGACTGTTGCGTGATTTGATTATTGCTCTCTAATTATGAGTGCCTCATTCTTCATGAAATTGAGAGAGAAGCAGTTTGCTGATTGTTTTATTGTGCTAATTATTATTGATGTTGTTATTTATTAGAATTCTTGGATCTCTTTGTTTGTTTCACTTGACATGTCAATGGTGTAAAGGTGGTATTTTTTCTTGCCTGTTAATTTAATTCTAAAGATATCATCCTCGGAGAGGGAAAGCTCTTCTGATGCTTCTTGCTTTTTGGATTGAGGTCCCATTTGAATGGATAGAAAGACACTAGCTCTTGATTGCTTGGTTGGTTGATGCTAAATTTTAGGGGAAATATCTTGTATCCACTTATCACTAGGCATGTGATGTGGCACTTGCTTTTGTTGAAGCATCACATCTTTACCACTGTAATGGAAAGCATATTGGTATTCATAAGGACATTCATACCTATGGTGTAATGAGTGTGGCCAAATGTATTTATCACTACTACTCTATGTAACTGGGTTTCTTTTTAGGACCTTTAAGCATTTCAAGGATCTGATGCCATAGTACGTTTTGCAGACTGCTGCCCTAGATGGTGAAATTGATTTGAAGACGAGGATTATACCCTCTGCTTGCATGGGAGTTGATTCTGAACTATTGCACAAGATCAAGGCAAGTTCTTTCACCTTGTAGTAGATGGAAGCTTTTTCAGTAGTTTAACGTCGTATTGCGAAGTTGGCAATTGATGTTCTTTTCTCTTAGTCTCTCCTTGACATCGTGTTTTCGAGTTTCTTAGTTATTTGCAATTGAAATTTTCTTCTCTTTTTCACTCTCTTCTTGACAGGGTGTTATTGAGTGTCCTAGTCCGGATAAGGACATTAGGAGATTTGACGCAAATCTTCGGTTGTTTCCCCCATTTCTTGATAATGATTTGTGCCCTTTAACAATAAAAAATACAATTCTTCAGTCATGCTACCTGCGGAATACGGAATGGGCTTGTGGAGTGGCTGTCTATACCGGTAATTTCTTATGTCCAAGAAACAACTTTCTTTCGTATCCTTTTTGGAATACTAAATGGTAAAACAATTAAGTCATTGGTCAAAACAATGCTTAAGCAGTAAAATCCATCTACCCTAAATGTTCTTCCTTCGACAAAGGCTGGGGCAAAATAAGCCCGTGATATAAAATGCATGGGCTACAGCGGAAAGCCAGAGGTAGTTGGCTTATTCACATGGGACTATCTTAGTGGGACATTTGATATCGACTTGTTCTAGTTTTTTATGGCATAGGGACTTTAGAATTGGCTGGGGTTTGGCGCTTTAGGCTTGCTCCATGCTTCTTCTTGATGGTACTAGCCATTTAAATTAATTATGCACTATGGGGCAAATCTCCATGCCTGACTCTATTAGGATGTGGGATATGCTTAGTCAGATTCCAGTCACATTGAGGTTGGTTTTTCGGATTTTGGCTTATAAGCCTAATTTAGTATTTAGATCAGACCTACATGGCTATTATTTTCTGAGATCATTGCAATATTGCTGCTAAAGGATAAATTGGACTTAATAACACCCTAAGCCACAACTTGGTTTTTTTTTTTATTAGTAAGGATGCTTTATTGAAAGAAAAAGAAAACGGAACAGTACAAAGGCTGTACTGAACCGACTACAATAAGCAAGCAAGGAAACTAATAAAGTCACTGAAGTTGACAAAAGGGGAACCCAGCAACCCATTAGCCCACAGAAACAAGGTCTGCAACATTTTTCCCTTAAAACAAACTAAGGACAGCCCCAAGTCTTGAAAGCATCTTCCGTTCCTTTCCCTCCATAAGCTCCACCAAATGCACAATGGAATCATATTCCACACAGCCAATGCCAAAGGATTGTGGAACTTCCTCTTCCAACACTTCAACACCCCACCCACCCTCATAGGCATCACCCAAGGATAGTTGACAATACAAAGAACATGCACCCACAACTCTCTAGCAACCAAGCAGTGGATGAGCACATGATCCACAGACTCCCCAGCATTCTTACAAAGAAAACACCAATTAGCTAAGCATAAACCCCTTCTTCGTAAATTGTCAATGGTTAAGACCTTCCCATGAACCGCTTCCCACACAAAGAACGAAACACGAGGTGGGACAGCGGTCTTCCAGATCTGCCTCCACGGAAAAACCTCGCCTGAACCCTCAACAAAGAGCCCATACAACGACTTAACCGAGAAGACCCCATTCCTAGCACCCTGCCAAAGCATTTTGTCGTCTTCCCTTCTCCTAAGGACTAAGAGTACAGCAGAGAATAGAAAGCAGAAAAGTCTTCAATCTCTCAATCATTGGCGGTTCAAGTGAACTGAATATTCCGCACCCCAAAACCGGAGTTGCCCTCCAAACAATCCGCAACCATCACATCCTTGTGCCTAGCAAGAGAGAACAAAAGAGGGAATGCCAACTTCAAAGGCCTATCTCCACACCAGAGATCATGCCAAAACCTCACGCTAAGACCACAACCCACCAAGAAACGAATGTGCCCACAAAAGAAGGTCCGGCCATTGCTAATGTGCTTCCATAGGCTCACACCATAGGAACCATGGATCTCATTGGTTCGCCAACCTTCTGAAACGCAACCATACTTAACTTGTTAAGACTCACCCTTAAATTCAAGTTTCTGTTTGGAGTTGCCCTTTTTGTTGAGTTTCAGACAAGGATGTATAGACATGGTTTTGTTTAAAGTGCACTTTATCAAGAAACAATTCTATGTAGGTAACTTATTGGAAAAACAAACTTGTATAAATGAGAGAGATTCCTTACCCTTTATTATTATGTGATAAATTTGGACTTCTTTAATATTAGATATATCCAACCCCTAGATATGTTGAAAATCACTGGCTGTCTTGGAACAATTTCTGGACCCCATGAGTTGCCATGATGTTATTGGGAACAGTTGCAACCACGGAGGGGTTCGTAACTTTTACATATTCTATTCTCGCAGGTAATGAGACCAAGCTGGGTATGAGTAGGGGGATACCTGAACCAAAGCTCACAGCTGTGGATGCCATGATTGACAAGTTGACTGGAGCTATATTTGTTTTCCAGATTGTGGTTGTTATTGTTTTAGGCATAGCTGGTAATATCTGGAAAGATACAGAAGCAAGAAAGGTAGTCGCAACTAAGCTTCCGTTTCTTATATGTGGTGTTTGTCTTTCTTGACTACTTAGCATTTCCATCATCTGGTGTAACAATTTCAGTGAACTTTACTCATCCTATGGGAGACTTGATCCTGATGGCAGTGGGAAGCCACTGCTAGTTGATTAGC
Organism: Morella rubra; assembly: GCA_003952965.2. NCBI lineage: Eukaryota > Viridiplantae > Streptophyta > Magnoliopsida > Fagales > Myricaceae > Morella > Morella rubra. Next base: position 14,831,048 of record CM025854.1, read on the forward strand.
AACTTGTTGGAATAACCTTTGATTAAGTTGCAGTATTGATTGTAACGTTGTCTGAAAGCCCCTTTTTTGTTCTTTCTATTTCTGAAAGGACCTAATCACTGCTTCTGGTAAAGTTGACCTCGTAGGAGGATGGATGGGTCCAATGCAAAACTGAATGTAATTGTTGGATATCTTTATAACATTTCCTTGTTGCTTTGCCTTTGATGCTTCACATAATTTCTGCAAAATGTGTTGGATTTGGAATGAGTTTCTTCAGCCAAAATTATGCAGACACTATGAAAAAATTGAATTCTATTGGCTAAATATGTATATCATTCACTTTTCTGTTTTTTGTGGGAGTGTCGTTTTAGTGTTGTGTCTATGTAAATTTGATATGAACCAAATAAGTAAAAATTCTTCAAAACTTAATTTTATGGATTAAAACTTTGATGGTTTTGAAGTTTCAAGTGAGAGGATTTAAAATTTTAATTCCCCGCCATGCCAAGCAAACAATATACCCCCGGAGGTAAACATAATGCTCCTTTTTTCATAGTTGAATGTATAATATTTAAGAATGGAATGATGTGCTATACCCGTAACCATTTTTTAATTCTTCTCCTCTGTCCCAAGTATGGAAGATCTGTCAAGTCAGACAGTTGGACACAGACCTGCAACTGACATGTACTTGAGTCCATGTGCTATAGGATTAGAGTGTACTGATATTGGACTGCTGATTGATTTCTTTATCGACAAGCACACTGTCCATCTTGTACTTGAATATGCACTTTTTAGATGAGCTTTGATATTTAGTATTTTCATGTATTGAACTGTTATCTTATTTACCTACTTTCTTGGTAATCTTTTTTGGTAGCAATGGTATGTTCAGTATCCGCAGGAAGGTCCTTGGTTTGAATTGTTGATTATCCCTCTTCGCTTTGAGCTTCTATGTTCCATCATGATTCCCATATCCATTAAGGTAAGCTGTTGCACATTTTGCAAACATTCTTCTAGATTGCCTACATTGTCTTTATTTTCGTTTTGGCATGATATCATTTTACTATTTTGGATCGGAGGTTGAGGATGAAAAGCCAAACAGTCAGAAGGTCTAGTTAAGGGGGGTGCGGAAAGCATCCATGGCTTTTTTCCGTAGCTTGGTCATCGAGGCTAAAACATTCCAGTTCTCTGTTAGTTTCTCTGGCCTAGTTATGTTAACGGAACAGAATAGGAAGTCTCAGAATTCAATTCGTGTTGGTAGATATGGAGTGGTCTGGTTGGCGAACATGTTTAGTAAACTTGTGGAGCTCAAGGATTCTAGAGATTTTTCGGAGAGATTCAATGAACCTTCGCGTGCATATTTAGCCTAGTTATGCTCAAACCAGTGCGGCCGTTACGTGGCTCTTGCTGAATTTGGCGATAGGCGCCGTAGGGGGGCTGTGATGATTCCAGAAGGAAGTTCGAGTGCAGGATGGCAGGCTTTGCTTTGTTATGCGAGGAAGTTATCTTGGCCATTGGTGAGCTTAAACGAAGGAAGAAGGGTCCTGGGGCTTCTTCGGTCAGACCTGGCATTTCTTTCGCTGATATCGCACAGACTGGGTTGTTGGAGACGAAAGAGGTGGGGAAGAGCGAGAGTCGTAAAGCTTCAGCTAACGTGGGCAGCATGCAAAAGATTGCGTCTGTTGGTGTTCCCTTGACGCCGCATGCCTATATCGATGCGGGGAGGGTGCTTTCCGACAGTTATAATTGCTCTGGGATATCTGATTTGGCGGCTGGGTCTGACGGTGTCTTGTGGGCGCATCTCAGGAAATTAAAGAATGACTTGGACGGCTTAATTGGCTTGGTTAAAAACAAACGGTAGTTGCGGTGCCTTCGGTTGGGCCTCAGACGAACCTTTGCTGTAGGGTGTGTGGTTTTAAACTGGTGGCCCAGGATCCTGTTGGTGTGGCCCATAACACCTTGTCTTCCTCGAGTGGGCTATCTGGACTGGGCTCGGGTCCACCTCTGGGTCAGTCAGTGGCGTTTGGGTCTATTTCCTTGGGCCCCGATCCTCCTACACAGTTGGTTTCCGGCCAGCCTGTAGCCCAGCTCTTGGCTCATGACCAGCCTGAAGCCTTGCCCTCGTCTCCTGGCCTGTCCGCTATCCAGTTTGATGGGTTTGGTAAGGTGGTGCTCCCCGACGTGGTGAGCATGGCGTTGAATGCTCAGGGATGCCGGATTTTGGAGGTGGGGGTGTAGTCGAACTCGTCTGAGGGGGAGGAGGGAGTCGTCGGAGTCTCGCCGGAGCTGCAGATCGTTCCCGCGATCACTGTCGCCTATTCTGGTGGCACTTCGGAGCCTTGTCCTCCATCGTTGTTGACGGGTAAGGCGTTGGGCGAGGCCAGTGTCTCTCGGGTGGAGTTTCTGTCGGGGCAGCCGTCTCTTTCCGATGAACCTGCGTTGGATGGTCGGGGAGTTCTGAAGTTCCGGGAGTGTGGGGACTTGGAGGTTTTGGATTCTATGGCCCCGGACCATTCTTCATCTTTCTTTGGTCTCGGGAGGATGTTTGGTGAGCATGGAGCCTCTGGGTCTTCTTTTCCTCCCTTTTCGGAGGTCCTCCCTAGTGTTCCTTCGCTGATCGTAGAGGGTGAGGTCAGCTATTCCAAGGCTCTCGTGGTGAGGCCAGACGATTCTCCCCTGTTTGTGAGTCCTTGTGCGTCATCTGTCCCTGATGGGGGTGTTGGAAGGGAGGTACTGCAGGCTGTGTCTGATCTGGCATGGGTCACTTCTCGCCAGCCCGTTAGTTCAGAGTGGGTGCTTAGTATGGTTTCCTCATTCAGGCACCTGGTTGGTGTTTCCTGTGAGAATCATGAGGATGAGTTGAAGACGTTGTTTGCTGCTTTGGAGAAGGAGAGGAATTTGAGCTGTTCTACAACTCCTAGCAGGGCTGGTTCTCGAGGTCTCAGAGAGCTTAAAGGGTTAAGTTCTTCAGTTAATTATGAGGGGAAGACTTATGTTTCGAGGAAAAGTAGGAAGGTAGGGAGGGGCTAATCGATATCCTTATGAAGCCCAGAATCATTAGCTGGAACGTTAGGGGGCTTAATGATCGAGTGAAGCGTTGTAGAATTGGAAATTTGTTGAGGGGTTGGAAACCCGATCTTGTTTGTTTTCAGGAGACGAAAGTGGTGACTGTTTCTAGGGCTTTCATTAGGATTATTTTGGGGGGGGGGGGGGGGGTATCTTGATTCTTTGGGATACGAGAGTCCTTGAGTTGGTGGAGTCTTGTGTTGGTAGTTTTTCGCTTTCGGTTATTATGAGAAATGTTGAGGATGGGGTTCTTTGGGGCTTCTCGGGGGTGTATGGTCCTAACTTGGATAATATTAGGAGACTTTTGTGGGAGGAGTTAGCCGGGGTGATGGCATGGTGGAATTTACCTTGGTGTCTTGGTGGGGATTTTAATGTTTCTCGTTTCCCTAGTGAACGTTCGGGGTCGGAGGTTTACAGTAATGCTATGCTGGATTTTTCGGAGTTTATTGATGATCATCAATTGATTGATGTTCCCTTGTTGGGAGGGCTCTTCACTTGGTCGAATGGTAGGTTTACTCAATCTTGGTCTAGAATTGACCGGGATCATCAATAGATTGATGTTCCCTTGTTGGGAGGGCTCTTCACTTGGTCGAATGGTAGGTTTACTCAATCTTGGTCTAGAATTGATCGGTTTCTTTTCAGCTCCAGTTGGGAGTCCTTATTTCCGGAGGTTTGTCAGAGGAGGTTGCCTCGCTTATACTCGGATCATTTTTCGATACTTTTGGAGAGTGGGTTTGTGGGTAGAGGTAAGACACCCTTTCGATTCGAGAACATGTGGCTGAAAGCTGATGGATTTGTTGATAGGGTGGGGTCTTGGTGGCGGTCTTACGTTTTCTCTGGGTCACCAAGCTTTGTTCTTGATTCTAAGTTGAAGGCTTTAAAGAGGACATCAAGATTTGGAATCATGAGGTCTTCGGGGATATAGCTTCAAGGAAATCTTCATGTTACGTGAGTTATCATCCCTGGATATTCAGGATGAGGGTGGGCTGATCGACGAGGGAGGCAGAGTTAGGAAGTTGGCAGTTTTGGGGGAGTTAGATCTTTTGATCGATATGGAGGAGACTAGTTGGAGGCAGAAATCTAGAGCTCTTTGGCTCAAAGATGGGGACAGATGCACCGAATTTTTCCATAGGGTGGCTAATTCCAACAGAAAGGTGAATTCTATTTCTTCTTTTGAGGTTGAGGGGGACCTTGTGGAGGATCCCGCGCGTATTTCTGATGCGATTATCATTTTTTACAGCTCCTTGTATAGGGAGCCTTTCTCTTGGAGACCTTCCCTGGATGCTTTGGGGTTTGATTCGATTAGTAGGGAGGATGCGGCTCGGCTCGAAAGACCTTTTGATGAAGAGGAAGTGACCGGCGTTGTGCGGAGTCTCAATGGTGATAAAGCTCCCAGCCCAGATGGTTTCTCATTGGCTTTCTATCAATCTTGTTGGGATACTATTAAAGTTGATGTTCTCTCCATGTTTAATGAGTTTGCTCAATATGGGAAATTTGTTAGAAGTATCAATGCCACTTTCATTGTTTTGATTCCTAAGAAGCATGGTGCTGTTGAGTTGAAGGATTTTAGGCCTATTAGCCTTGTGGGAGGGATCTACAAAATTCTAGCCAAAGTTCTAGGCTAATAGGTTGTGGTTGGTTATGGACAAAATTATTTCGCCGTCCCAGGGCGCTTTTGTGAGGGGTAGACAGATCTTGGATTCGGTCTTGGTGGCTAGTGAATGCATCGACTCCAGGACGCGCTCTTCCTTACCTGGCATGCTTTGCAAGCTTGACATCCATAAGGCTTACGATCATGTTAACTGGCGATTCTCCTTTACTTGTTAAGGAGGTGCGGTTTTGGCACTAAATGGTGCAATTGGATTGAGTTCTGTATTTCTACTATTAGATTCTCAGTGATAGTGAATGGATCTCCTGAAGGTTTTTTTGGTAGTTCTAGGGGTTTGCGCCAAGGTGACCCCCTCTCGCCCTTTCTGTTTGTTATTGTTATGGAAGCTCTGAGTAGGATGTTGACTAAGTTGGTGGAGATTGGTTTCTTGGAGGGCTTTTCCGTTGGGAGTGGTGGGGTAAGCATCTCTCATTTGCTCTTTGCTGACGATACCCTTATATTGTGTGGGGCTGAGGAGCATCAATTCTGCAATCTTCGTTGTCTTCTTCTTTGTTTTGAGGCGGTGTCTGGGCTTAAGATTAATTTCCAGAAATCTGAAGCTATTCCCATTGGTGAGGTGGGTAATGTCTAGGAGTTGGCTAATATTATGGGATGTAGAGTTTCTTCTTTGCCCTTTTTGTATCTTGGGCTTCCTTTGGGTGCGCGCTTCAAAAGTTCCCTCATTTGGAATGGCATTATTGAGAGAACCGAACATAGGTTGGCTGGGTGGAAGCGAAGCTATCTCTCGAAAGCGGTAGAGTCACTTTGATCAAGTCTACTCTCGCTAATCTCCCGACTTATTTCTTGTCTCTCTTCCCTATCCCCTCTGCTGTGGCTAGTAGATTGGAGACGTTACAAGGAATTTCTTGTGGGGTAGTGATGGTGATCAGCACAAGTTTCATTTGCTTAATTGGGATAAGGTTTGCAGCCCTATTAGATTTGGTGGTTTGGGTATTAGACGGTTGTCCATTTTCAATAAGGCTTTGCTTGGGAAGTGGCTGTGGCGCTTCTCTTGTGAGCGTGATTGTTTGTGGCGGAATGTTGTTGCGGAGAAGTTTGGGTGTGAGGTGGGTGGGTGGAGGACCATTCCGAGAAAGGTTCTAATGGTGTCAGCCTTTGGAGGTATATCAGCAAGTGGGGGGATTTTTTTAATCAGAATATCCGGTTTGTGGTGGGCGGTGGTACTAGTGTTCATTTCTGGAGCGATCTTTGGTGTGGTGATCGTCCTTTGAGGTTTGCTTTTCCGCTTCTCTTCGCCCTTGCTAGAGATAAGGGTGCCTTGGTGGCGGATTATTGGGAGGGGAACTCAGGTTCGGGGGTTTGGAACGTTCCATTTTTTAGGGCAGCAAATGATTGGGAGCTTGAGGTTTTTTCGTCCTTTTTAAATCTCCTTATGCCACGATCGTAAGGAGTGGGGTTGATGATAGATTGTGTTGGTTGGGGTCCAAATCCGGCAAGTTCTCGGTGAAGTCGATGTATGGGCTTCTTTATTGCAGCCCCTCCGTGTCGTTCCCTTGGAAGCAGATTTGGCGTTCCTTTGCTCCCATGAGAGTATCCTTCTTTGTGTGGGAGGCTGCCCACGAAAGAGTTCTGACCATCGATAATCTTAGGAGGAGGGGGCTGTGTTTATTGGATTGGTGTTTCCTTTGTAGATGTAGTGGGGAATCTGTGAATCATCTTTTTCTTCACTGTGAGGTGGCCAGGGATCTTTGAGCTCACGTGCTCAAAATAATGGATTATTGTTGGGTTATGCCTCCGAAGGTGCTGGATGTTTTGTTTTGTTGGAAGAGAAAGTTTGATGATCCACATGCTCTATTTGTGTGGAATTTGATCCCCTTGTGCATTTGGTGGACTCTTTGGAGGGAAAGAAATGATAGATGCTTCGAGAACACTTTTTCGTCTATGGAGGGTTTGAGGGGCCAGCTGATGTCTTCTCTTTTTTGTTGGGTCAAAGCTGTGTTGGGTTTTCGTTTCTGTGATTTTGGGAAGAGAGTGTAAAGCTTGAGAGAGAGAGAGAGAGAGAGAGAGCCAGGGACAATAAGGTGTTGTTTGTTTACCGAAATTTTGGGGAATATTCCCAAAATTTTGGGAATCTTTTGAATGTTGAAGTTTATTGGGATTTGTGAAAAGTGTGAAGTGTATGTGTAAAAGTGTGAAGTTTATTGGGGTTTGTAAAATGTGTTTGGTGTGGTGGAAATTTTGGGCCCCAAAAAATTGGGCAAACAAACGCCCCCTAAATATCACCAAGTTCGAAGACCCCTTGTGTAGGATAATTTTCCTATAGAATGGGTCCTCAGCCGTATCTATTTTTTTGTGGGTGCTAGTTAAAACAAAGAGAGACTATGATAATTAACTTGCAAATTGTCAGTTGTGAAGGTTTTGTTCCATATTGGGATGGCTGATCTAGTGGTTAATTTTCTGGATAATTACGAGGTTGGGTGTAGATGTCAAGTGTAGCCATTACTTTGTCTGAAAAAGTGTAGTGTTTATTTCTGGTAGGTATCTCTGGATCTTGTGAAGAGCTTATACGCCAAATTTATTGATTGGGACGACGAGATGATTGACACAGAAAGTGGTACTCCATCCCATGCGACAAAGTAAGTGATTTGAGTTAAAAGTTTCTATACAATTACCTCGGGAAATTGAAGTTGTGTTGCACATATCTATAAGCGATGTTTGTTTCATGTGGCAGTACAGCAATAAGTGAGGACCTGGGACAAGTTGAGTACATTTTAACTGATAAAACTGGTACCCTAACTGAAAACAAAATGATCTTCAGAAGATGTTGTATCAATGGCGCCTTCTATGGGAATGAGAGTGGGAATGCATTGAAAGGTTTGGTTTTAAACTTGGCAGAATGGAGTTCTCCCTTGTGTTTGTCATTCTGTACTTGTTGCATTGACAACTTGTTTCTATACATGATGTGATATATGTGGAAATGTAACGGGGTTAATGTAATGGGGCTTTCTGATATAGTTAAGCCGATATTACTATGGATATGCTTTTTTCAGTGAGGTTGTTTGTATGCATTTTTATTGGGTCACCTGTATGTGTTCCTGTCCTGAATAGTTTAGTACTGTTCCTGAGAATACAAGCTAAGAAACTAAGAAAATCCATACAAGCTAAGAAACTAAGGAAATCCGAATAATCTGAGAAGCCAAAATGCAGTTTCTTTCTGTTGATTCAAATATCACACAAATTGGATTTTCTTCTTCTTTCAATTCTACTTAGAAAGTCTATGCACAGAGGAGGATCTTTTGCTAGTTTAAGTCACGTGTTGTGGAGTTGATCTAATGCTGTACGCTGCCGTTAATCATAAGCTTTTCGTCATTGTGCTTCAATTATTTGTTCCATGAGTTTCATTGCATTGGCCAGATGTTGTACTCATTATCTTTTGTGGGATTGGGTCCCTTGTTACCTGCTTTACACAAGCGCATTTATTCCCTGATTATGAGCCTGACTTTTTCACTTTATAATGCGTTAATGTGTCCATCTAAATAATGATGACAGACAGATTTGAATCTCTTTCTCTCCACTTTGGGCAATGACTTGGTATATTTTTATTGGTCCTTCAATTTCTATGAGCCTTTTCTTCTCTTAAGTGCTGATAGTTAAACAAGTGGAATAGATAAAATTCTACGAGCATTTTAAAATTGAGCAAGGAACCAAAAACTTTTACTTCTATTCTTCATGTCTAGTATATCGTCTTGGATTATTAGATAGGAATTCAAAGATAAAGTGAGAAATATGGAATACCATTACTGTGTAAACAAATTGGTTTGGGAATAAGCCTGACATAATCTCCAAGATCATATTTGTTTTGGATAAGAGAAGTGATTCTCCATCTTTATACCACATAAACTACATTTTGGCCGTGAGAAATGAAATCATTGTTGTAAATCTAGAGCTAGAAGAGAATTTCTAGATAAATACTTGTAATGTAATATGAGTCAAGTCTTTTATTACTCATTCTCTTGTGCCCATACTATGTGTGCGGAACTCTAACTGGTTCTTTCCAATGCCTAAAGATTTGAATGAAGAGATGGGATGTTCCTGCTGACTTATCGTTGGGATACCGGAATTTGATATTTGAACCAAAGCGTCAAACTAATGTAGTTAGAATTGCACAAAACAAAACAAATGGAAGAAGTGGCATTATTAGAGCGAAAACCTTACTAATTGATCGAAACAACCCTTACTAGTTACTGCTGATCAAAGAATTTGACAAGTTTTCATTCATGTGTTTTTTGTTTTAGATGAACTTGAAATTGCTGGAATTGTGTGATGATCAATTACTGACATTGATAAATTACCCAAGGCAATTTGATTTCAATTCAATTCATGATACCCAAAAGTAGAGAGTACATGTGCTTCAGCTGTTTCTTTCTTGGATCATATCAAAGGAAGATGATTTATTATTGCTCTTCTCAAAAGTCCTTATGATTTTTTCAAATGTAACGACTATAAGAGCTGTTGATAATAATGGTCTGCATAAAAGACCTCCATAGCCCAGTACTGTCATACTTGCATTTTTATCTAATGAGATTGGAGGGGAAGTGCTTGTACTTTTGACCGTTGCATTTCAGTTAAAAAATCGAAGTTCATATGCTATGAATATGAATATTTTTATGCTAGTACATGAATTTATCAAGCTTAACTTGTTTATTTGGCGGTGTATTTCTAGGTTCTTTAATTTACTCATTTTGTAACATGCATCTAGAAACCGTTTTGTATTGCAAAACTTTGTCTTGTGACCAGTTTAATGCTTTGATACCCAGATGTGGAGCTGCTCAATGCTGTCTCAAGTGGCTCTCCAGATCTCGCTCTCTTTCTTACAGTTATGGCAATATGTAACACAGTTATCCCAGTGCAAAGGTGAGCCTGTCTTCATCTTATGGCTATTTCATGCTGAACTTCTGAGATATTTCCCAGATTTGGATTTAGTTGGCATTTCTATTTCAGTATGCGGTTTACAGGACGTATCACGTAGTTTTGAAATCTTCCAATTTATTTCTTCTGTGCCATAGCAAAAGTGGAGATATCTTGTACAAGTCACAGTCTCAGGATGAGGATGCTCTTGTTCGTGCTGCTGCTGAGTTGCAGATGGTTTTTGCCAGTAAGAATGGAAATGTTCTCGGTAAGAGTAGTTTGCTTTGGGCTGTCATGGAAGGCACAGTGCTGATAGTGGCGCGTGTGATATAGTTTATTTAAATATTTTGCAGAGATCAAGTGCAACTCTTCAATAATCCAACATGAAGTCTTGGAGACTCTTGAGTTCACCTCCGATAGGAAAAGAATGTCAGTAGTTGTGAAAGATTGCCAGAATGGAAAGATCCTCCTTTTGTCTAAAGGAGCCGACGAAGCTATTCTGCCTTATGCATGTGCTGGTAAACCCTCCCTATTGATGCTTTTTGTTTTTCTTCAAGAAGCATTAGAGGAAAACTATATAGATGTGCAGCAAGGAAGTTCCTTCCAAATTTGTGTTCCATATGAGAAACATGATTACTTTATTGTTCAACTTTGAGTAAGAGAGTGTGAATGGTTTGGTCTGGTGAATAACCGTCATTGGGTAAATAAAGCTATATGTTCCAATTTACAGGAAGGAAAGCATCAAATCCTGGAATTCTGATATTCCACTCTTAAAATTGATACTCTCTTACATTTGTGGAACAAGGTAGCATAGGGTAATTTTATTTGAATCAATTGCCTCAGGTGCCTATATTGGATTAGTAAGCCACAGTTTTTTTTGGTGGTTCTTCTACCCAAGAAAGGGAGTGAATGACTTGCTAAAACTCAACAGTATGACGCAGCCTCTATCAGTCTGTCTTAGGTTTCTTTAAGTTTAAAATCCCTAGTGCTGTTGCATGGGAATTGCATTTGCAGGCCCTTGCGTGGGTGCTGTTGAATGCGGTGTTGTGACACCTGAGATTGTCATGGATATGTCCCACATTGGGTGGGTGGATTGTGAAGGTGTTGCATGAATGTCGAGTCCTGCATTGAAACTTTCTTAGATGGAACTGGCTTTATAAATTATCCCAAGGGGCCTTAATTGTAACATTGACTAGTCCATTTGGATTTGTGGCACATATGTAGCTAGTGTTTGCTTGAGTCATTATGAATAGTATGGAGCTGACCTAGTCACGAGATGTGTGAGAACACTATGCAACATGTCTTGATGGAAATCTGAGTGTAGGAGATCGTGACAGTCCAAATTGTCGTGGATTAGTCCCAAATTGGGTGGTCGGATCGTAAAGGTGTTATATATAAGTGTTGAATCCCATATTGAAGCTTACTTGATGGAACTGGGCCTTAAAAGGATTTCAGAGGGCTTCAATTGTAACATTGACTAGCCTTCTGGAGTTGTAACACACATATGGCTAGCATTTTGCTCAGGTCATTACAGTTGTAGTCTGTTACCTTAATTTGATTGCTTGTGTCTCGTGTTTCCTAATTGGAGATGGATTGTTGTGGTTGATCAATGCTTGGTGGTTATGATAGTGGAAGGAAGATAAATGAATTATGCAGAATAGGAGAGAGGGAGTTAAATTGTGAAAGATTCTTGTCATTCTTATTATCTTTTCCCTTTTTTTGTCCTCGTTGTTTGGATTAGCAACTCTATCAGAAGAAAAGGCTGAAAGACCCTTTTACAACAGAGGTATAAAATAGGGAATAGATGGAATAAAGATACTATGCATTGTCATACGACTAATCCCAAAAATTTGGGATAAAGTCATAATTAGCCTCGGAAGAATGAGCAAAAATCAAATTAGTACCCGCTATTTTCAAAACGGCAATTTAAGACTCTTAACTTTTGAAACTTATCAATTTATGATCTCCCTCCAAATCAAGCGTTAAATTATACATAAAAGTATGAAAAATGACCAAAATGCCCCTCCAAGATAAAATTACAAAAATATTAAAAAATTCATAAAAAATAAAAAATTATATAAAAAAAGTAATATTTTTTAAATAAAACTATTGAAACTCTATTTCAATTATCTATTTATTTTTAATTTATTTCTTAAATTTTTATTATTTTTATTTATTTTTTAAAATTTAGTCTAAAAGGGGCATTTCGATCATTTTGCATGATTTTCCGTCGACTTAACGCCTAATTTGGACAGGGGGCGTGAATTGATGATTTTCAAAAGTTAAGGGTCTCAAATCGCCTTTTTGATAGTTGCGGGTACCAATTTGATTTTTGCTCATACTTACAGGGCTAATTATGACTTTACCCCCAAAAGTTTTATCGACAGACTTGAGGAGATGTTTGAGAGCAAAAATTTCAGGCCTCCAACATTTTGATCCCAAAAAAATAACTACACAAAATTCTCTCTCTCTCTCTCCATCAAATCATTACTTTTCACTCCAAATAAATATAAAAAATTCATTCAAAACATCTCTCTCTTCACTTTTTTCACCAACTCCAACACCTCAAAATTTTTACCACCCTAAAGGTGTTGTTTGTTTACCGAAATTTTGGGGAATATTCTCGAAATTTTGGGAATCTTTTGAATGTTGAAATTTATTGGAGTTTGTGAAAAGTGTGAAGTGTATGTGTAAAAGTGTGATGTTTATTGGGGTTTGTGAAATGTGTTTGGTGTGGTGGAAATTTTGGGCCCCCAAAAAATTGGGCAAACAAACGCCCCCAAAATTTTAACAATCAAACATCACCTTAATAACTGCTTTGTTGAAGGGAACACTAGATCCACACATGGGAGGTTTAGGAGGATAGGGGTACCTCATGTTGTGTGGCCCATTTTTACCCCTTTGATCTGGAGATTTATTCTTTTCATTTGTGTATACTTTATTTTTTAGCAATGGATTGACTAATGTTGATTGGTACATACATTTGCTGCTACAATCTGGCCTTTTGTTGACTGGTCAAAAGACAAAATAACAGAAGTGGGGCCTATTGCGAGGGATGACCATTGTATGAAGATTCTAAGGTGGATTCTGAAGAGTGATTTGTTAACTATTAGCCGAGAACACTTTGTTATTTTTGTTGAATAAATAAAATGCCAACTAATGCATATCACTTACTCTAATGACTTTGGTTCCCTTCAGGACAGCAAACAAGGATGTTTATTGAAGCTGTGGAACAGTATACTCAATTGGGGCTGCGTACGCTGTGTTTGGCTTGCCGTGAATTGAAAGAAGATGAATATCGAGAATGGTCTTTGTTGTTTAAAGAGGCTAGTAGCACCTTAGTTGACAGGGAGGTAATGTAGACCTCTCAATGTTCTAGTCATATATGAGTGTGCATTTGTATATGGGTATGTATATGTGTGTGTGCAGTTAGATAGATTATCCAATTATTGAGACGTACTTCCCTTAATCTGCTAAATTTTGCAGTGGAGAATTGCTGAAGTCTGCCAAAGGTTAGAACACAATTTGGAAATTCTTGGAGTTACTGCAATTGAAGACCGTCTACAGGTGAATTTCTGTATTTGGGCTGTTGAAGTCTAACTATCATAAGAAATGCCACTTTCCTAATTTAATCCTTTTTCCTATTTTGGTTGGGTGGTGGGGAGTTTCCACTGATTTTCCGCAGCAAATGAAAGGGAAGGGATAAAGGAAAACAGATGTATGCTTGTTGTCAAATGTATAATCTATTCTGGTTGAAATGCTGAAAATTATCTATTTAATAATTCAGGATGGTGTACCTGAAACAATAAAAACCCTAAGAAAAGCAGGAATAAACTTTTGGATGCTGACTGGAGACAAGCAGAATACTGCCATACAGATCGCTCTCTCAAGCAATTTTATTTCCCCAGGTAGTTGCTCTCATATTTGTTCTTTACCGTCTTTTAGCGTTAGACCTGTCTCCTTTTGAATTTTGAGACACCTGCATGCAAATGAGAGTATTTTGATCCAAAATAATGAATATCAACAAGTGAGTGCCTTTTTCGTTACAAGGCGTGAACTGCTGACTTTAAGTATTTGGGGTCTCTACCCCCAGGGGTTTGGTCTGGTGGTAAGGCAACGGCTTAGGTTCTCATATGTCCCAAGTTCGAGCCCCAACACCGCCGTTATCGCCCTTGACTTAATTGAGGTGTGTTGGGTGTGGTTCTGACACATGCCCCCAGGTTGGCTTGTAGGGCCAGGTACACGAAGTGGCCCGGGTTATCAAAAAAAAAAAAAAGTATTTGGGGTCTCTATACTTCTGTCAATACATATTTCTACCTATTTGCAACACCTATTGTGCGTTTATTCCCTGAGTATCTAGAATCAAATTTTCTGTTTTTGTGGATCAGTTAATCAGTAGAGGTATGAACAACTGAGCCTAATATGTCAAAGGATTATGGAATATGCATGTTGAGTTCTTAGTGCACCCTTGTATTATTGGCTGAAATATTGCCCTCAAACAAAGTACCTCAAATGATAAAATTTTCTTTTGAGTGGTGTTCTTGGTGCCCCGCTATTGATGTGCTGTTTTCTAGTTCTCTGTGGGGGAAAAGGTGGGGGTGGGTGTGGGGGTGGGTGAGGGGCTGTGGTGTTGACGAATGAGAATTTATTTCTTTTTTCTTTTGAAGTGTTTGTCTCTCTTTTATGCGTGCCTGAATTTTATGTTCTAGCTGGTTTTTCTGCTTTTAGGTTTAACATGTCTTATATTATGTGTGGCTTTTGAAAAGTTTGATTGAATTATTAATCTTCTCATTAGATATAATTTATTTTAACCTCCTCAAAGACCATGCATAATTTGTCCTTGTTTTGGTGACTTGACAGAGCCCAAAGGTCAGCTTCTGTCAATTGATGGGAAAACTGAAGATGAAGTTCATCGAAGTTTAGAGAGAGTTTTACTTACAATGAGGATAACAATGTCAGAACCTAAGGTACGTCTTACACATTTCAACCACATTTTCTTAGAAAAAAAACCACATTCTATCACCAGTACTTAAAATCTAGGTAATTAATCAAGTGCCATGATTAATTTATGGTTCTGTATTTGCTAATTGATTGCTGTATGAACTGGGTCCAAACATGGGAATCATAAGTCAAGAGGCATGGAATTGAGTCCATGGTGTTTGTGTGGAAAACATTCTGAGGCTTTTTTCAACAGTGTTTTTTCTTTTGACCATATATTAGAACTTTCCGTGCTCTTTTTTTGGGGGTTTTTTTTTTTTCTTTTCTTTTCGTTTCTGGGGGAGGGGGGAAGGGGTTGATGAAACCCACATCGGCATTTAATATATTCCAGCTCAATGATTCTGTAAAATCTGGATAAGAACCATTAATTCATGTGAGAATATTGGTTCTTAATTTTTGGTTGGCCTTTTGAGATGATAGGTGTCCTTTTGTTGCCTTTTTAAAGCATCTGTATAACGAACAAAGGGGGCTTAGAGTATTTGGAGTTCATTGTAATATGAGGATCATGTTAAAGATGGTTGGATTTATGTGCAATGGAACAGGAAAGCTCCAATTTGAAGGGAACCTTTACATGGTCCCTTTCTTTTTTAAGTTTCCCTTGCTTTTCCTCTTGTTGTTTCATACGAAAGATAGGAGCTCTTGCGTTACCATCAATATATCTCATCTTTGCCCCTCTTGAAATAGCTTATTGAAAGGCTTGGTTGTCCAGTTATTATAAACGTTTAGTGTAAGGGAGCATTTGTAGGATAGGCGACTCAGTTTGGGAGCTTGATAAGAGACAGGGTGATCGATAAATGCACTGAATGTAATTGAAATCCCGTGAATGTGAATATGGGTTGTGGAATTAGTAGTTAATGTTGCTTACAAGAATCACTAGGTGTGGGGTAATAAATGTGACAAGTAGCTGAAAAGTGCCTCTCGAAAGTACATTTGCTTGGAATGCACAGAGTTTCCATTAGGTGGGGAATAGATCCGCATGGAATATCGAAACTCGAGTATTCCCGCGGAAAGATTACCATTATGCACCTTTTGGTACAAGTAGTGTTTTTTTGTCAAACCATTCTTTGTGCTTTAATCAAACTCTGCTCCTGCTATTCCACCTTTCTTCAACGTGATTGTAATTTTTTTTATTATTCATACTCTTGGGTCAATCTCTTCTTTAGTGCTACACCAAAGAGGTATTTCCATGAATACTCCTCTGTTTTTGTGTCTTGGGCTGTTGGATGTCCTCTTTTCCCCCTTTAGTTGGGAATTTAGTTTTATATTTAGGTAAATAATTGCATATTATCTGCTTGTGAACGGGGAGATAGTCTCTCTTTCCATATCACCCAAATGGAATTAGTGTTCATACAAGGCACTGTATTGAATATGTCTGATTTGCTTATATTGCATCTATATTTGGTGCAGTATACATTCTAAAACGTCCAAATTTTCATTTTTTTTTAAACTCTAGAAGTCCTAATTATTTGGCTACGCTTACCATGGTTGTGATGGTTTTGGTCTGCTGCATTAAATTGAAAGAGGAATGATCATGCTCACATTAACAAGCAAGCAGTGCTTTGTTTAATATGTTCAAAAGAATTACATTTTACCAACCTAAACAAGCACTCCATTTGCGCTTTTCCTTCTAAGCTACCATTCACGGCATTTGACTCCCTTTTTTGCAATATGCCCTTAAGTTAAGATATAACCATTAAAATGAGTGAAGAATATTCCCACGGTAGCTCTCAAAGTTAGATCTTTTTAGGGCCTTGCAAAAAAGATAGTAGTTTAAGGGGGTTTATTACCAAGAGTGGAAGTTTTGTGGGCAGATTACAAATGAGGTGGCAGCTTGAGGGGTGAAGTGTGATTTTTTCTTCTTAATTTAGTCTTGCTGGTTGCTCCTACAAAAGGTTTTAAGAATCACTTTTTTCGTTCTATGATTTTTATCAGGATGTGGCATTTGTTGTAGATGGTTGGGCTCTCGAAATTGCTCTCAAATACTATCGGAAAGCTTTTACAGAACTGGCAATATTGTCAAGGACTGCTATATGTTGTCGTGTAACACCATCACAAAAGGCACAGGTTGGCCTATCAAACTTTTTGTTTGGTGTTTGTATTATCTTCCTCTAATTTGCCTCGTAAAGTTAATATCTGCTACAATGAAGTACTCTGTTATGTTGCAACTTTCTTTATCTGCTTTTATTCTCTCTCTCTTTTGTATGTTCATATTATTTTCTCTCCTTCGGTTCACTTCTGTACTAATTTAAATATAAGATGCACTAAGCTTTGAATGCATGATGGACTGTGAACTAAGGCAGTCAAAGTTTAAATACTTTATTATAGAAAAAGGCAGGAATCTCCAGCTCTATCTAATTTTGGATCTGCAGATGCCTCAAGAAATTCAAATCTAATACTGTCTGTTTTGGAGACTTGTTGTTGACTGTAGATCATGTTAGTGGTGATCGACATAACCTAAAGCAGTGAAGAGTATGAATTTAGTTTAAAGAAATTGATTATACCATGTACGAGTTCCTTATCTGCTGTTTAGGTGCAAGAGCTGATCTATGGTCACTTCTAGCTATCTCAAGTCAGAGCTGAAAAAAAAGCCACTGGAGGAAAAAAAAAAGTTTCCACTTCTCAGTGAGTGAAAGATTTGTCCCCGGGTTTATGTTGAAAGCTTCTATAGTAGAACTCATTCAAGTTTACTTCTTAGTTCCGAATATTTTTAGTTGTAAACAGTGCATATCTAAGACTAGCTGCGTTTTCTATGTTTTTCTTCTTGTTGGGTTTGCCTCATTTTTCTTCCGAATTTTCATGATATAAATTTTTGCAGCTTGTGGAGCTCTTAAAGTCATGTGACTACAGGACATTAGCTATAGGGGATGGTGGGAATGACGTGAGGATGATACAACAAGCTGATATTGGTGTTGGCATTAGTGGGAGAGAAGGACTGCAGGCAGCAAGGGCAGCGGATTATAGCATTGGGAGTAAGTTAACGTGGAAGTATCCATGCATGTCTGCTTGTCCTGTGCATTCATATGGAGATTACCAACTTGTTTTAGATAGAATGTTGCATGTGTTTATTTATGTTGCATTTGATTTTTGTTTCAATGGTTGTGAATTGTACCTGAACTTTGATAAGTTTTTCTTGTATAGCATATCAATGTGTTTTTTTCGTACTTCTGAGGTGTTATATTTCCATAAAATAGAGTCTGGAATGCAAAATGTTAAAGTGCTATTTTTATCGATTGGCATATGCCTTGAGGCTACACTGTAGTCTTCTTGCTTGTTTAAAAAGTCACATACTTGTGCGACTTTAGGATGAGTTCTGTGTATTCTTCCCGAGTGTTTATGCCTATTTTGATGTCAAGCACCAAATATTATTGCTAAAACGAAGAAGCATAAAGACCAACTATTCCAGTTTGTGCAGAGATACTGACTGCATTAAGGAAATGAGCATCTTCGGAACTTATGACAAATATATTTAGAAATGCCCTAAGAAGATGTTGTCAATATGTTGGGTCTTATTCTCTGGCTTGCTTTGGATCATTTGCCTTTCTTACATCATTCATTCCATGTCAATTTTAAGGCTTAAGTACCCTGTTAGGCCCTAGGTTTTGACTTTTCTTTTAAAAATTGTCCGTGTTTTAAAAATGATCATAGAGGTCCTCTAATCTTCCCAAAGAATTGAAAAAAGTCCCTGTTAGTTCACCATCCCAAAAATAACGGAAAGCCACATCAGAGCCAATGGAATTTTTCCACCTGTCCATTTAGTAGGCAAGACATGCCATGTCAACTAAGAATAAAATAAAAATGAAAGAAAATAGATTAAATTTTTTTAAATCTTATAAAATCAGATAAAACAGAAAAAATTAAAAAAAAAGTTGAAAGCAGGAAAATCTAAAAACCTTTAAAAGAAATAAAAATAGGAAAAAGAAAAGAGCACAGGCCCAACGGTGGCAGCCACACCTCCTGGGCTGGACTTCACCTGATTGCGGGGTGGCCGTGAGCCACCACATTAACGGTTGAAGCTCCCCTGCTGGGGTGGCCATGGGCCACACTGTGATTGGGTTGACTGCTGGGCTCCACGGCGTCATGGGCCTTGAAGGGCAGTGGCTCGCGGCCTTGCCGTAATTGGTGGCTGGCCACAAGCCACCCGGAAAAGTGTGTGGTACCCAAAACAAATCCACCCCCAGCGGGTGGATATGCCAGGAAGATTGGATCTTTTTCTTTTTTAAAAATTTTGGGTTTTTTTTTTTTAGTTTTTAGTTTAATCGTTTGTTTAATTGATTTTCTCGATCTTTTATTCAAATGTTTTTATTTATTTTTCTTTCTTTTACTTGTTTTGACTTTTCACTACTTAACTTTTTGAAGTTATTTTAGTTATGGTTATTGATTTTATTGATTTTTCATTTTTTAATCTATGTTGATTCATTTTTAATTTTTTATATGACATGGCATGTCTGACTTGCTAATATGACACGGGGTGAAACTTTTTTGGCTGTGACATGACATTGTGTTACTTTTAGGATGGCAAACTGACTCAGGATTTGTTCAAGACCCGAGGAAGTCTATGATCATTTTGAAAACGCAAGAAAAATGAAAGCAAAAGCTAGGAACTAACAGTTTACTTAACCCTAAATTTAAATGATCTTCTTTTTTACTAATCATCAATGTTCTTGTTACTCGTTTCTTTCAAAGTACTTATTTCATGTACACTTGCTGATTTACATTAGATTCTTTTTTCTTTTCAAAAATCATACCAAAATCTTATTGACCTGTTCTGTGGTGATCATGTATGAAGACTTACATATTATTTGTTTGATTAATTTTCTGTCCCGTATAAAGTGTTTATGTAGTGAGATTTAAGACTGCTCTTGGTTTGCAGAGTTCAAGTTTCTGAAAAGGTTGATACTAGTCCATGGGCGGTACTCCTATAACCGTACAGCGTTTCTGTCCCAGTATTCCTTTTATAAATCCCTATTGTTATGTTTCATCCAGATCTTGTAAGTGTTTGCATATAGCATACCTTGTTTTGATGCTTTTCTCTATTTTTTTTTTACTTGATAATGCTTTTTCTCTATTTGGTTCTTGATAATTTTGCATTATGCAGCAATATATGTGCGTTGGGCTTTCTTCCTTCAGGTTTCATTCTTTCTGATGTACTGACGTTAAGAAAATTTTCAGTTTCTCTTTTATTTCAGGTGTCTCTGGAACCAGTCTTTTCAATTCTGTCAGCTTGATGGCTTATAATGTTTTCTACACTAGTATTCCTGTTCTAGTCAGTGTCCTTGACAAAGATCTCAGTGAAGAAACTGTAATGCAGCATCCACAGATTTTATTTTACTGCCAAGCAGGGAGGTTTGATCTCATGACTTATCCACCTTGTTTACATTTCACGTGTTGGATCTTATAACTGTTTTATTTGCTGGAGCTGGGGCTTTGGCTAGTTGCTGTATCAGGTTATGCTCCCTCTTGGTCAATGTTATTGAACTCACACAGTATTATTTTCTGAGCAGGCTTCTGAATCCTAGCACATTTGCTGGATGGTTTGGCCGATCTCTCTTCCATGTGAGTTCTGTTTGGTACCATATTCTTCTTCTAATGTTAGCGTTGCAACCATGGTTTGTTTTCTTAGGGTCCGTTTGTTTGCCTGTAAAACTATCGTTTTACGTAAAAAACTTTTCATTGAAATGTTTTCAAGTTCCTTTTCATTGTTTGGTTATTCTTTTAAAATATTTTCAAGAAAATATTTTTTGATGTTTAACACGTTTAATGATTTACGTATTTACATAAAAAAGTTTAATTGTCGTATAGGTCTCTGTAATTTATACTTTTGACATTTTAGTTTCTCAGATATCGATTTCAACCCGTCGGGTTCCTAAAGTAAGTTTTTTAGACAAATCGATTTCTCCTCCTATTGTCGTTAGCTAACAGAAAGAATTGTGCTTTTGTGGATTTTAGATGTCATCTTTACGACAATCGTAGGCTGCCCCTTGATATGAAATTTTTCTCAAAATTCTAATATTTTAGTCCTTAAAGTACTGATTCAATGTGAAGGTCCCTGAGGTACACTTTTGCAATAAAAATTGGTTCCTACATTTCAATTGCCGTTAGCCAACTAAAGGAGAAGTATCCACGTGGTCTGTAAAGAGAAGAATATAAAACTATAATGCAACCTTCAAATTTAATTTTTTTTTTTAAATATTACTTTTTATTTATATATAATTTTTTATTTTTAATAGAAAATTAATAATTTTGTGTTGGAAGGGCATTTCAGTCATTTTGCATATGGTTTAATGGCCAAATAAAAAAATGCAATAATTGATTGTTTTTGAAACATATGAGGTGAATAAAATATTTAGGAACTTGAGGGATGCTTACTGTAATTTGACCGTAGATATGAGGCGTATTATAGTGTTCACCAAAAAAAATTTTGGTTTACAGAAAATTTGAGCTTAGTTTGTTTGCTGGAAAATAATAAAACTTTTTACTTTGACCTCATTTTCAAGTGCTTGCCAAATATCGTAAAACAAGTAAAACAAATTTTGTTTTACAAGCAAACAAACGAACCCTTAGTTTGAACACATTGGGTGTTTGTCTTGTTAATTTTTAGTGTGGGAAAATTACACTTTACAACCCTAAACTACCACCTCATTTGCAATTTATCCCCCGAACTACCATGCTTGGCAATTGACCTGCTCGAACTACTACTTTCCAATTTATCCCCAACTGAATATCTAACCATTAAAAACTATGCCATGTGGCACAATCTCAATGGTTAGATCTTCAATTTGGGGGTAAATTGCAAAGAAATGGTAGTTTGAGGGAGTCAATTGGCAACAATGGTAGTTTAGGGAGTAAATTGCAAATGAGGTGGTAGTTTAGGGTGGTAAAGTGTAATTTTACCTTCTAGAGTTGGTCCACCAATTTTCTTTGTGTTTTTTAATAGATTTAGAAAAGAAAACCGAATTATTGCTTTGTCATTCTAGTCTTTCCTGGTATTTCTCTTGAATACTCCTGTATACAAAGAGGTGCATCCCCTCTTGGTGTTATTTTTTGAAGTATTTTATCTCTCATTTGAAAGAAAAAGAAAAGTCTTCTCACATCATTTCATCATTTCTAGCGAGTGTTTTTTTGTTCCCCCAATTGGTATTAAAGCAACATTAGTTTACTTGGTGACGGTTACTTTTAACTATTGATGCTGGCTATGATCTGCAGGCAATTGTTGTGTTTGTAATCAGCATAAATTCCTATGCCTACGAGAAAAGTGAAATGGAAGAGGTTTCGCTGGTGGCACTCTCTGGATGTATTTGGTTGCAGGCCTTTGTTGTGATGTTGGAAACCAAGTAAGCTTCAATCTCATTAGTAATGGTTGCAGATGCCATCGTAATTGTATTCTCTGAACTAAATATGGCCTTCAAACTGATCTCAGGTAGCAAAGATACTTTTTGAAATTGCTTTTTGCATAATCTAGTGTTTGTTGTAACCTAAAACCTCTGGTCAATGGGAGATAAGTGGTCAACTGAAGCTACATCCAAAACAGTTAAAATGGGGAGCGGCTCAACTCCCAATTCAAAATCCATCGGTTTCCTCCTATTTTAAAACTGATGTATGACACTTGCCTGATTTCTTTTCCAAAGGCTGTAAAAAATTGCTGCATCATAACACTATTTGTCTGGTAATACCCTTGAGGTTAACGGTGTGAAATTAATTTACTCCCCCATCGGAGATCTGTTTTGCTCACCCAAACCCCCTCAGTGACTATCTTCTTGATCTATCTGCAAGTTCTAGATCTGTTTTCAAAATCATCCCGATTTTTACCATTGTCACCGACGTTGATGCCTTCAACACTCCAAGACACCCTCTTTATGCGGATTTTATCTCTTCGTTAGAGCGGTGAGTAGCAGTGAAAAGGAGAAGTGGCCTATGTCAGTGAGATATGATTCAGGTGCTATAATTTCTGAGATATGATTTGGTGCTATGATTCTTTCCTTACATGTTCTAGCTGTAAATATGGTAATGGATAATGGGCTGTATATGAGTTGTGGATTGCTTCCTTGTATAGAGTGGGTAGGTTCAATATATCAGCTGAAAACCTATGTAAATCTTTGTCTATATAATGGAAGGTAAACCCTAGAGAGGGGTATTCAGACCATTTGACATGGTATTAGAGTCTCTATTCTGATTTCCATCTCTCGATTGATCTCATTCTCTTAGCATAGCCCTCAGGCTCTTGTTTCTCCTTTATGGTGTGTTGTTTCTGTTCTAGAAATTGTTGGAGCAACTCTTGCGTGTTGGTGTACAAACTTACCAACAACTTTGGAGTGTTGTCTTGGGTTCACGGTAGTGTTTTGAGACTAACCGTGGCAGTCGGTTGAGTCCTGTGTCTTGGGCCTTCCATCCCCAATTTCTGGTGACTGAGGTGCAAGAGATTGCCGATGGAAGGCCCAAGATACATGACTCAATTTCTGGTGGCTGTTGAAAGAGACGTGAGAGAGAGGTGCAAGAGAGGGGGCGTCAATGAGAAAGAGATGTGGGAGATGTGCAAGAGAGGATTGGCTGTTTATGCTGTTAGCCTCAAGGGTGTTAGTCTGGTCAGGGAGATTGACGTGGTAATTTTACAGCCTTTGGATAAGAAATTGGGCACGTGTCATACATCGGTTTTAAAATAGGAGGAAACCAGTGGATTTTGAACGGGAGGTGAGCCCGGTTAAAATGGCTTATGAAATCATCTCCAGAGCCATTGCAACACCAGTGTGCCACCCGCTCTTCTCTTTCTTGTTCTTTTGTCCTTGTCCCTCTTCTCTCCCTCTCTCTCTCACAGATCTTCACCCTCTCTTGCAGATCTCTCTCTTCCACTCTCTCAAGATACCTCTGCTCGCATCTACTCTACACCATCACCTTTCCTCTCCCTTTTTCCCTGAATCTCCTCCACCAACCAATACCACACCCTTCTCTCCCCACCTCCATTCAGATTTCCGCTTTGCATGATTGCATGATGGGCTGCTGCAGCCAGCCTAATCCTTTGCCATTAATCACTGGCCTCATTGGCAATAAATCTCAGCAGAAAAGACTTCAACTCAACTGGTTCTAACCATATTGACTTAGATCAAGTTATACAAGCCTTTTCTATTTGATCGAGACTTGCCCATCAGTTATATCTGGCCTATGTTGAACCTGCGGGGTTCTTTCCAAGCCAAGGCTTGCTGGAATCATATGAATCTTGTCAAACGCTTCGCAGTTTCACAAACCTGGTCTCACAGACCACCTCTTCTGCACCACCACCTCCTCCATCATTTTCCCTCCATCCCCTCTGCTGCCCTGCCCAGGGTCTTTTGATGTTTTTGGTATTTGTCTATGAGGGAATTTTCAGCGGGGGCAAATACTATAGAAACATTTTTGGTTGATCTTCAGTATCCCAACCAAACAAGTTAGAATTAGGTTTTTTGCTAAATGTATTCTCTAGTGAAAGATTCAAATACTGGACGAGCATTTTTGGTTGATCTTCAGTATTCCCACCAAACAAGTTAAAATAAGTTATTTTCCCTAAAAGTATTTCTATTTAAAAATTCTACTAATGAAACATTTTGCATCAAAATCAACATAGCCCGGAAAGCGGATTAAGATAGTGTTTCCTCAATCATCCAGAACAGAAGAAAGATAAGAATTCTGTTTTAATCACGGGACAAACAAAAACTTTGTCCCATTCTCTAGAATGCTTTCCAGAATAGTAATTTATTATGCCATTGCAACACTCCCGCTCCTCAACAATCAAACAAGTATTGCTTATGATACTATACCCAAAAGCTTTCCTCAAGATTTTTTAGATGGCTTATAATCTTATTGACCCTTCTCTAAGTGCTTGAAACGTCTGTTGGTGCATGCAGCTCCTTTACAATACTGCAATTTATGGCCATATGGGGGAATTTGGCTGGCTTCTATGTTATCAATTGGACTTTGAGTGCCCTTCCATCGTCAGGGATGTATACAATTATGTTTCGGTTGTGTAGAGAACCATCATATTGGACAACAGTGTTTGTAAGTTTCTTTACAACTTTGTTTTCCCTTCTTTTTTGTGTTTGTGGGTTTTTTTTTTTTTTTTTTTTTTTTGGGGGGGGGGGGGGGGGGGGGGGGGGGGGGGGTAACTATCAATGCCTCTATTCATGATGGATGGAAACATTCAGAAATGGTGAATATTATTTTGTAGCATGGTCATCTAGGGCAAAATGATTGCTGTGCTGTTTTCTTACTATGATTGGCCACTCCTTATATGGTCATCTAAGAGATGAACTATTCCATTCTATTCTCCTCTTGGACTGGCAAAGCATTGTTTTCCACCCATTCATATAGCTCTTCAGATTCATTGATTTACCCCCTGCTGCCAAACAAAAGAATGGAGGGCTTTCTGTAGACATTTAATGCAGAAGAGAACACACGCATGCAAACATGGCCACACACACACAGGCGAAGCCACCCTCTCATCTTTGATAAAGTGCAATGTGGTTGGGTAACCTGAAACTCCTGTATGAGAGACAGCACGGTGAAAAACAAGACCTGTTTTAGTAACTTAGACGCTGATGGGAAGAGGTTGATTTTGAGACTTTGAGACGAACTGCCAGGTTTTCTACAATGCTGCTGTCCACGAAGAGCCTACCAACCCACATGGCAATTTTGCAGCTGATATTCAGCCCATTAAAGACTTCCTTCGGTCTCATCTTGGAAGCTCTTTCAGATGGACGCCACGTGAAGGGAACAATATGGCACACCTTGCACCCAAGCGGGCAGCAAACAACTCTGATTTTGGTGTTTTGCATGTAGATCGTATTCCTAGTTATTTTTCGTTGTGATGACTCTGATGTAATGTGACCATCACTATCCTTATCTATACATGAAAAAAAACTTAGATGCTGATGACGCATCAATTTCATTGCAGCTCATAGTTGCAGCTGGGATGGGTCCAATTCTAGCTCTCAAGTACTTCCGTTACACATACAGGCCAAGTAAAATCAACACACTTCAGCAGGCTGAACGCTTGGGAGGGCCTATATTGTCTCTTGGGAGCATAGAACCACAGCCAAGATCTTTAGAGAAAGATGTTTCTCCTTTGTCGATAACTCAACCCAAGAACAGGAATCCAGTTTATGAACCTCTACTATCAGATTCGCCAAATACTAGAAGATCTGCTGGATCTGGGACAACATTCGATTTCTTTCAGTCACAATCCAGGTTGTCTTCGAGCTACTCAAGAAATTGTAAAGACAACTGAATTATACAAGTCATCCAGCAGCTTGAAACAAATGGTTTCCAATTGCCACAGTTAGAATTTTAGTATCATTCTTTTGTCATAAACTATCAGATTCTGTAGCTCTTGTAGGTTACAAGAAATTGTTATGCATCCAGCTTGCAAACAAGAATTCTATGTAGTATCAATTTTTGGTCTGGTAGTAACCGATAATTAAAATCACAGCATGCTTTTAGATCCAGTTTTCGCTTTATGTACCTTCACTGGGAGAAATAAATCATTAGAGAAACAGAAAGAGGAACTAAGCATGCCAAGTATTTGTTTTTAGGAGCCGAGATTGACAGCTTTTGAGCTACCATCTCCAATACAAGTTTGGATTAGTGAGAAGTTCATGCATCTTGCTTGCTTCAGCATTATTTCATTCTTTGAAATTGGACATGACTGCAGCAGGCACAGATCATTTTGGATGTTGGAATCCCGGTAACCCTTTTGAAGCTAGCATGGCTAGATTTTACCAGCTTTTGACAACTTTGTTGTCAAGTTCTAAGGACAACCCGATCTCTTTTAACTTGGGAGTCTTATTGAGATTTGGGCATTGGTATCTGCACTTTTCTCTCTGGCACAGTTTTGGCCACTCAGTTAAATATATCGAGGACGGTTGCGAAGACTTGATCAAGGTGATCCTGTTGGCTACGATCGACGCAGCAGAGGCATGCTGCTGGCTTTTCTTGGGTTCTTTCTATAACCAACAACAGCATTTTCTGCAATTAATTATGAATTCTATCTTGTCTTCCCACATAAAGTGGCGCATTTAAGTTGGGCAACCAGCACTTCATACCCTCTGTTCTTTGTATACAAAAGAAGTGGTGGAGATATTGTAGAAACAAACGCAAACTTATGTACCATTAAGGTTGTTCACATTCTATCCGTCGCTGAACCTTGGCCCTGCTGCCTCGGAAGGAGATATTCACGGGCTAATAACAGCAGCGTAAAAGCAGGAAAAGAAAAAGCTAAAAAAAGGCGTCGGTCACTTGGTCGCTCATTTGGTGTGCGTGTTTCTTAAGCTTGAAAACTTCTACATTCAAATCCCCCAAGGAAACCCATTATCCCATTTGCTCCATTTATTGCATCCTCTCATCACAAGGTCTTGCCACTTACCGTAAAGCCTATTGTCACAGTGAGATCGGGGAAAATAATTATCCCCGTCCTAAAAATCATACTTCTCTGTCTTCAAAGAGATTGTAGTATTTCTTTTCAAGTGTTGAGAAATCTTAAAAAAACCCATAGAGTTTGATCCTAATTTTCAAATCTATCTCTAAAATCCAAAACAAAAGGGTGAAGGTCAATTTTTTTGCCCCCAAACTATTGGTCAATGTCATTTTTAATCTTCAAAACTACAAATCTCATTACATTGAGTCTACAAACTACCAAAATTCATCAATATTCGTTCTGTAGTAGAATCCAACTATCACATATTATGCTACTTAGTTTATTTTCTGTATTTCAATCTTAAGATATTACTAAAAAGCGAGCATCGATGCATTTTAGTAATTTGGAAGCTAAACGTGGTGAAATTCATAATTTAGACTGGTAAATGAAATTTAGATGACAGTTCGGCTAACAGAGAAGATATCCTACAAATGTGAACTATACCGAAGTGTGAAGCATGCATTAGAAAGTATGGGACTCTCGTCCCATGGGCCATGAACAATGCAATTCAACGTTTCCCATAAAAAAGGAAGAATGTGACCCCCAAAGGCCAAAGGTGAGGGCAGGTAGGGGACCCAAACTACCTTCTAAAGTAAAATGGGTCATTTTAGCATGGGTTGCCGTTGCCCCCACACCATTTCTTGTTATTCGGTTGCAATCACCACCTAACCCAGCACTGCATCTGGCCAATGTGGCCTACCAAAATATTATTCCAAACACATCCTTATGGGTCGTTTCCCCACCATCCTTGCTGTCTTTGAGATAAGTTCCCCTCCTAGGAAACCAATAATATGACTTGAGATAATGGTACATTTACCCGGTACTGTTTCGGAGTTTGACTTCTTGTCTTCTCTGGTGTTGCCACACATGGGTGCCTTCATCATGGCCGTTGATCGCCTGGGTAAGTATTCGCAATTAGGTTATCAAATTGAAAGATTGATGAAGTACTCTTGCCTGATTTTATTTGGTCTGAATCTCCCAAAAGTTTACAAAATATAATCATTTAATTAATTATTTGGGCAAATGAGATAGTTCTTTGTAGCCCACCCTCCCTAATTGGTGCCTCAAATTTTTTTAAGGCTGTTCTTGAAATAAACCCTTTTTAATTATATGATAATTATTTTTTGGATAACTCTAAGAAGGCACTAACTAGATACTTATTGGTCCTACCTCTAACTCCAGATCAGTCTGGTCGTAGGTAGCTAGGTGGGCAAATGGAGTGTAAAATTCTTCAAACATCACAGCTGGAATATTATTATAAGTCATGCATGCATGTTGTATCTTTGATACCCATGATCTACATCTTGAGATCCCATTACTTTTTATATACTTTTGTTACAACTTATTTCAACCCCAAGTCTTCATCGTGCTATATAAATATATAGAAGCTCACAGTTTTGATCTCAAAGGATATCTAAGAGTCAAAAGAATTATGTTTTTCAAAATCCTCAAGCCTATCGATCGAGTTCCCTCCAGTACTTCCCTATCTTTAGTCACTTCATCTCTCATCTCTAATTGCTCTCTCTTCTCCGCGTCTACAAATTTGAAGGCAAAATATGGACTTTTCTGTGGGGTTCTTGGCCTGCCGTCATAACAGAAATCTAGCCTATTCATCAAGAGTCTCCATCAAGTCTCTCCTCCGGTCCTGCAGTGTGTATATATTTTATTTGGCTAGCTAGACAGATCCATTCTGATGTGCTCATTTTACCTAATAACGTACGTAGCAGCTCATATGTGGGCATCGACCTCCCCCTAGTCTCATCTTGTTTTGAAGTGTTCAATCCTTAAAACCTTCCTTTTCAAATATGAGAGCAGCTAGCCAAAAATTTCGGCAGAAAAAACCTGTTCATTTTGGGGTCAGCCACCTCAACCCAGAATGTTCAAATGAAGCCAGAGATGGACGGCATGCATGCTTGCCGTTTGGTCCTTGAAGATTATGATCTCGAAAAAGAAAAAAGAAAAAGAAAATAAAATTAAACGCATCATTTATCTCATTTATTAGCAGCACAATATGAATACATGAAAGATCAGATCTGGCTCTCCATGTTAGAAGGAGAGCTCCAAAAGGAGATTCACAAATCACACCCAAACTTAAAAAAGAGAAATCTGACAGAAAAAATAAAAAACTTGAAAGCAACAATAAACAATGACAACAATTCATAAAAATATACACCAAATCACATATATATACTCAGCATATATACGGCTGGTGCAATATATACACTTCCAAATTGATCGTCATCTCCGTCCATCAGTATCAGTCTTCTACATCAAGAGTTCATTGACCCACCCGAGATCAGGATCAGAGCAAGACCAGCCATTGTCATTGACCTTGTTGTTGTTGTCTTCGTTTTTGTTTTCATCAGAGAAGTTCTTGCTGAAGCAATGTCCACTAAAAAAATTTGCAGACCCACAAGGGTTTGGCGTTGAAGGAGAAAAAATGATCTGTTGCTGATCTTCATTGTTGAAAGAATTAACATCAACCCAAGGCACATTTGGGCTTTTAGAAGACAAGGGTGAAGAGGCTTCACTGAAATTCATCGCCTCCAAGGAGCTCATTAGCTCGGTTAGCGCATCTTTGTAACTCAGCGCCCCATGATTCAGCTGAGGCATACCGCCGGGCTCGGAACTTACAAATCGGTCGGTGTACCGAGATATCGGTGAGAACCCGTTAAACGAACGCTGTTTCACAGGGGAGAGAGGCGGCGAGAGCGGCGGAGACAAATGTGACATACCTAATAGTGTTGAAGTCGGCGAAGAAGTTGCGCAATGACAGAACAAGCAGCAATGATTCGAGCCCGATGAAGAGTTAAGGAATTTTTTCTTGCAGGGAAGCTCAGTCGGCGAAGAGTTCTGAGAATTCAGAGGAAGAATACGAAGCTGGCGAGGCGTGTGAGCAAAGAAACAAACCTTGCGCTTGCAGTTCTTCCCATCTTTGCAGGCCTCCGTCCGGTACCTGGCAGGGTGCAGCCAGCACTCGAACACACCGTGAGCGAACTCACAGCTATCGCCTCGGCTGCACCCGCCGCGGCGATACTCCGGGCACACCTGCCCGGAGTAGTGGAACCGCCGGGGGTCACGGCGGCGGGCCTTTTCTCCAGGGTGAGTGAACGGACAGTCGGTCCAATCGTGGCTGCGGCTGCGCGTGCAGCGGCGTACCTTGAACTCGTACATGCGGAAGTGGTCGGAGGAGTAAGGGTCGGCGTCATCAGAGTCGTCGTCTCCATCGTTGTTGTAGGGCAGGAACTTCTGCAAGAGCGCCTCATCGGCAGTGGAGGCGGAGAGGCGCGGGGAGTCGGAGTAATACATCTCGGATTCTTGGCTAGGAAGGCGGCGGCTGAGGAGCTTTCTTGGTGGGATGTCAATGTTCTTGAGTGTTTTCTTGGAGGAGATGAGTTGGTGGGAGGGGTGAAGCTTGTGTTGCTCAGCACAAGCGCTGTTCATATTTGGTGTGCAAATAAGTATGTACTAATTATTCCACAGGAACAAGAGAGAGAGTGAGAAAGAACGAGGACTGTGTTGATGGGAAGGGGAACAAGAGGGTGGGGTATATAAGATGGAATCAGAAAGAGAAGGGCAGAGAGGGAAGGATGACGAGGATGGGAAAAAGGTATGGGCTGGGATATGCGTGGCTGCGTAGTATTTGGGATCAGCATGCAAAGTTGGGTATGTGGCAGCTTGAGGGTTCATGGCACGCAAGACCTTTGCTATGTAAATTGTGTGCCAGCTTGTTGACAAACCCTGGATGGTTTTGGATTTGCCTTAGGGTGATGTTGGCGTCACAGTGCGTGTGATGGTTCTCGATGAGTACTTAGGGTTACGGCATAGTACCACAGTGTGAAAGAGGTCGTCCTGAAATAATCATGTTAAGAGTCTAGAACATCTTCTACAGAGGACTTCAGACAATCTTTAACGTTGTGTGTCTTCCTTTTTTTCCTTCTTTATTCTTCGAGGGGAACTAATAGGATTAGATAAGAGAAGATTGAACATTCCGGAAATTAACCTCTTCTGACGTTTTTTTTTTTCTTTTTTTTTTTTCTTTAATGAGAACTTTTGATTAATTTCACTTGCCGCAAAAAAACTAAAAAAAGAAAAACTTCTGACTTCAGATAAGACTTTTCTGGAGCCTCAATCCGGCAGCTGCTAATTGGCTAGCCAATTTGCTGCATTGTAAGGCTGTGATAAATACGACTCATCTGTTAGTTGCTTAAAAGTAGTGCCACTCTTTTTTTCTATGTAGGGCCATGAAAGTTTTGGAATATTCCTTCATTGCGTCAGGTGTTATCTGGATTTTTGCCCGGTGTAGCATAGAGATGATGGAAGTTTTCCATTGTTTTGACTCTTGAGCACATAAGAATTTGCATGCATGACGGCTAGCTAGCAGCTCTAATAGAATTTGAATTTATAATGATGCCTGTTTCAAAATTCATATCACGAATTTATTTGGGTGAATCTTTTTTGTCATGGTTCAATAGATCTTCATATATGGATGCACAGCTTTGACAAGAAACGTATAACTTATACCCTATATAATAAATTATATACAGAAAAATTGAAAGAGATCAGATTGAGCGTATAACGTACCCTAATAATAATAATCCAGCTTTGTCAGATTGATGATCACATTGATCAGGAAGGTCTCTTTAATGTAAATAATTAAAGAATAAGTGGATTTTCAAGGCTCTTTATATAAGAAAAAAGAGACACTGTCGAATTAACAAAAACACCATCTCGAACCCTTTTTCCTATGCCTTTTGATATTCCTATTGTATTCTGATCTCTTGAAGAGACAACATTACCATGCTGATTTGCGAGCATATACATGGCGGTCTGGTTCAGAAATAAATTATGATAAGCTTATAGTCATGCCTATAGGGAAGGCCTAGATACGTACATTCTGCGTGAATATGATCTCTACATATACATGGTTTCATAAACATCTCATGAGATAGCCAGTCACACGTCATGTGGATTTCAGAAAGAGATAGGCTTTCTCTCGATCGTAGCAATCAGAAAAATCAAGTCTCCTTTTTTGAGGCATATATATAGAGAGAGAGAGAGAAATTTTTTTTTTTATAATGGAGTCTTCTAGGAAACTGCAATAAACGGGAAGATTGCTAGGATCTTCCTAAGGCCCATAAAATAAGAGCCGAATAGGTTATTAGGGATTCATTCTAGACTTTTGTGATTTTCAATTAGCATAGCTAGATAGTGTCTTAGGTTATTTTTTATGACAAGAGTGTAATGCTTATGAACACTTAGCTAAATTGGTGCAATTCATGAATCCAATTTGGAGGTGTATTTCCACGCAGTTCGTGAATAGGAATTTGTCGATATGTTTTGTTCTTATTTTTGGTGTAGTTTCTTGCAATTCATTGGATAGAAATTTGCCATTATCTATCATTCATGTTCTTGTTCTTGCCCAAGTTCTTCATAACCGAGTCATTATCACTTTCGAAGTTCTATTACTTGTTGCTTAAATATCGGCCATTGGAGAACCATTTGAAAGCATGTAGAGGATCACGAGCATGCGAGCAGCTTTGTGTTAAGGGTGCAGGCTGAGGTTCCTAACATGCTTCCATCATTAGGCTGTGGCTCAACCATCTCCTTAGGGAGAGCAAGTCTTCCCCTATCTACGCTCCTAGGTGACAGTTCCCTAGTTGTTATGGGCTATCAATGTAACACTCAGATAGGATAGCCACCTCTGGTCTTCCCCTCCTACCTCTTTTTTACATAGAAAAAAATCAGCTAAAGTACTCTGTTGATTTATTAAGTTATGGTGATCAAGAAAAGAGTATTCATTCATTCATTTCCAACTAATTAATCTACCTAGGCACGTGTGAGGCGCCACACGCTGTCGAGGGAGGAGTGGCCACCAATAAATCTGGGATCAGGGAATCTGACCATGAGAAGTGTGACAGCCACGGAGCATCAATAGCCGACGTATCTTGCGTCTTTCCCACCAAGAAAAATCCCACATTTAAGGGACAAAAAACAACCAGAAATTATAGATTCTGGCCAAGAGGAATTTGGCCGAGGGAGCAAAGGGAGACGAGATCCTCCCGCCGCCCAAATGTAAGCTCAAACGGGGTGGCTATAGGAGGGATTTTGGGGAGTCTAGTGAGAGGGGAGAGCCTCTATCTAGACTATCAGTAGAAATTTTTTTTTAAGCTATATCCAATATGATATCCATTTAAATACCACATTTCACTTTAAAATGATAAAAATCCTTAAAATTCCAATACCAATTCCTTACATGTCTTGATGAAAATTACTGGAAACAGTGGCGGAACCAAGAATACAATCGAAGGGGGTCGAACTTCTAAAGAAAAATGACAAAAAAAAAAAATTCACTACGTAATACAAAAAAATATCTTAGAGTTAAAATATAAAAATTAAGGACTAAAAATATTAAAAATAAAAAATACACGTACCGTACTATTTGCTGATTGAGAGGTGGCAATTGGATCCTACGGGACTGCATATTCTGAAAACGTTGTAAAATAACTTCGTTCTCAATAGTTTCAAAAATTTCCCTTTCGATGTATACCACCAAATATCATTCATCCATTCGTCTCTATCTTATTACGCAAGTCAGTTTTAATTAACTTCATTGCAGAGAAAACTCTCTCAACGGTTGCAGTCGCAACTGGTAAGACCAATGCCAACTCAATAAGCGATAAACCAATGGATATAGAATATGCTTTCTTGTCTTAACCATCTTCACAGCAAGACCTCCAATATCTTGAAGCTCAGAAAAAGCATCATGACTTCTCATATCATAAATGTAGTTTCGAAGTTGATCTCTAAGTATAACACGATCAATTACTGAGAAATCTTCTGGATAAAGCTCAGCTAGACGAAGTAACTTCGCATGATCAAACGCTGAGAATGAGTTCTTGGATCAAGACATGCTATACAAAAAAGTAACTCCGTACTTGCTTCTGTAAAACGATTATCCATCTCCTGAGCGATAAATCAATAACTTGGCAAAACACTTCCACACGAAAACGATGCAAATAAGTAATTTTTTGCCCTCCACGCCGAGCCGACCACGAGTTGGAATAATGTCTTCCATATTGGGCACAATGATAGAATGATTCATAAAAAATTTTGACTTCTTCCAAAAATTCATCCATTCCTCTCCCTCAAATCCTGCAACCGATGCTTCACAATTCCAACCAAATTCATAGCATTAACAATGTCTTGATCCTTTCGTTGTAAGGCCTATGACAATTCATTAGTAATTCTCATTATATTTCTCAACAAATGCATAATGAATAATTTTAAATAAAAATTAGTGTTTATGATTACCTGTGACAATTCATTTGTAATTCCCATTATATTTCTCAACAAATGCAAAGTGAAGATATAGTCGAAGCTTTGAATATTATCCAGTATACTAGAGCCGTGGATCTTTGTTCTATGCAAGTGCCATCCTCTGCTATGTTTTCAAGCACATCCAACACTGCTGACCACATACTGAAGAGACGTATTATTGTAATGTGGTATGAACCCCAACGAGTATCACCTGGTCGTGCAAAACTAGTTTCTTGATTTTTGCCCCTTCCACTACTAATGTCTCCCTTATCCAATAGCTCCACTATCTTATCATGTTGACTTTGTCGAAAAGAATCTTTCCTTTTACAAGAAGCTCGACTATATTCACAATCGTCATAGTGTAAGAGAAAAAATCACAAACTTTGATGTTATTCTTTGCAGTAGCCACAATAACCAATTGAAGTTGGTGAGCAAAACAATGAATATAAGTAGCAGAAGGATTCTCCCTCAAAATGAGAGACTTCAACCCATTGAACTCGCCTCCGCATGTTTGATGCCCCATCATACCCTTGACCTCTCAACTGGATATTGATAACCCATGCCTTGCAAACAATTTGTCTATAGCATTTTTCAAATTTGAGAGCAAGTATCGGTAACATGTTCCACACCAATAAACCTTTCAATCACCTGTCCATGTTTGTTCACATATCTCAAAACCACTGCCATTTGCTCCTTCACTGAATTATCTCGAGACTCATCAACCATAAGAGAAAAAAACTGTCCCCAATATCTTTAATGATGGCAAGTGTGGTCTCCGCTGCACAAGCACTGACCAATTCTTTCTGAGTTTTAGGAGAAGTCATTTGGTTGTTTCCAGGAGCATTATGGCCAAGTGTGCGACGAACCTTTTTCTTACGTAAGCTGTACCATTCCAAAAGCTCAAGAAAATTGTCCTTCCTCATGAACTCTCAGACTCATCATGACCACGAAAAGCTAATCCTTGCACCAAAGATGACGAATGCAATCTAAAATCGCTGTCAAACGAATACGATAAGCTTTCTCTTCATCGACCCATATGAGGATAACATGTGCGACACACTTTGTCGCTGATTTTGAGTGCTTCACATTTTCCTCTAGCTATTGTGAGCACTATTACAGTCACCAATATGCTCACGAAAAACCTCCACTGCCTTTTTCCAATTGCTAAATCCTATAGATGTAAACACATCTCCCCCAGATTTCCCTCCTCTAGCTTGCCTAAATAGATAACACCACAAGCAATACACCTCGTCCTTTGATACACTATATTCCAACACATTATTTTTGAACCATAACTCCCTAAAACCCTCATTGTATTCCCATATTGCTTCTTGGGAAAATCATGGCCAAATGGTTGACAAGGACCTTTGAGCAAATACTCTCTACGAACTCGATCTCTAATCCCAATATCATATTCTTCAATGGGTTTACGTAACCCTGGGTCAGCAATAATATCATCCTCACTAAATTCAATACGAGGTCTTTTTGAACTAGGATTCGTTTCAAAATAGCAGCCACGTTAGGAGTACTAGACGACCCTATGCTGGCTGGCTTCTTTAAAAAACTTATCCATTATCTAAATAAAACAAAACAAAATAAAATTCATCAATCTAATTTCATAACCTAATCACAGTTTCACAACCTAGTCCTAATCACAATTTCAATATAATGCACAATCATCAAAATTCATCACATTATTCATATAAATTCATTAATCTAATATCATCAATAATTCATCACATTATTCATCAATAATTAAAATAAATTCATCACAAATTCACAAACATTTAATAATCTTAATTAAACTAATCAAATATTCACAAATTTATCAATAATTCATCACATTATTCATCAATAATCCTAATCAAATTCATAATAAAATTCAAAAATCCCTAATCAAATTCATAATCTCTTTAATAGAAAAATAATCAAATAAAATTCAAATGCTAATCAAATATAATCAATAATCAAATGCATAAAATAATAATCAATTCACAAATTACTAATTAAATTCATAATTCTTTAATAGAAAAATAATTAAATTCACCATAACCTAATCAAATAAATAATTTGTTTAATATAAACATAATCAAAAAATTCATAATTAAATTCATTAAAAAATTCATAATCTCTTTAATAGAAAAATAATCAAATTCACAATAATCAAATTAATCAAATTTAATTAGATAATTAATAGAAAAATAAAAATTCACATAACCTAATCAAATAAATAATCTGTTTAATATAAACATAATCAAATTCAAATATTCATGATCAAATTCATAATCCAATTGACAAATTACTAATTAAATTCATAATCTCTTTAATAGAAAAATAATCAAATTCACCATAACCTAATCAAATGCATAATCTATTTAATATAAACATAATCAAATTCACAAATTCATTCAAATTCATAAAAATTCACAAATTAATCTCATAATCTCTTTACTAAAAAAATTATTATCAAATTCACAATAACCTAGCTATTTTAAAATTGTATGGTGATCGACTGTAGAGTGTAGCCTACCGTGTATGTCTTGGACTTGGAGACTTAGAATCTTGGAGGCTGGAGAGAGAAGAGAGCCGGAGAGAGAGAAAGAGGCAAAGTTGAACTGTTGCCGTTGGACTTTGGAGCCTTGGAGGAGGAGAGGTAGAGAGAGAGAGTGAGAGAGGGAAGTTGAGAGGGAGAGGCAGAGGCAGAGTGAGAGGGGGACTCGGGAGGGTAGGCTACCGTTGACCGCTGGAGGCTGGCTGGCCACTGGCGTCGGGAGGTGGGGAGTGAGAGAGCTGAGACTTGAGATGGCGTCGGGGAGAAGAGGAAAATGAGGGGGTGGGGGGAAATTAAACCAGGGTGAAACGGCGCCGTTTCACCCTCTGAGAATGTTATTAAAAAAAAGTCCCGGGCTGGGCTGGGGGGGCCGGGCGCTCGTTAGGACTGGGGGGCGGGCGCGCGTTAGGGCTGGGGGCGGGCTGGGCTGGGGCCTGGGGGCCGGGCGGGCGTTAGGGGCTGGGCTTAAGGGGGCGGCTGCCCATTTGTCCTGTGTAGTTCCGCCCCTGACTGGAAACCTATTAAGTTGGAGAATAGTACTGTACAACCCTGATAACAACTTATCATTTTCTTTTTCTTTGAACTTCATTACAAAGATCCAAGAGTTAGACATTATAGAATGCATTGGATTCTTGAATTGTATTATTCTAGTAACCATCAAAAACTTGTCTCGGCATTGGGACATGATGTCAATGGTTTACAACCATGTGGTGACTAAAAGTTAAATTAATCATTCTATTATATAGCTGTGAGATTCAGTTATCTGATACTATATGATAGTATCTTGGTTTTTTTCTTGCTTTACATTATTTATTTACTTTTGAGAATCTTAGGGGATGTTTGGTTTATAAAAACTTGTAAGATTTTTAGAATTTTGATAGAATTGTGAATATTTATGTAGATTGAAGTTTTATAGATTTTTGTAAAAGTTGGTGAAAAGTTTTAAAGATATTTAATTTTTATTGGAGTTGGTAAAAAGGTGTAAAGAGAAACATAAATCAATTTATATATCTCTCTTTTGTAACAATAAATGGATTACACGATAACTCAAAAGGATACTTTTACCAGTTGCATCGATTATTTAACCACATAAGCTATTTGAAATGTGATACCCCTAACCTTTTGAGCTACTTTTGAAATCCTTGTGGTAAGAATTTCCTTTAAATATTTTTAATAAATGTGATCTTTTGTACTTGTTTTATTTGCTTCAATTCATGATCTTAGTGTTTTGATTAATTTTTTTCATTCAATTAATTGCTTATAGGATGTCTTTCCTTTAATTTTTAATCTTTGAATTAAGATCACTATTTTTATTGCAATCCATGTGTTTAAATTATCAAATTGATTTGATTTTATTTCCTCTAATATATTAGAGTAATTTGGTTAATTTTTAGTATATGACCGAATTTCCCTTCTTTGGTTAAATATTTTATTTTTAACCTATGTTTTCATAATTTCTCCTTTCTTATATTATTGTGATGTAAATGATCTCATTTGATTTTAATTATTTCATACACTTGATTTTATTGAGTTTAATTATTAAAAAAAAAAGCTTAATTCTCACATTGCCATGCATTTGGGCCTAGGGCTTTCCAATTGGACTTGGACCTATCTCTCACTATTGGGCCCAAATTAGCCTAAAATCTACCTAGACTAAAGCCCAACCAAGCCAAGCATATTAACAAAACTTGGCAGGCCATGTGCCATCAAATCTCCCCCAAATCTTAGTGCAAATATCTCTAGCTAGAAGACAAAATAACTTTTATGACATATGGCCTACAAAATTTTACCCGTATCACCCCACCACCAATGAGTCAAGTTGCTTCTTTTAGTTAACTTTCCAATCATGATGACAAACTCTTGAAATTTGCCAATAGACCCCTATACTAGATTTTAGCCACCATAGAGTATAAAAGCCACTTTTTGCTATGACACACATCTCATTCACAAATTTGAGTCGTGTAGTTAAGGGAGAGTGAAAAGAAGTACGCTGGAGAAGAGAGAGAGAGAGAGAGAGAGAGAGAGAGAGAGAGAGAGAGAGAGAGAGAGAGAGAGAGAGAGAGAGAGAGAGAGAGAGAGAGAGAGAGAGAGAGAGAGAGAGAGAGAGAGAAGAGAGAGAGAGAAGAAGAAGAAAAGAAAGAAAAAAAGAAAAAGAAGAGGAGAGAAAGAGAGGGATTCGGAGGAAAAAAAAAGAAGAGGGAAAAGAGAAAGAAGAGAAGAAGGAGAGCTTGAAAACAAGATAAGGTAAGGGCTAGTTTCATGCATATTTGGTTGGCAAAAATGTAGGGTTAAGCTTGTTTTTGGTTGCTGTCAATGTGAATTCTTTGTTATACATGTTAGTTTTAATGAAAAATATGTTTAACTTAGTTTCTATCATGATACCAAGTGTAAATGATGGTTGCATGTGAATACTTATGCTTATAATAATTTTTACATATTTTTGTTGAGAAACTTTGCGATGAAAAGGTTCTTATGTGAATTGAATGGCAATTGATGGATTATATGGTTGACATGGCAGATCATGGCTATGGAAATAAAGCCAAGAGTGCTTGAGATGAAGTTTTGAAGCAAGATGTTTATGCGTATGATGTTTTGATGATTTCGAAGGAAGTTATGAATTTACATGTGATTTTTGTTGCTGATCTATAGTTTAATCCATGTTTTTGATTATATTGCTTCAGTTATGATGACTTAAATCATTACATCTAAGGATTATAGCACATGAACATTACATGAAATAGAAAAATTAAGACTTTTTAGTAAAAACCTTTACTGTCCAAAACGTCCCCATGAAATCCTTCAATTTCTTTGTATGAAAATTGGTGGACATGTAGTATATGGTCACAGTAGGTCCCAATAAAAATTTCAGCTCAATCGGAGGTCGGTAAAGGTCGAAAATGCCCTTGGAGGTCTCTAAGGGCAATTTCGGCATTTCACACAAAACGTTAGGGTAAAAAGGTCCGAACTGGAAAATAACTTTATGGCTGTGTATAGGATGAAAAATAGATGGGAAGCCCAAATTTGAGTCCAAACCGAGTAGAATTGAGACCCCTAACCCTAAACAAGCCCAGTAAATTTGAAACCTTAGGGATAGGCCCAATAGGGTCTAATGAAATCCAAGAGGCCCTCACTCATGAATTTTAGTGAAGATTTGCAATTGCTTAATAATTTACATGATTAATTTATTAAGCTAAATTAAAAAAAATGGTCATTAATTCTTATCGAAGGAAGGACATTCAATTTTAACTATTCTTATGCATTGTGCTATTATTAAATTAAAATATGAAAGTGCATATGTGCATTTTATGATCGACTTATGTGAATTGTGAATCTATTTTGCTTATTGATGTGAACCTCGCCAAGAATAATGAGACCCAACAACGAAAGGGAACCCAAGATCGTTCTAGGACTGATTCGAATGGAAGACCTCGACCCGTTGTTTAGGAAAACAAGAACCTCGGTATAAGGAAGACGCCACAAACGGTGATGGAAATTCCGTTTGATAAGTCAAGTTGAACGCCACGGGAAATTCCGATAAGTTCGAGTAGTTCTTCAAAGAACCAAAGAGAAATACTCTCACAATTGCATAAAAATTCAAGTCTCCCAATTACAAAGCAAAAGCTCCTATTTAAAGGGCTAAACATTACAAGGGAAATAACCCTAACATAGAAACCTAATTAAACCCGAAAAATAGATAAGTAAAGAAAACTTTACTAGCCTAAAACAAACAAGTCAAATAAGGAAATAAATTCCTTACTTTCCTAAACAACAACTAGCGCCTAAAACAAAACATGACTAATGAAATAATATTCCTTATTTGACTAGATCTTAAGCTGGACGTGTCCACTCCTTCTACTTGCCTAAAATGAGACACTAAAAATAGGCAAGAAATGTTGGACGCTCATAATGATCAAAAGACCATGAAAGGAAAGGATTTGGCGCCTAGAATAGCCATGCAATCCGATTCTTCTAGAATAGACCCAAAAATATATCTTGCCAATTTGAAGCTTAGCCTTGACCGGATCCTTCTAGAACGCGGATCATGGGCTAATGGGCCTCCACGAATTTGCTTCAGCCCATATCTCTTGAACGAGTCCGTTGAGTACATCCTTGAACTTCTTTTCTCGTGCTCTCGTAAACGGACCTATTGGGACGTGAACTAGCTCTTTTGAAGCTTTGATAGGATTTGCATCACTTATGATATGTCAACTGCATTTTTAATTTGCTATGTACATTCCATTGATCGTTTTTGGTGACATGTTTATCGAATATACATATGATAAGTGATGCTGCATCAACATATTATGGGTATGAGGATACTGTTGACCAAAATGAATTACACCCATAGGGTGCTCTTGAGATCGGGTGACGGTACCATTCATAGTGGGATAGTGCAAGCCACCACTGAAAGGATAGTGGTTGGTATCCCTGGCGTGAAACAATGTACGCTTGACAGGGTCCTGGTGCTGGGGCATGGGACAGTTCTAGAGAAGAGCAGGGACGCACAACCTGGACTCTAGGTGTTAAACAGAGCGCAGTAACGACACCTCTACCAGATCGAAAAAGAAGAAAGTGATATGACCAGGAAACAAATGCATCATTTATGCATTGCATCGATCATACATCGTTATCTTGTTTATTATTATCAGTGCTTAATTGTTATTTACTCACAACTATGATTGTTCCCGCTAATCTATCTCACTTGTCATGTTCCCTTTCTCCCTTACTGAGTCAATAGGACTCACCCTTTTTATGTTTGTTTGTGTTTACCTTTTTATTATTAAGCAGGATGTTGGATTATTTCAAGGCTGAAGAGATTCTAGATGCAAGGTCTGTTTTGTTACATAAGTGCATATTATCCTAATTTTTGGCAAATTCCTTTTTTGTATCGCGTTTATTTATCCCTTTTTTGTTTTCCTTCAGTTTTCAGTTACTATACACCTCTTTACGGCTTCTAATTTCTTAATGATCTTTCCCTTTTATCAAATAACCATTTTAAGACAAATCTTTCGCTAAGTAAATTTAAGAGCATTTAAGCACTTCTAAGAGATTTTATCATGTGGTAATCTCCGAATTTTGTGCATGCGATTACTATACGCGAGCCTTGGGGTAAGTACCAGCACGGGGCATGACATAAAATCATCCTAGGATTCATGAGTGAGGTACTTTTTAGTTCCAAGTGAATTTAGAAGGATCCACAGTAAGGGCTAAGGAGGAATTGTTCGTACCTAGCTAATAAGAATCAAATATTCAGCATTTGGAGATTTGATGATGATCGACCAATCCCATGAATAGTTTTCCCTTTTGTGTCATCCATGCATGCTAGCCCTAGCATAAGATTTACCCTTAAAGCATGATCATGCTGTCAACTCTAATAGTGAGTTGAAGAAAGATACGAGCATTTGTAACTTATTTTTTGCTTGGCTCCTTGGCAATGAGATAACTAGGGGTGAGCATTTTTTTTCGTTTGACTTTTGCATCTGGCCACTAGTTCCTGCCAGGAACTGATACACAATTTTGCCTACTAAGCAGAATCGAAAATTTTGTCAAGATGCACAAAATTTTTCGATCTTGCTATTTTTTTTATATATAAAAAAAAAAACTGGGTATCAAAACAATCTAAAAAAAAAAAAAAAATATTAAGTTAACCTTTGACCAAAACGGTGCTTTGTTCTAGGGTTAACTTTCCCTTTACTTCTCCTCCCTGAGTCCACCCACCCTCTTGGTGCTTCTCACACTCAGAGTCTCACTCTCCCTATCGCCTCTATGAACGAAATTCTCTCCTCCCTGCTTTCTACTCTCACATCTTTGGGTCTCTCGTTTCTCTGCTCTCAGATCTCAACCAACAGTCCGCAGCCCCGCCGATTCTCTCTCTTTGCGACTCTGCCTCTCGCAGCCATTCTCTCTCTCACTCTCTCTCGCTACAGTTCTACCTCTCTCAACCGATCACTCTCTACGGTCTCTCACGAGCCACCTCACCCACATTATTTGTTTATTTTTTTTCTTTATTTGTTGTCATTCATTATATTTATTTATTTGTGCAGGTGTGTGCAGTGTGAAGCACTGTGGACAGATTTTGGGGTTTTGTTTTGCGTTGATTAAGGTAAATATATGAATTAGAATTTGTGAGCATTGATATTGTGTTGGAATTAGGGTTTATGAATTTATGAATTGCGTTGCAATTAGGGTTCGTGATTTGATTGGAATTAAAACTTGTGATCTGTTTTGGAATTAATATTTGTAATCTCTGTTCTGATTGGAATTTAGAATTTGGAATATGTGATCTATTTTGAAATTAATATTTGTGATCGAACTTGTGATCATATTGGAATTAATATTTGTGATATGTTTAGTGTTTTGGTTGTATATGGAGATTGGAGAATAAGAGGTTGATACTCAGAGATAAATTGATAATATTGGAGGATGAGTGTGAAGTTTGGATTTGGAAATTTGTGAAACTTTTTTGTAGAGATTTGTTAAATGTTAAATGTTAACTTGTTAGACTTAGAATCTTAGATCATAGGATTAATGGGTAATTAGTAATTTGGATTTTGGTGGTGTGCAACATTTTTTCTTTATTCATAAATGAACAACTAATTTTAAATTCTCATCTATTTGAGACTTTTAATTTTGGAATTTTGTATTATTTTATAATTTAGTTTTATTTCATTGATTTTATTGTCTTGTTTCTATTTTTGTAATGTTGATGGGTAGATGTTTGGGAAATGAGTCAATTAGGTATTTAGGTTCAAGTTAGTTGTTAGGCATTTAGTTTAGTCTTTAGAGTTTTAATGACCAATCTTTCGTAGTTGGTCATTAAATATTATGGGCGTAAATAAAAAGGTCATACAAAACTGAACACTACCATAATCAAGTATTTATGGTAGTGATGTTATGAGGTTTTTTACCAATATGGCCAACATTTTCTTCCATTCAAGTTTCAATCATTTTCTTTTCTTTGTGACTTGTGTAACTGTGTTGCCAATTTTCATTTCTTTGATTTTGATTTCAGATTGTAAATTTTTCTAGTTTTTCTTCCATTAATGTATTTATGATTTATTTATCTATCATTTCTTCTTTTTAAGTAGTATAGAATCATAAACTTTTCAAGCATAACAAAATTTAAATGGATCCAACATCTAAATTATAAAATCAAACCTAGTGCCATCCTTCTTCCACAACTACACGTAAGTGGGCTAACGTCGATTAAATATTCTATTGCAACTTCCCTCCGAAGTGCATTTGGTGGCCAAGTAAGATCATCTATGAAATTCTCCAAGTAACGATGGGCTAACCATTTAACAAAAACTTTTCTATTTGTATGGTGGCTACCACATGTGTGCGTAGACTTATGTCTTGGATTTGCAGAGCATCCTCCACACATGTTTGATCAAGGTAAATCTCCCACCCACACCCCAGTTTGCACACGACCCTAACCCCCACTTTGTCACGTTCACTAGGCTATACTCAAATTTCTCTTAAATACAATGTGTCTGGAGTGCACTCTTGAATTGTTTAATTTCTTTAAAATGACACTCCACTTGAAATGTCACCTTAGCACTCAAGTTCGGAGTCTTCTTATTATCCGAAAAACTTTTTTTCTCAGGTCGTGCACGCCTACC
Organism: Morella rubra; assembly: GCA_003952965.2. Lineage (NCBI taxonomy): Eukaryota > Viridiplantae > Streptophyta > Magnoliopsida > Fagales > Myricaceae > Morella > Morella rubra. The sequence continues at coordinate 14,875,531 of CM025854.1, forward strand.
TTCGCTAACTGTGTCACATGATTCATCTAAACTCATCCACTCTCCACGTGACCCTCGGCCCCAATGCTACTAGTTTCCCAACTCCATGGTACGAACCACTCCGTGACAACAACCCTAGTTGCCTTTGCAACCTCCTCACTATTGCAATCACTATTATATAAATCTAGGCCTGCATCATCTGACTCATGGAAATCACTAAAGATAACGTTCTCCTCAACTGCATTCAGCCCTTCCTCGCTATTGTCCTCAACCTCATCATCTCCCCTCCCCCCCAACCCATGTTATTATCCTTATCATATTCTCCCCTCTAACACTCCCACCCCCCTCCATGTACTTCCTCCCTAACCACCACTCCCAAGTTCCACCACCCCTATTACAACAATCCCCACCTTCAATAACAATACACCCTTCATCGCGATCTTGGTTATAATTCTTAGTTGGCTACTCTAAAAGATTAGTCAGTACCAATCCCACATCAACTGGTATGCTCACATCATGCTTCACATAGATATGGATTGTTTTAGAATTGTTGGCCTCAATCCTTTGAATAAGAGTTATTACATCTCTATCTCTCTATAGAGCCATAATGTGAATTGGTTCTTTGTCATCTAAGGTGCATAATATTTGCCTTAAATTTATATATCTACAACCTTAAACCACGCCATTGAGGTCTAAGACTGTCATGTAGTTTGGTTCAATCCTCCCTTCATTCTCAACAGTTCCACCAACATATGCCTTATTATCTTTGAAAATGGATACACAATGATACATCATCACCTTTACCATTTCTATCCTTGTAACATAATGAAAAAATAAAAAGTTGCATGAGACAACAAAAGATTAAACAAACTGCCACTACACAATTAAAGAAAGCGTACTAGAATATAGTATAATATTCAAAGAAAGGAACATAGAGCCAAAAGCTACTAATAATTAAGCACATTCTACACATATAGTTTAGAACCACACTACAAAAAGCTACAAAGCATCCACATAAGCATACCAAGCCACTTCTACAGATTTCATGTTGTATCCAATTTGACATCTTGAATATACTATATTCTAGCATGTCAAAGTGAAAACCGACATCTTTTGGTCAAAAAAAAAAAAAAAAGAGGTTAAGAACATGAAGATAGCTCAACCGACAACATCTTTTGGTGTTGTAATAAAAAAAACACCAATAAAGAAAATGAAGACAATTGAAATCATTAAAAAAAAAAAAAAACTGATTATGCAACTACAAAGGTAGGTATAAACAACAACATCACTACCTTATTTAAGACAAACAAAATCATAAGACCACAAAGACAGCTTGAACCTTGTTATAGGACCACTAAGACAGACAAAAGTATGAGAGACAAAAAATTCTATGCATAAAAAATTCCAAAACCACCTTATTTAATCACTACCTTCTTATCAAGTGAGTTGATTTTGAATATCTTTTGATATAATGAAAGGTGAGATAAGCAAAGAGTAAGCAGTGGTCAGAGATACAACGACCCAATCTTGATCGACAACGAAGATGTTGTCAATTTTAAGCGGTGGTACGACGGCGTCAATGGCTCCACACGATTGGGTCAAGATTTTCTAGAAGAGACAATGACAATGGGTATTGGGATTCTAGGTCAAGAGATTTGGAGAAAAAAATTGTATAAGTGTCTATCGGGTGTGCGGGTTGCATTTGAGACCTTTGAATTTTTTTTTTTCAAAAATATTTATAGTATAATGCACGTGGCTGTCATTTTTGGTGTGTAAATTTCATTTTCTAAAAGCGTACGCGTGTTGGCTTCTAATTGTAAGTGATGTGTAATGTCATTAGGTGACTGGACATCTTAACAGAAGTAGATACAAAGATCAAATCGATAAACAAAAATAAATTAGGGACTTATTTGACCAAATCAGAAAATTGGGGATCATTTTTTAAAATGGTGTAAAACTCAGGGATGAAAAGTCATTTACCCAAATAATAAATCAGTGCAAACTGAAAAGGTGGTATGTGTCATTATTTAGGTGGTTTGGGTCCAAATCCGACCCAAGCTGCCTAAATTTTTCCTTGCCAAACTCTAGTATTGGCATTGCCAGACTTTTGACAATGGTCGGACCAGAGGTATCGATTTGAGATTTTACCACCGGTATCACTACTACCCACCCCTAGAGACAACCACTGCGTACCAACATTGCCAAAATTCCGATGAGGGCTACATAGGAGGTACCAGTTAGGATTCTACCGCTGCAAAAGGAACTTGCTGAAAGGACCCGTATAGGATGAAAAACCCACTGGTCGGCCACCCCACTTATCATTTTGGTGCATAATCGCGTTGAAGTCTTCGAGGCAAAGCCACATGCCTACAAATTCAGATCCACTGCAAGCCAGATCATGCCAGAAACCATCTTTTTCATTCCACAGGGTAGGGCCATATACAAAAGTCAGTAACCATAGAAGCCCCTGAGGGTACGAATGCACAACAAGATTCACAAAATGGTTATAAGATTGAACAACATCCAAAATAACCCCTTTATGCCAAGCCACAACTAAACCACCTTTTCTACCTCTAGGGGAAATTTCAAAACAATCAACAAAGCCCAGATTCTTGATATGGTACTTAACTGGAGATAACTTAGTCTCAACAAGACAAAAAATTTTCAGGGAAATGTTGCTGCACCGTCTCCCTGAGATGCCGAATTGCCTCATGGGTCAGGGGGCAAGTTATGGCCTGCCACCCTGGCCTTTGACAATGAAAGAGAGGTCTGAACGACATCCTGCTAAGGCGAAAGAAGCTTCCCACATCGAGGAGCTGTGTTACTCCCAATGATCTTACCCTTTGGGTTTGCGAGTTTCTTCTTGCTGCTCTTAGCCCCGAAACATTCGAAAAGGATCCCTACTGGAAAATCAGGTCCCTTAACGGTGTGGACAAATCTGAGTCCTGAGTTTCATCTTCCATGGCAACATAAGCATAGAGCCGTTTAGGGACAACTTGCATGGGCTCATTGGCTGTCAGGCTTCTCTGGAGGTAAGAGGCCCAATGACACTTCAACTGAATGATCCACAATCCTTTTGCAGATCACAAGCTAGTGATGAGGAAGGGTTGAGGGTATTGTCAAATTTGCTTCAGCCCATGGTAAAGGGGTAAAAGTTAGGCTCCCAATGTCATTTTCAGGCTGAGTTGGGTCTAGCGTAAACAAATGAATTGGGCTGCTTGTGGGCTCCACAGGAGAGTGGAAACGGCTCTCTTTTAGATCTCCTCTAAAATCATCACCTGTAGACCTGTCAGGGCACATAAATAGGTAGAAAATCAAAGTTTGTGGTACCTATACATTCTTTTCTACGAGGGTGGCAAGAATTTCCTTAAGCCTTTGTGTTTCTATGCTTTTGAGGCGCTCGAGGTGCTGGCTACACGGCACAGAGACTATGGAATCATGCAGTTCCACTTCCACGTCTTGCCAAATTGTCATTGTTGGTTGTATGACAGGTGCCTCTTTACACTTGCTGTCCTGATCAGGTGTCAGCTTCTTCGTAATGTCTTCCTGGGGTGCGTCGTCAACTACAGATGGCAGTGAGATTTCAGCGTCACCAGCAAGTGCCTCACCTTGGCCTTCGGGCTTCCCCAGGCAGGCCAAAAAAATGGCCTTGCCTTAGTCGCCGCCGTAGGTGGTGCTTGAACCTGAACTATGTTGGGCGGTGTAGCAACCACAACCGAAAGAGAATTTGCTTCAAGAGTAGGTGTTTCTTCAGTGAAGTTGGGACAGAAAGTAGGTCCTTGACATAGGGTGTCACAGTCTTCATCCATGGTCCATAGCTTGCTGTGTCTAAAGAGTCGCCCACCTCTTGGCTGTTCGCTTGAATATGCCCCACTAAGCCACACTTGCAACAAAAACCTGTAAGATTGTGAGTCTAAACAACAACCCACCCAAGAGGGGGGTGAATTGGGTTTATCAAAAACTTATCTCTTTTCGATAAAAATGCAGATCTAAAAACTACCTCTCTTTAATAAATAAGAATGATGATCTGAAAGTGTTTAATGCTATGCTAAATATAAGCAATAAATGATAAAGCATAAATCTCCACAAGTATGAATATGTAAAAAGTAAGAGAGATAGAGTTAGAGAGACGACACCGTAATTTTAGGTGGTTCGGCCAACACTTGCCTACGTCCACCCCCAAGGCTATTGACTTCCTTGGGCTTCTTCACTATTCTTCAAATAGCAAATACACCTTAGCTTCCGGGTGCTAAGGAACCTTTACAAAGTATTTTTCGAGCTCACGCTTTAACTCTTTCACAAATCCCAAAACCCAAGAGATTTCTTCTACTCTCACAAGTAGGACAAGTGTTTACCCAACACTCAAGTTTTCCAAAAGATGGATATAAAGGAATAACAATGAATGGCTCTCTAAGCTGAATAAGCCAATGAAAAGCACAAAACGTGTGGAATGGCTCTCTAAGCTGAATCAGCAAGTGAAAAGCTTAATAAAGTGCAATAAGAAAAGATTCTCAAAGGAAAGCTAACGTTTGGCAAGTGGGAGCACAAGCTTTCTTGGTAGATGTGGTTTTCCCTCTTCTTCAAAGCACTTTCTCTCTCTAGAAGTTAGGGCAAGAATATTTGCAAGTTCCTTTTCTCTTCTTTAAGAAATTTCTCTCTCTTTGAAGGCTACATCGTCAATGTTGAGCAAGAGAACAAGATTCAACAATGAAAGCTTTGGTCTTGAAGGATTCAGTAGAAGGATTTCTTTGGATTTGGCAATTTCTCTCTCTAGATGATACGATCTTGTCTTTCTCTCTCTATATCGTTCTATAAATAGCCCCAAGGACTTCAACGGTCTTCAAGTAACTTTATTGTACCGTTGGAGGGTACCCAAGTCATTTTAGAGCATTTTAAATGATTTGGCGTCATTTCAAATTTTCTGCAAAATCGCAGTATGTGTCGACACATAGTCTACATGTGTTGACACATTAAACTTAGTCTGAAAATGCTGTCTCGGGTTAGTGCAATGTGTCGACACTAGTCTTCAATGTGTCGACACATTAATTAGTCTTGCAATGTGTCGAATAATGTGTCGACACTAGTCTTTAATATGTCAACACATTAAAACTTAGTCTTAAAATGTTGTCTCGGGTGCCAGTGCAATATGTCAACACCATTAGACAATGTGTCGACACATTCAATGCTGAAGAGAAAATCCAGCCTCTTGAAAGTGTCCAATTCATTCCAACACTTCTTTAAACACTTACAACATGAAAAATTGATCTTATCAACTTGTGTAATGGTGTTCAAGTCCACTTAGAAATATTTTAGATAGAAAAACCGATATTTTGAAATATATATTTTAGAAAAGTGGATTGACAATGTAAAATCTAAATGTCTTCAAAACTTAGAATTTTTTTATCATCAAAATCAAAAATAGATTGTTTTGCAAAACAACCTTGGGTTAACAGTGTTCATACTTGAACAAGATCTTTAAAGGTGGCATAGCTTCATGCGGAAGTAGGTTCCCTGACGGAATGGGGTGTCGAAGATCCAAAAGAACACGGGCTCTTATAAAAGGCACACACCAAATCCTCTTGTGGGGGTCACCTTCAAGCTTTAGCACCTTGCCAATGGTATCCCTTATAGATTTTGCCGTATAACCATTAAACCTATCCATAGGCAATCCATGAATTGTGGACCAAAACCGGACATTGTTGCAAATCAATATCCTGCCGCGGCATACCTGGTGGCCAAGCGTGAAGCACTACCAAAATTCCCTTGACGTTTTGAACTAAAAAAGGAAGACGTTTTTTGCTAGTTCCAAGAGAACTAGATTTTATGCAAATGACCTCTCCACCTACCCCACTGCATCCCGAGGTGGATCTCCTCTCCACTACTCTCCAGGTGGTCCCACCCTCTGACAGTGGTATCTGCCCTGCGCCTGTCCCTCATTTTCCTTTCACAGAGGGTTGGTCTGTGATTCCAGGGACCTCTCTGACACTACAAGAGGCGTGGGTGGAACACCACAGCTTTATCCTTAACTTGGAGCATGACATTTGTAGAGATTGTGGAATCTCGACATTGTCTATGTCTCCTGTAGATTCTATTGCTGATATTGTTGAGGTGGAAAAGCCTTTAGAGGCTCCGACCTTGGATACGGGCCCTGGGCTTTCTCTCACTTCCATGGAGGTGGACTTGGATCTTTCGCTAGGGCCTTAAGTGCTAGCTTTTGTTGGGCCACCTTTGCTGTCTCAGAAAAGAGCTGGGGCCTTTCATCAGGATTTAGGCTGTGTGGGCCTTAAAAGAGTTAAAAGAGCCTTTTTGCCCACTGAAAAGTCGAGCTCTTCAGTTTATTCTATATGTGATGACGTTCCTCTTTCTGCATGGAATACTACTGTGTTGTTTCGTCGAGGACGTAATAGACTTCGTCATTCGAGAGTGCAACCTTGAAGCTTTGTTCTCATCCAACCTTTGTTGGAAGACTCTCTTGTTCTTGTTATGGCTGAGGAGTTGGGCCTGCCCATGCCCCCTTCCAAAGTGATTACCCTCTTCTGGAATTGCCGAGGGCTGGCCCGCCCTACGGCAATCAGAACTCTTCGGGCATTAAAAAAGCAATCCACTTTGGACTACCTCTGCCTTGCAGAGACTAAAACAGGTTCTACTCAATCTTTGCTTTCCAAGGTCGACTTTCCTTCCTCAGTCTCTTTTCCACCCGTGGGGTTGAGTGGAGGGTTGATATTTGGTTGGCGTCCAGGTTTTGATTTCGACCTCCTGAAGTTGTCCAGGTTTTCTATTACCATTATTGTCTTTAACAGCCCATCGTCTCAACCTTGGCTGTTTTCCTTTATTCATGCCCCTGTTGACCGCGACCAAAAAGAAAAGTTTTGGGACGATCTCTTTGCAGTGGGTACTCAATTTTCTGGGCCTTGGGTGATATTGGGTGATTATAATACGGTTACTCGACAGGGTGAGAAGTTTGGGGGTCATCCTGTGGTTTCCTCTTCTGGGAACGGATTCTATCAGTTCCAACTGACTCATGGTCTGGTAGATTTAGGCTATTCAGGGGCAAGTTTCACTTGGTGTAATGGTCGGTCTGGATCTCGTATAATTAAAGAACGTTTGGACAAAGGGTATGCGAATGGTTCCTGGACTACTCTCTTCCCACAAGCTCTCATCTCTCACTTACTGCGTATTACTTCAAACCATGCTCCTCTCTTATTGAATACGGCAGGGAGCTCTTTGTTGGATCACGAGGTCGCAGCGGAAATGATCGTTGAATCAAAGTAGCCCAAGCGTTCTGCCTCCTTCAGATCCACGCACACAGTTTTGAGAGAGATTTTAGAGAGAGAAATTTTCACGTGAAAAATGAATTCTCTTCTCTCAAATGAGTTTCTGAGCTATTTATAATGGCTTACTCAGAGCTTCAACTGTGCTATAGCGGGAGATCTTTAGGGATCTCAAATCTCGGCCGTAGGATCATCATGAAAAACTCTTTTTCATTAAACTCCCTTATATTCTGTATTCCGAATTTATGGCTTCTACAAATTGTGATCATGTCCATTAACATATCACAATTGACCCCGAGATAATGAGATTATTTTTTTAAAATCCCTTTTGCTAACAATTATACGTTATTTATCCTTTCCACCATACTATATTCCACATGAGCTAATAGGACCGGAATAATATCACTGATTAAGTCCCTAGCTCATATAATTCTTAATTCACAATCTGTAACTCGTTGGACTTCAAAATTTCCAAAATCATTTTCGTAAATATTTAATTATATATTAATAAGTCAAAAAAAATTTTCACAAAATCCGCTGCGCAGCGTTTTTTGAGTCCAACAATATACAGATATAATGAATATACTGCCTCATCAAGAGACTGGTGGATTCCATATTGAGCAATTATACAAATTCATTACATGTACAAGGCCCAACCTTATCTGAATATTTGATTACGAAGATCATCACCAAATGATTCAATCAAAGCACAAGCACACAACAAACAAACCTGCATAACTCTCTCAGGTCTAAGGACAACATAAGCTAATTGTGTTGAATACCATTCTCTACATCAGTGATCGTTTTTAGAAGGTATTCATATTTGATCCGGTTCAGTGCATGTACTCTTACATTGCACCCACTCGTCTGCTTAAGGTCACCACCTCAATGATGGAGTCCATCATTCTATTTATAGAGGCACAACGAGTGTAGACCTATTTGTACATTATATGTATCTTGGTCTAGAACAAAGTGAGTCAATAAGGATCCAAAAAGTCATACTCCCCGCCTCCGATTCATTAATCATTGGCCTGACTTTTCTACAATATTGCTCAACAATATGACATCTAATGTCATTGCATGTACCCAAAATAATATACAAGTGATTAATAACAATAATAATTATTTCATAATTATGCAAAATGATTGGTTTTGAGGGATACATCTAACACTCTTTATCTAGTCCAAAACCCTTTCGCTTTGAGCAGTTTTGGTTACGTGAACCCAGTAGCAGGCTGGTTATTCAACAGGCATGGACCATCCCTCAGAGAGGCTCTTCTACTTTCAAACTTGTTAAGAAGACCTGGGAAACGGAGAAGGCTCTGAAACTTTGGAATAGAGAGACTGTTGGCAATCTTCAGGAGCGTATAAAACTGATCCAATGTTGTATAAGGGAGTTGGAGAAGCAATCAGTTACAAAGGAGGTGGAACTTGAAGCTGATGAGCTTCGAAAGATGCTTCTGGGTCTGTTAAAATAAGAGGAAGATTTATGGAAAGCCAAGTCGAGAGTACAATGGTTGACTACAACTGATATGAATACCAAATATTTCCATCTCTCAACAGTTATTCGCTAGCGTAGAAACAATATCGAGTCCCTTCGGAACTCACAAGGAGAATGGGTGAATGACCGGGCCTCTATCGGAGATCTGTTTATAGCTCACTTTCATACATTATTTTCATCTACTTTTCTAGAGTGTACCAACTCTGTAGCATACCTCATTTCGCATACCATTACTTTAGCCGAGAATGATTTTCTTTGTCACATTCCAGATGATCAAGAAATCCTTCAAGTGGTGAAACAATTGGGTGCTGCCAAGTCTCCGGGTCCTGACGGAATGACGGCATCCTTCTATCACAAATATTGGCCGGTGGTTTCAACAGTGGTTTGTGCTATGGTACGAGATTTTTTTTCGTTCGGGTTTTTTGCTAAAACAGCTTAATCACTCTTTCATAGCACTTATCCAGAAGACCGACAATCCTTCTGTTGTGAGCCATTTTCGCCCCATAAGCCTCTGTGATGTCAGTTACAAACTTATCTCCAAATTGTTGGCTGACCGATTGAAACAGGTGCTCCCTAAGATTATATCTCCATATCAGAATGCTTTTGTACCTGGCCGAACAATCCAAGAAAATTCGATTGTTGCTAATGAGATAATTCATGCCATGAAAAGGAAGAGGGTCGAAGTGGTTTGGCTGCCATTAAGTTGGATATGGCATAAGCTTATGATCGGCTTGAATGGAATTTTGTGCTTCATGTGTTGGCTTGTTTCGGTTTTAGTCAAAAGTGGCAGCAACTTATTGGCCAATGTATTTCCACGGTTACCTACTCTGTTCTTCTCAATGGGATCCCTCTAGAAACGTTCAAACCTTCGAAAGGTCTTTATCAAGGGGACCCTATTTCCCCTTTTTTATTCGTTCTAGCTTCTGAAGTTCTTTCTAGGTTGATCCTTAGAGAAGAGAGATTTGGTGTTATTCACGGCATTAAGGTTGCTCGCCAAGCTCCTTCAATAACCCATTTATCCTTTGCAGACGATCTTTTGATTTTTTACAGAGCCAATTATAGGGAGGCCATGGCTGTTGATGAAACCATTTCTGTCTACTGTCGGTGGTCTGGGCAATTGGTGAATAGGAGTAAATCGGCAGTGTTCTTTAGCTATAATACACACCCTGAGGTTAAGGCTTCTCTTTGCTCCCTTTTACAGCTTTCTTCTATGCCACTTGGAGCCAAGTACCTTGGTTTACCCTCCTTCTAGGTCGAAGCAAGCAAAAGTATTTTGAGGAAGTTAAGGGTCGGCTTGCTTCGAAGCTGGCGGGATGGAAGGTTAAGACCTTATCTCAATCAGGTCGAACAACGTTGATTAAATCTGTAGCTTTGTCTATGCCTCAGTACTTTATGCAAGTTTTCTTAATGTCCAAGAGCTAGTGCTCCTCTGTTGATCGCTTGCTTAAGAATTTCTGTTGGGGCTTCCCTCTCTCTAAATCTCGAAACTTCACCCTGAAAGCTTGGCATGACATTTGCCAACCAAAAGATGCCAGAGGATTGGGTATTCGGTGCATGCTGGATATTAATAGCGCTTTCATGGTTAAATTGGGTTGGAAGTTGGTTGTTTAACCAGAGGAGATTTGGGCGTGTGTGTTGAAAGCAAAATATTTCCCTTCTTGTTCTTTTTTGGAGTCCAAGTCGTCACGTGGGGCTTCCTTGGTTTGGAATGGAATTTGCAAGACTATGGATTTAATTCGCAGCAATGTGTGCTATCTCCCAAGGAATGGGACTTTGTTGGATATTCGTCAGACCCCCTGGATCCCTTCCATTTTGGGTTTCTTTCCACAGTGGAAAATCTTGAGTAACATAGCCCCCCAGATTCGTTTGGTCTCTAACCTTTTGGTGCCCAATACAGCGGAGTGGGATTTTGATCTCTTACATCAGTTATTTGTTGCTGATTTGGTTCAACATATTGTCTGGATGACACCTCCTGTGCGGAGGGGGGAGGACTTGGTTCTTTGGACTTCTGATCCTCGAGGTGTCTTTTCAGTTAAAGGTGTGGTTATCTTGGAACAGCAGAGGAGAGCTTCTCGTAATCCTTTTCTTTCGGCTAATGAATGGAAGAAGCTATGGCGGTTCAGAATGCAAGATCGTTTGAAGTTACTGCTCTAGAAGATAGCGGCAGAATCTCTCCCTCTCCTTTCCTCTCAATTTTTTAGGAGTACGGATGAGGATCCTCAAGCTTTTGGGAGCTGCCCCCTGTGTGACTCACATTCTGAGTCTGCTCTACATCTGTTTAAGCATTGCTGTTTTGCTTGATTCCTTTGGAGGACCTCTGCTTGGCCCCTAGACGTTGCAAGAATTCCCTCTTCTACTCCTGCTGAGCTGATTCAGCATTTCATTAATGCTGAGGAGTCTTTTGGTGTCCTTCCTCAACACCATAACAAGTTTATCCTCAATGCTGCCCTTATTTGTGATGAACTTTGGTACACTCGCAACAAACGTGTTCACAAGGGGCTAGAGGTGCATGACAAAGATTTGAAGGCTTCTCTTTTCCGTAGATATGGTGGAGACCTCCTGTCCTAGTCTTCAGCTCTTCATTCTGATACCAATAGTAGGTGGTGTCCACCCCCTTGGGGTGGTTGAAAATGAATGTTGATGTCACTGTTCGTTGTAATGGCTCTTTCCTAGCCGTCTCTTGTCGAGACTCTTCTAGTTCCCTCTGTACTGTGTACATGGAACGACTAAAGGCTATGGATCCATTAGTTGGTGAATCTTTCGCTGTGGTTAGAGCAATGGAAATTGCTTTGGAGAATCGATGGCAGCAGGTTATCTTTGAGCCTAACTCTCAGCTCCTTTGCACTGACCTAAACAACCCTTCTCTTCCTACTTGCTGGCAGATTGAGTCCTTGGTTGCTTCCCTCCGTTAGAAGCTTTGTCAGCATCCTTCTTGGTCTTTTAGATGGGTTCCTAGACGCTGTAATAGGCAAGCTCACCTTCTGGCTAAGTGGGCTTCACTGGCTCTTGTTTTTGGTTTTGTGCCACTTTCTAGTATTCTTGCTAGTATCGTCTCTTGTGATGATATTTAGTTATATTTTCTCTGTTTTTTTTTTTATATCTATCTAGTGGTTTTTTTTCAAGAAAAAAAAGGACCTCGCCTTTTGAAGCCTCTCGCGCACGACATTTAGGGGAAATCACGTTCCGAGAATACTCTACCCACTAAAACTAAACCAGAGGCCGACTCAGCTTCCACAGGATCCCTCTAGGACGGGGGAGGAGCCATCCCCCAATTAAGGGCCTTGGTTTTTTTTTTTCCAATAGTTGTTCCAAAGCATTGTTGTGGTCTCGAGAATCCATGAGACCAAAGCAAAACAACAAGAAGAGGAAGGGGAAACAAAGGAGACGAAAGAGCCAAGATAAGTGCGTGAGTTGGGACAAGGGGTCCAGTATAAGAAGAAGCAGAGGACGAGAGACATCCCAAAAGAAAAAAGGATGGCTGTCGGACAGCACCGCACCCCCAAAGGGAGGTGCCAGCAACCAATGGAGATCAGAAAAGCACTTGCACATCGAACAGACCAAAAGTAAACGACACTCAAATGGTATGAAGAGCTCTCTAGAAGAGCACTGCTTCCTATCAACATTACCTCGATTCTCCTTGTCGATTTAAAGTAATTTTATTTGATGTCAAGTTTTACTACAATTACTTGTTGCTGCATCTCTTTCACCTGTTACAACTTTACAATGTGTAGTAGCTCACACTGAAGATAAGTAAGTCCATCTATAGGAAAACATGGTTTAGAGATTTAGGGTCTGTTTGTTTGACTGCAGAATAAAATTTGTAAAATCTTTTACTTCCTTTCCGGTATTTGAGATGCACTTGAAAATAGAGTCAATGGAAAATATTTTAAAGTCAATGCAAAAGCCCTCTTCTTTTCCAGAAAATAAACTAACCTCATTTTTTACGGAAACTAAACTTCTTTTTCTCTCCCCGATGTTTCCAGCACCCCCCTCTCCCGACATTTCCAGCTTTCACTCCCCCCCGCAGACAAAGTCTCCGTCTGTTCTTCTTCTCTCTCTCGCTCACTCACTGCTTCTCTCTCTCTCTCGCCCACTCAAGCTCATCGACCTCCAAATCAAGAAAAACGAAAGCCCTAGATTTGGAGTTGCATTTGGGATATGTACACTCTACATTGTAAGAACTCTAACTTTTTTCTCTGCTAGATTCGTAGTTTTTGCTTTGACAAGAATAGGAGCCAAAGCAAGACGCTACCGATTGTGGCTCGTCTGGGCAAATAGTACTATTTTTATAGTGGCTTTAACTAGTTAGAGAAGACGAGTTTGAAGACCGCTGTTAGTTGCTTGTTTATAGATCTATCTTTATAGACGCGTCGATTTTAGACTGCCTGACTGGTCTAGGCAACGTTTTCTCTTCGCCTATGCGAAAAGCTATCTACCACTCATTGATTACTTTCAGCCAAAAGTTTGGTAGCATAGGGGATCAGAGAGGAAAAGACAACCAAATATTGGAAGTATAGGAATGGGCCTGAAGCCCTGCAGAAATTGTAATTCTCTTTTATATTGTTTTTAGATCATGTGCTTGTATTCAACAATGGTAATGTCGGGCACGTCCTAATCAAAATTAGTGAAGGTCTGTCTGGTTTCTTTTCTCTTATTTTATTAGCCCATCATTACTCTTTGTAGTGATGTTTCTTTATTATCTTGTCTGTATGGTTGTTTTCTTCTAATTTTCTAGGTGGTAACAAGACTTGCTGGTACGTGTTTGACAAAAAGGCTAAGAGAGAGAGTTGCCTGAAGTGTCCCCACATGTTGTTTAATACGCAAAAAACTGGAAACCATGGAAAGCAAAAAATATAAAACAGCCTAAGCTAGCCTATGGGATATTTGGGTTTGAACCATACTTATAAAAGTGTCTTTTGTAAAGGTCACGATTGGGTAGCTCAGGATTCAGCAGGCTTTCTTCTTCTTTTTCATTTCGTTTGGTTCTTTTTCCCAAGCAATTCATTAGAGTTAGAACTTAGAAAATCTTCTTGGCAGTGCTTTCCTTTTTCACATCACCTTTTGTTTATATGGATTTTGCATCCTGCTATCTGTTATATATTTTGAATGGTTATGAAGACATTTTTGTCAAAACGACATGCTCTTTTTTCTTTCTCTCTTCTTTTGTTTTTGTTTATTTTCTTTTTGATCCCCTTTTCACCTTATCACCATGTTAACCTGTGTGTATGTTGTTTGACAGACACCTTTCACAAGGGCAAAAGGAAACACGAGAGAAGAAAAGAGGTGAGAGATTTCTATTGTGAGTTGAAAAGGGTACATTTATCAATTTTGTTAGATTATTGTTTGAAGGGAATTTAGCTCTCGATATATATATGATCTGTAAAAGTTGAGGAGATTAATGAAATATCCAATGGTTTTCTACTTTAGGAGAGATTGATGATGATCAATATATGAACTATAAAGTTTGGCTGGTGTTCGATCTAGACAAACGATCCTGTAACGTACGGTTTTCAAGTACAATATGGCTATGTTGGAGAATATTCTCACTTCTGTCTTGGAGAATTTGCTTTATTGATCTTTTTAGTTATTTGATATACTATGAATTTCCATGTGTAGATGGGTGATAATGAGAGAAAAGCAGTAATTCTGGGTGCAGCTGCTTGTGTTATTGCTGTTGGTCATCTAGTCTTAGCTGATATTAGTCGTAGGATCCTTCAATTGTCTAGGGAGCCTCATGTTAATCGAGTTGATGAAAGAGAAATTTACCTCAACAGCATACTTTATGGAACCGATTCTCATTGTGTAAATCAAATTAAGATGAGACCAGTTGCTTTTTTTGAGTTGTGTAAAGTTTTTGGTGAGAATCACTTGCTGCATGAAACAGTGAAAATTTCTATCAAGGAGCTAGTGTTTATTTTTTACACATTATTGGACATAATGTAAGGATGCGGTTATTGGAGGAAGATTGTACAGATCATCTGAGACAATTCACCGATATTTCAAAGTTGTCCTTAAAGTTGAAGTGATTAAAAAACTTTTTGAATTTGAAGTAGTGGTTCGAACAACCAGGTTTTATTCCGCTCCTTTATTTTCAAATTTTTATTTGGTCATTCCGAAAAAAATGAACACTGAAAATATGTAAATCATTAAGCGTGTCAAACATCAAATAAAAAAAATGATTTTAAAGAAACATCATATTTTCCAAGAACAACCAAACGCTAAAAGAGAAAAATTTTCTTGAAAAAGTTTCAATGAAAAACTTTTTACGTAAAACAATAGTTTTACCACTAAACAAACGGACCCTTAGTACTATTTTGACTAGAATAAAAATATAGCATTGGGTCGAACTCTTCTTTGGTGTCCAAGTAATAGTTATCTTTTCCTCCACATCAATCACGAGTTTTTCTTCATTTGTATATCATTGTAATGCCCTTAATGCTAGGTTTTGAAAAATACTTTTCACGTCATACACATTTAGGTTCAATTCAGATTTCTCTACTATTTTCTTTTCCTCGAAATAAGAAGATGGTACACTCAAATTATATAATTTAAGTACATGTCAGCCTTCTATTAGTGGGCTAATTTTTTATGGACGAAAAGATATGTATGTCTAAAAATCAGACCACATATAAGAAGAAGATGGTATACTCAAATTGTATAATTTAAGTACATGTCGATCTTATATTAGTAGGCTAACTTTTGATGGACGAAAAGATCGGTATATCTACAAATCAGACCACATGGACCATCATGTTCAAAACTAAACCTCAGGATTGATTCGTTAAAAATCAATTTCAAAAAGACTGTAGCCGTACTAAAAAAACAGCACTTAGAAAAGTACCGAAAAATGAAGTTTTAAAATTATGAACCTACAGTCATCCTTTATTAAAAACAAAAAAACAAAACAAAAGCGGCGAAACAAATTCACAAGAGCTACTGATAATATCTGCTAACAGACCGAGAAATAAATTTTGTTGTAAATCCAAACATGTCTGCTGGTTCTTCCCCGCCAAAGGGAAACAAATCTCAGCTGCTTCTGATCATCATCGAACTTTTAGTCACTTCCGGAAATGCCGACCCCGACCCCGGAAAAGAAAATCTCATCTTATGTGCCATAAATGTTCGTTCTAGAAGAAACGAGAGATTAAATGACCTTTATCTATCAGTGGTTTGACAATAATAAGCCTAGTGGTTTTATATTTGTCGGTGCTGGCCGTAAGTACCAGACATGTATAGATATATATGAAAACACTTGACTGGAGCAGCATGATGTTTGATAGGGAATTCTGCTAGCTGAAGGGACTATGGACAGCTTGAACAAGAACTCTAAACTAAAACCACAAGCTCACCCCTCGCCTCTTAAAAGGTTCCCGGTAAAACCAAAAGGAGGGAAGGGAACGATTTAGGAAAGAAGATGGGTTACCCCATTTCTTTCAACCCAGCCAAAGTCACTAAAAAAATACACTTGAAGGGAACCAAAAAAAAAAAAAAAAATCGTGAACTACTCAGTAAAACTCTGAAAAAGTAGTGAGTGGTGAAAAATTAGAAGTACTTCGCATTGAAATTCCACTTCTCCTCCAAAACCACCCCCCTCCCGGCAGGTTGTCCCCCACAAACTTTGTGAAAAACCTCCTAACGAAAAAGGAAAACATATCCAAACAGTAGTTACATACAGCCGGTTTTAGCATGGCGCTTGCATTCCAGTAGAGCCATAAGACGTCTCCCAGTTTCGAGGAAAAAGGGTGAAAAAGGAAAACATATCCAAACAGTAGTTAGATCAGTTTTACATGGTCCTTGCATTGTAGAGCCATAACGACTCTGTAACGAGGCAAAGAAGGGAACAAGATCAGTTTTACATGTCTCAACTGCCTTTATAACAAAAGAAAACAAATTTATGTCTCATATGTACACATACTATCAACTTTTTTTGTAAACTCCATTTAAAGAAACCATGAGCAAAGTAATGCACAGAACAGACTATTGGAGCTTCACAACTATGCAGGATATGTCATCCTTACTTTTCCTAGAAAGCGCCTCCTCTATCAAATGTTCTGCTGCTGATTGAGCATCCTTACTGTGTTTAATACAATCAACTGCATCCTGGTTTGACATCACCTGCTCAAATATTGTGTAATGTTCAGAAATCCACCACTCTCAAGCGACTTCAAAATGTACATACGCAAAACAGAGAGTAGAACACAATCCCAGCTAAAACATGCAGGCATACCATTTTGCTCCTGAATGACCACAGAGACTTAATTTCATTACAATGCAAACTGGGGGAAATTCCATTTTCACTTCCTAAACTATGGCCTCGATCACAATATCCCTCCTAAAATATTAGACTTAAGCAGAAAATCCCCTAAACTGACAGGTCGGCTGCAATTTCCCCCTATGTCATACAATATCATATTCATTTAATAATCACATTATTACCTGATGAGTACTTAGTTAACTGTTATTCTTCTCCGATAACTTCATCAGCATGAAAATGTTGAATCCAAATATAATCAGAGTTGAGGAAAAACTAAGTTATAGGGGAACATTGATCAATCAGTCTCTTAAATCATTCTATGGTTTACGACAGAAGAATGGAGCTTGACCAAAAGTAAATTGAAACAACATGAAGCTTATTACGACTGCTATTAGCTGACCTTCCATATCCCATCACTAGCTAAAATAATGAGATCTGTACCATCATTGATCATCTCAACTGCCACATCAGGTTCCGAACTCAGGTGTAACTTCAGGCTCTTATCACCAAATGCCCTTGCTACAGCAAGCTGTCCATCAACACGTGGGACATCTCCTGCACGCATCAGAAATATAGCACTCAATTCAAAAACCAGTTCTTGTACGAAAAAAGCTATTTAAGAATCCCGTCTATGAGGTCAGGCAGTTAAACTAGAGATATTCTACAAATTCCATCTATCATAAATATGTGACAAACAGAATTCTAACGGAATTCTTTACATGAGAGGTGTTACTTTGGGAAAATACACTTGGTTCCAGCTGGACAGACCATCAAAATGTCACTCTCTAATTTCCTAGCCAAACTTCAAGCATAAACAGCTAAATCCATGAAAGAAAGATGATGTGCATTACACATGACACAACTGCAGAAGCCTGCATAAAATAACAAATATTAAGTGTCTAGGTCAAAAGACATTGGCGTCTAGAAAACTCAATGCTACTGCAACTGTCAAATGATTTCATCTCTGCAGCATGTACAGAAACACCTAACCACTGGTTGTAACAGATATGAGACACAGATAGTTGGGGCTTGTATATTTAATGATTTTAATCTTCACTAGATAACAACACAAAAGCTCTTCTCTACGATGTTCCTTCAGAAAGCTGACTACCTGGAAGGTTTGAAACAAAACCACCACGACTCTCAATGAAGCTTCTCTCCTTGCTTGGCTCATGATCAACAGATAGCTGTATGGCTTTACCATTTGTACGTATAACAGCTCTAGAATCTCCTACATTTGCTACTACGAGCTTTTCACCATTGATCAGGATTGCAGTTACGGCTGTTGACCCTCCTTTGCCCAATACTCGGGCTTTCTCCAATATTTCATCATCTGTTGCACGGTAAGCTCTCCTTAAAGCATTCTCTGTCGCAGTCCAGAAGTCATCCTGCTTGTAGCATATGAAAGTAAATATCATCAAAAGTTTGATAGAGATAACAACCATTGAAACAAAATAAAATTCTCAAGAATCATATGGAGAAAATAAAGCTGCATTCTTCTGGAGGAAATATGTATAACCTGCTTTAAAATATTGTCAAATAGGTGAATTTGCAAGTAGCTTGCAACGTCATGGCCTAAATGGCCATCAAATATTGCAAATAAGCCCAACTTGTTGTCACTGACTTGCTTGAATTCAGAAACTACATAATCTTCCATGGCATGATTCGATTTTCCCTTTACCATGTGAAAGCCATGAGTTATCTGCTTTGGCATTTTGCTTCTCCCTTTTCCTGTGTCAGAAGAACCACACACCACCTTCACCTGAAGAGAAGCAACCAATGAATCCATAAACAAGAGCAGATAAATAATGTAAGAATTTTGCAAAGATCCCATAGTGAAAATTAGGTTGTCATCATTTTATGTTGAAGGGTAAAAGAAACTAAATCTTAGACACTCCTTGAAATGTATGAGAGTTGCTAACATCAATAATACGTGCAACTTGTTAAGTCTAGAATCTAGACATGTTTTCATTATGAAATCTTAGCACCTCACATGTCATGATGCTAATATTTAGTTTCAGTTCGTCTACAGCATATAACTATGCAAACTTTAGATTTTCTACTGCCGTATGCACGGAAAGCTCTGGGACTTGTTTATTCAAAGTGAAAATGGCATAGGTATTGAATCATAGTACCCATGATGAAATGCCTAAAAGCTTCTGTTAACTATTTCCCCAAATGGGAACCTAGTACCTAAATTAAATCTCAAATGAAAAGTGACCAACATTATAGGTGTTGAGGCTTGCACATAATTTTACCTGCCTAATAAACTTTGATTATAAGAGGGCACAGAGTAAGTTGGCATCCAACAGAATTATGCTGAGATGGATATCAACTAAGGTTGTGTGGTAGGACAGAGCTCTTACTAGCAAATCCTGTGATTCGCGGAAGTGGACGTGCAGTGGACTACACATAAAAGGAAAATTCTGTTTTCCTAGAGTTTTCCTTTTTGAATCACCCTATTTGAATTATACATGTGGGATGGAGCGTAGACCGTCCCACAGTTATACAATAGACTTCACAATTCAAGAAGGAAAAGAAAAGCAAAAAACAAAGACAAAACATTCTAGATCAAGTTTTAGCTTCTCTATAACTTCGTCATCTTCTCATCATGACTTTTCTTCTTGAAAAAGAAAGCGAAACACTCACGAATCATTTTTTTGAGCGTACATAATTTCAGAATTTACTCATAATGTCCATTCTTTAGAATGATCAATCACCAATGACCCAATTCAGAAACTACCCGACCTATTTCACATTAATGACATAGCTCTTTTTTCTTCTGGGTACTATAAACAATGATATAGCTCTTAAACAAAGATAATGCGAAAAAACAAAAACTTCAAGTCCATGCCTTACTGTGCAATTGATCCTCATGTAAGCATCATTCAATCACTGCCATAAAAAACTAGAAAGCTACTTCGTTACAACAATCACTTTGGAAAGGCTAATGGCCAAAAGAAGGAAAGGAAAAAAAAAACTAACGAAAGAAAGAAAACTCCAAACTTAGAAGCGAAAAAATATTGAAGAACTACAGCTACAGCTCCATTAACTCAAACAAAATTAAATAAGACGACCAAAAAGAGCAGAGAAAGAAATGGAAGTTCACCGACTTTCATCTTGTGGATGATTTCTCTGCCAATCATGATATGCTTCTCTGTCAGCTGTGTTCAAAGACGTTCAGTAGAGAGAAGATTGAAACAGAGCAGAAGAGATATGTGTCGAGCAAAAGAGGGTTTGACTTTGGAAGGGGGGACGTGCGGGAGGATTAAACCCTTTTTTTTAATGGTCGGTAAGCCGCATTCTTTGAAAGACCACGCGCTTTTGTCGACGACCCTTCTTCTCAAGTTTTCCTTCATTTTCACTTTCTATTTGTTTCCTTTTTGGGCAAAACTATACTTTTACACGTGTCCAGTTCAGTATATAAAAGGAGGGTCCAACAGATTTTTCTCATTACAAAAAAGATTTCTATTTTTAACTTTCTGATATTGTCCATTTTTGAAATAGCTCTCTTATTATTTATTCGATTTTCCTGATTACTATGGGTGCAAATACTCATAATTTGGTCTATTGTTTCTAAAATAGAATCGTACATCGGGTAGTTTTAGGGTTATGTTCGTTTTGTAAAAATATTTTAGACTACAAGGAATGTAACAAATTCACAAAATGAAACATATAAAAAATCATACACAAAAACCAAAACATTTAACACAAACTCTAACAACTTTTCATATAGACTCTAATACATTTTTTTGAAAAAAAAAATTCTAACAAATATTCTCTCTTTATACTTTTTTACCGAAAAATTATGTTACTTTTTTTATTAAAAAATTACATCAAATCATCTCTCTCTACATTTTTTTACAAATTCTAATAAAAATTAAATATCTTAAAAACTTTTCTCCTAATTTTATACAAAAACTTATAAAACTCTCGTCTACGTAAATATTGACAATTATATAAAAAATCATAAAAAAACTTACAATTTTTTTAAAAACGAACATCTTTAAAGCCCTTTAGAAGAAGTAAGAAAATTTGTCGATATTGACTTGGAATACCACCCGAAATTCAATTCCCCGCAACTACCCTCACTACATAAATGGGATGTGTAGGGGACCCCTTGCATATGTCTCTAAGTTTTAACGTGTGTTTTCAAGCTAATCACAATACGCTCCCCACCTGCTTTAAGGTCTATCCTGAACGGGACGCAAGATGCATGGTTTCTTTCTTATATAAACAAAAAGCGAGAAAATTTTAAGAAGAACATTAATAATTTTTGTAGTTTTGCTTAATATATGGCTTATTGCACTCTTAATCTGCCACAAACTTTTTATTTGATCTCATATTAGGATAGGGCTACTAAAAGTGATGCCTTTAATGTCGGGTAGTAATAGAGAGGGTAAATTAAAAATATAATGATAGTTTGAGATTTTCATTTTCATTGTTCAACTTGTCCCATGAGAAGTTTGATAGCAACGTTGCTGTACTAGCTGTATTTCAAGGGTTGCTGGTAGGCAGCTGAGGCGGTCGCCTATGGCCCTCACCCCTATTAAAATAAAAATACAAATTCCACTATTAAAGCCCCCATAAAATTGTAATAGATGCTATAATTAGGTAGTAAATCAAAATTTTCCTTGACCATTAATAGCACATTTAGATTTGTGTGAATATAGATGCTCCTGATCGAGAGGTATTTCAGGATTCGTAGCATATATTACTTACCCCTGCTTCTTCTTTTTTTTTCTTCTAAATGTACTTACCCCTGCTTCACGGCTTAAGGATCTCGCTTGTGACAATTTTTCTCTCTCTCTCTCTCCTCTCTCTCTCTCCTTTTTTAGTAGTCTTAATAATGCTACGTGTTATCGATGGCAAAGGTTCATTAGTTGACGTGGAGTTGGGCACCACATAAACATGATCTGGCAGTAATGTTCTCTTAATTGATATATTTATATAATATTATAAACAGGATATTAAAGTATATTTTGTTAATTTTAATATAATTATAAATAAGATAGATTAACACCAAAAATTCAAGAATGTTCTATGTACTGTGTAACAGATGTAATTCAAATTTTGAGCATTTATTTAAAGAATATAAAAGTAGAAGACCATGTTGGTTGATTGAAAGAAATTTTCACATTATCAATGCATCCTGGTAAATCCATAATTTGAAAAATAAGATAATCAATAAAATATAACACATCTCCTGGCCATCGGTTTATTAGGATGGGGCAGAGTTTCGATGCCATAATGTTTAGGGGTGGGAGCAGGTGGGGGATTAACTCCCTTGAATAGTTTTTATTTCTTTTTGGGGCGCCCAGGCCTGCAGCAGTGATAGTAGCTCTATTGAGTCTTGGCACGTGGGACGAAGCCATGGGACTGAAGCCATGACCCCAGCTCGTCTTAAAATTAGGTCCGCTCTTAAATTATCAAAATAATCTCAAATTAGGATTTCAACTATCATTTTTGATACATTGAGTTTCCAAACTTTTAAAATCAATCAGTTTGCGTCTCGAAATAAAATTTAATGGTTAAATCGTAACACTTGGATAATTTATAACACGTGGCATGATTTTGACGGTTGAATTTTTTGTTAGGTGCAACTTGATAGTTCTAAGGTTGAATGTGTTAAAAGTGTTAACGAGGACCGCTGTTTGAAATTACTTTGGTAGTTTGGGAGCGCAAATTGACTTTTTTTCAAAAAAAAAAAAGGCAAAAAAGATTTTATTGTATTTTAAATTGTAATCTCCTCAAATTCTAATTTCTTCCTTGCATGCATGGCACACCATTAAATCTTTAGACCAAAGTACTAAAGTGGTAACTAACCCTAGATGAATTACATACAATTGTTGCGTGTACCATTAGTGCTTACTAACCCTAGATGAATTTGCATACAATTGTGGCATGAAGCCTAATGGTCCGTCAGGATAAGAATGGACCTGGAATTGATAGAGTATAATTTGATAGTTAATTTGGATCCCAACCATTGTTTTAAAATTCTATGTATGCGAGGGTTTTATCACATTAAAATTCAAATATTCACTTTGAGTGCTATTAATGTTATCTTTATTTTAAAAATAATATAAAGGATCAAAAATAAAATTAGACCTACAACTGAAACATTTAAAATTGATTTTTTTTTCTAGCTACTCGCACTACTTAACCATGCAATTGTAATAGCTGATTCAGGAGTTATTTTAGTGGACATATAAGAAAAAAAAAATCTGTCATACTCTTAAGAAACAAATTTGGGAAAAATACACTTCTCATCCACAAACTACCATAGGTTTTGCACTTTGCACTTTAAACTACCATTTTAACACATTGCACCCTCTAACTACCAATTTTTAGCACTTTGCACCCTTTATCAAATTTTCAGACTAAAATGACGATAATGCCCTTGACCCATTTTGCATATATTGAAGATATTGTTGTCAATTCATTAATTTCTCAAGGGTGTTATTGTCAAATGGAGGTGCAAAGTGTTTAATATTAGTAATTGGAGGGTGTAATGTGTCAAAGTGGGTAGTTTAGGGTGCAAAGTGTCTAACATTGGTAGTTTGAGGGTGCAATGTCTTAAAGATGGTAGTTTGGGGTGCAATGTGTCACTACTCCGGTAGTTTGTGGGTGAAAAGTGTATTTTCTCCAACAAATTTTGTTTAGTGCCCCTTTGGACTCACAATTGGTGAAATTATCTCCATTTTAGTTGTCTATTTCAAAGAAGCAAAAATTTAAAATCGGTCTCTATAAATAGTATTGGACCGTAATTATGAGGTTTTCAAAACCCTAAAATAAGTTAATAAATTGTTCGTCTTTAAAAAAATACGTCCGGACAGAATTGCACGTGATCATGGAACTTAATTTGAAGTAACATGCTGTGGGTCTACTGTGTAAGCTATGATTGATACATGGTATAATACGTCAAATAAAATTAAAAATGAAAAAATGGGTAAAATGGAATTTATAACCTTCTTTCTAAAGATTTTAAATTTCAAACTTTTTTTCTTTTCTTTTAGATTTTTCTTTGTTTCTGTGTTTCTAGATTTTTATTTATCTTGTTGTTTTTGAATTATTGTATACGGAAATTATTTTTCCCTTAAAACTAATACACTCATGATGTTATCCCCATCCTATACACCAGAGGAAAAATGAACAAAAAAAGGAACCTAACCTCCAATTATGAGATCATGCCTCAACCGATTCATTACTAGGGACACAATATTTTAATCCTACCTAAAACAAAGCTTTAGGCCTGCCGTACCCCAACTACGCCTTCTCCTCTATTCTTTTGTTTGCTTTTGTAGATACCTATGGAACAAGTACCTAGCATCATAGGCCTTAAACAATAGGAAATTATATTTATAGGCTCTGCCCGTACTATATATATATAT
The DNA here is from genome assembly GCA_003952965.2 of Morella rubra. NCBI lineage: Eukaryota > Viridiplantae > Streptophyta > Magnoliopsida > Fagales > Myricaceae > Morella > Morella rubra. The sequence continues at coordinate 14,899,927 of CM025854.1, forward strand.
ATATGTATGTATATTAAGAATCCACAGTACTGCAAGAGATAGAAGAGAACGCGGTGAGGAAAAAAAAGATGGCACTTACAGAAGCAAAGGTATTACAAGATGGCCAAACAAAACTTTGGAAACACACATTTTCCTTTGCAGTCTCAATGGCACTGAAATGTGCTGTGGATCTCCGCGTTGCTGATATCATAAACTCCCACGGTGTCCCAATCAGTTTGTCCCAAATAGCTGCCAAGATAGACTCGCCTTCGCCTAACATCCCCAACCTCGAACGCATAATGAGATTGCTTGTACGCAAAGAAATCTTCTCGGCTCATCAAAGGCCAAACAGTGAGGAAACTCTCTACGGGCTGACTGCCTCCTCAAGATGGTTTCTGCATGACTCTGAACTTAGTTTGGCTCCGTTCATATCACTGCAAAACAGTGAGTGGCTAATGGCTCCCTGGTACCGCCTTGCCCAATTTGTCAAGGAAAGTGTCCCTGGTGGTAGTACTGGGTTCAGCAAGTGCTATGGTTCTGAGATTTTTGACTTTGCCTCCAAAAACCATGAATTCAACAAGCTCTTCAATGCTGGAATGGAAAGCACAGCAACGGTCATGGTGGACGCCATCTTAACGGGATATAAAGATGGGTTCAGTTCCATTGGATCATTGGTGGATGTGGGGGGCGGAAACGGCCATATGATATCAAAAATTGTAAAAGCACATCCCCACATCAAAGGTATCAACTTCGATTTGCCACATGTTATCGCAGCGGCTCCAAAGCACAAAGGGGTCGCCAACGTTGGAGGTAACATCTTTGAGGCCATTCCTAAGGCTGATGCAATCTTCATGCAGGTAAATTGACCAAATGGAACCTTGTTCTATATAGAAAAACGATTTTGTTTGTCATTTAATTTGGATTTTTCGTATTTTTCTGTATATTTTTTCATTTATATTTATATAATTTACTTTAATAAAAATTAAATGACGTTGAGTCAACTATGTCTATTTTTCATCCAAATTAGAGGATGTTCGGTTAGAATGTTTTTTGAGAATTTTTAGTGTTTTGAGAATTTTTAGATAATGTTAACTTTATTGGAATGCGTGCTGCAGTTGTTTTTAGGTGATGTTAAAAAACATGTTCGGTTTTAGAATTCTAAGATTCAAAAGAATCCTAGAAAACAAAGAAAACGAACATCATCTAAGTTAGCGGTCAGGTTGAATCAGCTATTTCAACGTTTTTTCATCCAAATTAAGTTGGTAGCATGGATGATGAAAGGACCGGTTTAGGAATCAGTCCTTAACCCCAACGACCCATGAGGGAAAAAATTTATCTTACGGACTGATTTAGAAAAAGTTTAAACCAGACAAATGAATTTAATTATTTAACCTATCCTTCAATAGAAAAAGACAATGAATTTTACCCTCTTGCTACTTAATTAGAGCTAGCTAAAACTCACTTTAACTAACAATGAAGGTATAAATTTATGCACTTTCGCACCAAACAATATAATAGACTGAAAGTTTCAACTTCCTTTTCATGTAGAGAGTACTAGCTAGTTTCAACGATGAAGACAGCATCAAGGTTCTGAAGAATTGCCTAAAAGCGATACCAAAAGAGACTGGGAAGGTCGTTATCATTGATCCTCTTTTAGACCTGGAGAATGAGGGACCATTTGATGAGATGATCGCAGCACTTGATTTGTCAATGATGATGCTATGCAAGGGAGGACAAGAAAGGACTAAGTTGGAATGGCAAAAGATACTAGAAGCATCAGGCTTTCTCCTCAATAGGGTCATCAAGATTCCGGCTGTTCTGACCATTGTTGAGGCCTATCCGGCATGAAAACAAAGGATCCATGTGAAGCTCTATTAGTACTACTGCACCAAATAAGCTATATATGTTAGTGGTACGCACCAAATAAGGAATAAAACTAGCCAAATCATGGATTAATATCTTTTATTATTGATCTCTGTCTAAAATATTGCATATTGCAATTGGACCCTTTACTACTTAATGTGGCTCATATAAAATTTCGGACAACATGAACGCTCCTGCAATGACATCTACATATTATGTCCATCTCTTTCGACATTGCTCTGTGAAATTTGGACAGAAAATTGTATAGGATCCTAATCCCCAAACTATCACCTTCTTTGTCAAATAATAAAGGGCTGAGATTATTTTTTTCAAACTTTGAGGTAAAAAAAAAATGCCAGTCATTGTAATAACTTCCTAACTCTATGATCTTCCATTGTTAACAAATAGTGATAATTAAAGTCATCGTCTCCCTATTTTTTTAGCACAAGTCATCCATGCTGTTAGCTTGATTCCATTAATGTGATACTTCCATCCTGTTTATTTATTCAGTCTTCTTAGAATCTTAAGATTAGAAGGGAAACCGATCCTGGCTGTCGAGCCGGCAAAATTTTCATCTTGTTCTTTAGGCAAGAACGTAATATAACTATGAAGGATCGATCAAGTGCATACTTCGAGTTTCCTATATCATATAAATAACCAGGGGGGAAGCTTGGATATGTTTAGTTTTTTGGGAGGCCAAAATATTATATTCTAATTGTTGGGGCCCAATGTAAAAAATTTGAAACAAATAAAAGGTTAAATAAAAAAAAATTGGGAAGATTTGCTGACCATCATCTAAACTTAATTACTAATTGTTTGTACCATATATAATTACTACCTAACTCTAGGAAATTGTCTACCGTTTCTAGCATAAATGCACCTAACAATTTAAAAAACCATATCTAATACTAATTGCTAGCGTTTAACGTGATAAACTAATTTCTTAGTTAACACTACTTTAGCTAATAAGCTAGTCTATTCATTAAAAGTAATTAATACCTAATTAAAAATGCTTAACTGTAAATGCTAACATATAGGGATTCTACTGAGTTTGAGATTTTGGAGGAGAATGTGAGAGGTAGTTCGGGGCGTGGGTAGGGAGAAAAACTTAGGTGTTTTTCTTTTGTGTGTTTTGTAAGCTTTGTTGATGCGGCAATAACGTGGCGTAAGTGGCTAACTAGGCCGACGCTAACATGGCATTTGTGAGCTAACGCGTTTAGATTGGACACGTGGCGCAATTTGATTGAATTGACGTAACATTAATTTGACATGTCAGCATTTATCATTAATGGAGGGGACGAATGTCGATAAAGAGATCTATTTTTCTCGAAATCATTTTCTCAAGGAGCTAAATGGCTAATATCAGGGACTCAATTGCTACTTTCGAATACCTCATGAGCCGTAGGAGTAATTTCGCCCAAAAAAAACACATAAAAGCTTTTCTCTCAAAAAGCACGAAAACTACTCTCTCATTCTTTTTATCTTCTATTAACGTAAAATATTACTAACAATATTGTAATTGTTGTAATTTTTTCACAACAAAAGTGAATAAAATCAATATTATCAATTGAATAATATCTATTAAAAAATTTTGAATACACAACTTTGATAAATAGTTTTATATGTAAAAAAAATAATTTCTAATTAAAATTTACTAAAATTTTGTATTCAAATATAATATTTTGTATTTTTTTTTCTAGATATAATATTTTGTACTTCGTTACAAAAGATCCCACTTTTTAAGGTCCCGCCTGATGCCTTAATTATCATAGAGCCGCCCCAAAGATATGCATGTGCTTGATCTGCAGTCTCGATGAAGACTGAGGTCACAACGTGGATGTAAGCAAGGTGGCCTGCCCATTAGCATTGCACATGCCAGGCGCTGTGTTTCTTCGTAAACTTTACACTGTAAGTAGTTGTTCGTTTTGTAAAGATTTTTAGAGTTTTGATATAACTGTAAATATTTATATAAATTAGAGTTTTATAATTTTTTGTGTAAAAGTTTGGTGAAAATTTTAAAATATTAATTTTTGTTGGAGTTTGTAAAAGTGTAGAGAGAATGATTTGATGTAATTGTTTAATAAAAAAAGTATTGAGTTAAGTGAAAAAGTATGGAGAGAGAATATTTGTTATAATTTTTTTAAAAAAATATATTTGGAATTTATGTGAAAAGTTATTGGAGATTGTGTAAAAGGTATTGGTGTTTGTGTATGAATTTTTGAGATTTTGGATATTCGTTTTATACATTTGTTGAATCTATTGTATTCTAGAATATTTTTGCAAACGAACATGCTCTAAGTCTCTTTGTTACCTTGTAATGTAGTATATAGGGCTGTTCAGTGCCACTGACACCGGAACCGGTACCAGCACTAGGTTGTCGGTACCCGGCTTCACCGGTGCCCATGTCGGTTTGGGATTTTTGTAGAAACCCAGGGATAATCCCGAGTCCCGGTTTACCCGGCACCGATTTCCCAGTATCAGGGAAACCGAGATTTTTTTTTTTTTTTTTTTTTACTACAAAACAACATAGTTTCTCTTAATGAGAAACTACGTCGTTTCACTTATTCCCCCCCCCCCCCCCAATTTTTTTTTTTTTTTTTTTTCACCCCCCCCCCCCCCCCAATTTCTATTTTCCGGAAGTTCCTCCCCCCCCCCCATGCATGCCTCTCTCTCTCTCTCCGTCTCTCTCTGCGCACAGGCAACACAGCCCTTCGCCGACCACCACGCCTGCCGGCTGCCGCTCCTCCTTCGCCGACCACGATTCTTCCTCTTCTCCCTTCCTTCACGCGTGAATTTCTTCTGATCTCCTCTGCCATATCTCTCTCAAAGCTTGAGATTCATTTCGGTATGAAGTTAAAAATCAATGGTTTGTTGATTTTAATTTGTTCTATTGAAAGTATTGGGACATATATTATTGTTTAACTTGTTTTAATATGTTCCCCCTTTGTTTGCAATTTTAGGGTTTGAAATTCAATTTTGAGGTTTCATAGAAAAGAGAGAAAATGGAAGAAAATAGGGCTGAGATTTCTACTTACTCTGCTGGTAATTCCTATCAAAACTCTTCTCTAAAGTGAATGCTAGATTTTTTATGCGATTTCTATTAGTTAAGTGAATGCTGGATTTTTTTTTATCTAAGTTTGATGAATTTGTGGACGGCTGGAATTTTTGAATGCATTATATGTTTGTAAGTTTGTGTAATTTGTGAACTTGTAAATTAGTTTGTACGTTTGAATGCATTCATGTGTAACTTGTAAATTAGTTATTTTAATTTGTGAGCTTGTAATTTTTTGAATTCATGTGTAAGTTTTTTGTGAACTATTGAAATTTTTGAATACATTTGTGATTTGTACGTTTGCTTAATTTGTGAACTTGTGCATTTTTTAATTTGAAAGGCAGACAAATATGGTGCCCACATGTTTTTCTGTCTTCAAGCCAAGATATTTTTTAATTCTTCCACCATAAATCTTATAAAATGGCGGTCTTTATATTCAAGTTGTCACTAATATGGTGGCATGGTTGGTACCGGCTACTTATGAGATAGGATTTTATTAATATGTGATCAAATTCAAAGGAAAAAAATGAAAAAAATACATTGGGCCAAGTGCGTAAAATGCTAAAAAAAAGGCCCAATATGAATGTAGGATAACCGGAAACTGCCACCGCTAAGGCCGATTTTTGCCCTTAACAGTGTAGGTGTAGGTGGCCAATATTGAAAACCAGCATATCCGGTGTAGGTGCCGGTTTTGGCCAAAACCGACACCTACACCGGGGTTGAACAGCCCTAGTAGTATATAAGGATACCACTTAATTTAAAAGTTTAAATCTATAGGTTTAGACTCAACTATGTTATATTAATTAATCACTCAAACTTGTGGTTTCTTTTCAACGTGAGATAACTTTTTTTACCATCCCATGCATGTATATTTAACAATTTCCCTCAAACGTGTGAGTCTAACACCATATTGAGCTACTCTCCCTTCAGCGGAAGTATTTTATTTATTTTTTTATCCTCTCACACTTGTATATTTAACAAAATATTTAATATCTAAACGAACGGAGCCTAAAACATTATATTTAGAGTTAATTATAATTTACACCCATGTGGTTTGGGGATCCTGACACTTTGCACCCCGTTCTTTTAATTTTGAGACATTTCACCCATGTGGTTTGGGCTTATTTCGATTTGTACCCCGCAGTCTATTTATCCGTTATTTTAAACGAAAAAGTCAGTCATGTGTTCAGCACGTGGCTCGCTTGCTCATTTGCCTCGATATTCAAAAAAGGTTAATTACACTTTACACCAATGTGGTTTGAGAAATCTGACACTTTGTACTTTTTTTTTTTTTTTGAAATACTTTGCACCCACGTATTTTGCACGTAATTGACTTTTTCGTTCAGAATAACTAATAAATTGACAGGGATGCAAAGTGTTAAGATTCCTAAACAACGTGGGTGAATATCTCAAAATTAGAAGAACGGTATGTAAAGTGTGAAGGCTCTCCAAACTATGTGGATGCAAAGTGTAATTAACCCATATATATATATATATATATATATATATTATGAAGTTATTTTCCTGTGCTGGCCAAACACAGCAAACAACTAAAAAGGCATATTATGTTGCTCCGTGTGAATCTAGTCTTTTCGTTCAGTATGATGACTGATTTTTCGATCCACAAGAGTTCTTGGTTCCTCAAATTGAGATTCCTTATTTTGTCTTTTTAATTGGCGGAGTCAACGTTTTAAAAAAAATTACACATTCTAATTAACGAACAACACATACAAAAAATAAAAAGAAAAAAGAAAAAAAGAAGCAAAGATACCAAAATACAGATCACTATATTCATTTCTAATTTGTTGTTAAAACTGACTAACACATAAGTGGGTTTAAGACATTTAATGTTTATGGTACTAATTACTGGACAGTATGAGTCCTTTGCATCCAACTTTTGTTGAGTTTGATGGTCTAAAGTAGACAAAAAAATTAGAGCAAATCTAGATCCCTAAATCGCAGGCAGAACTATTGGGACAAAAAAAAAAAAACAAATGAGGAGAAGAACAGGTTCTTGCATAACGACAGCGTTTTAGGATGTCCGTACCGTGAAATATGACCGTTAGAAAGACACGCACCTCGATCTGTTGGCTTGGCACCGCCCCCAAATTCAAAAAATTTGACCGTTGGGGATCCTAACGTTATACTCCTCCAACTCATATCTCACTCCGTCGCGCTCTCATTAACCACAAAAGGAACTTCATCCTCTTCTTCTTCACCATTTTCTTCCCTAAGCACAGAAGAACCTTAAAGGCTCACAAAGCCTAAAGAGAGATCAACCATAATCGGGCGAACTTGTGGTCGTAAGTAAGTATATGGCGGAGGTGGTCGACGAACCGAATACGATGACAGCAGCAATGATGACGATGATAGACGAGGCGTACGAGTTCTCGGCGCCGCGGTTCTACGACTTCGTAAAGGAAGAGACCGAAGATGACGTCAGAAAGGCCGAGCTCTGGTTCGACTCCGCTCTCACCTACGCCCCTTCCCGTACGTAAACCCCTCCGCCTTCGTCTACTTCGTAATTGAGAAAAAATATAGCAATCGAGAATTTGTCTCTCGGTTCTACTCGGTTTTTGGTCTTGCTTAGGGGGAAAAAAACCGGTAGTTAAATGTAATCTCTTGGATTTTTAGGTTTTCTACTTTGATTTGACAGTAGATTTCTTCATTTATCCTCATTTGGTTTTGATTTTTAGTTAAATAGTGGACTTGGATTTCATCTCTCGTGTTAAAGTTCGTGCAATTTCAGGTTTTTGTAGCATTTTTGGCATCACTTGGGGTTTGAGATTTTCTTTCTTGATTTGAAATTAGTGTTCTGTGATAACTTGATCGAATTTTATGTCTTGCGGAAGTTGAAAGTTTAGGAAATGAGTTGCTGTTTGTGTACGGTACGTTCTTCGCGGGTCATCCCAGGGAAAATTGCTGAGCTCTGTTTGGACATTGGGAAAATAGAGCAAAAGAACCGAAATCAGATGTCTTGCAATCTTGGTGGAGCTCCCGTTAAAAACGCTGAATGTGATCAAGCGACATCCGCATTTTCTTCTTATTTTGTTCGGATGCGAACTTTTTTAAAAAAACAACGAAGGTTTAGGGTTAAAGAAAACTACGAGTAAAGACAGTAATTCTTAATGGTCTCTGTGTAACATCTTTCAATGTCTGTTGTTCGGAATGGAATGGCTAGAGGAAAATGAAACCGTGGCTGTTTCTCTTTGCACTAAAACTCTGCAGGTATACAATGTACGAATCCTATGTAACTGATCCACGTTAGGTGGCCAAGATGGTTGGCTTGCAGGATCGGATTTTTTAGGATTCCAAATGTCCAAGAATACAGCATTTCAAAGTATCCACCCGCTTCTTAGTGCCATATGGTTCATTCCATTCGTATTTTCCGTATAAGGTGGATAGGAAGGATTAGAAGATAGATTCCGCTATCTGAGCTCGAAACTCTGGCCCTTTGTGTCAATGAACTTGATCCTTTGGCATTTATGCTTATAGTTTATAACTTGTTCAAGATGTTTGATTTTTTTGCGTTTTACATTTGTGCAGCTTGCATGCCTAGAATCAGGACTGGTAGATCTTTTACAGTTGAGAGCCTATGCAACTTCAATGAAGCAGACCAAATTCAAAAGGTTGGGGGATCCTTTACATATTCTCATCCTCTTGTTTAAAACTTGACTTACTGGTCTGGCTTGCTGATATGATCAGCTATTTAATCTTTTTGCTCAGACCTCAGAGTCATCACATCCAAACACTTCTGATAATAACTCAGAAACTAAATCCCAAGGGGATCTTATGCCCACTGAAATCAAGGAACAAGAGAGGACACCCAGTGAGGGCAAAGAAGAAAACAACCCCAATGTGGTAAACTGTTAGAATTTCTTTAATCTCAAAAACAAAAATGTCGAACTTTCTCATTTGTCTTATTGCTAATTCAAGCATCTTCCAGGTTTCTGCTGATAAGGGCACAAGTAAAGTTGATAAAAGAGAGGGTGCATGCGCTCAAGAAAACAGAAGGTTTGTTTGCTCTAAATCAAGACTGGTCGTCTGTGTGTAGAATACAACATGCTGCTCCTGTGATCTTAGTCCCTAAATTGCGTCAACTCTTGGTGATTTTTAATTTTCAGGGTTTCTGCTGGAAGAGCCTCGTTCAATGAGAAAATAGACGTGAGTGATAACAAGTTGATTAGTAAATCCAGTGCTCAAGAAGGAACTAGTGCTTGCACACCTATGCCAACAATGAATTCTCAGAAGGGTAACCGGATGACTGATTCCAAGAAGCCCCAGACAACTAAAAAGAAGTCTAGTTTGGTTAGGAACCAATCAGCACTGAACCCTAAAAGTCAGCTGCAGTCATCACAAGCGAGAAGCATCAAACCATCATGTGTGGAAAGGTTGGTTATTTTATCATTTAGTAACTTATTTGTGTTGAAATCTGTTAGAAGAATAATAATATAATTCAATTCTGCTGCTCCAAATATATAGTGACCCGGATGTGAAAAACTCTGACAATTTTGCACTAGAGAACCAGGCCATTAAGCGGCAGAAGTTGGAAGCAGGAAGAACAAGACAGGTGAATTTTAGGAATTCTCTTTGCACAACTATTGCTGCTATCGTGCTTTGTTATTATATGACACTTTCCTTATTTTTTTTCCCCTTAACATTTCAGATACTTAATGTCAAACCTCAACATTTGCCTCACAAATCAAAACTGGGTCTTACTAGTGGTACTTCCAGCTTATGCTCTTCAGCGGCTAATAAAACTAACAAAGAGGACAGAAAGGTATGTTTTATTACAAAATCCTTTGAAATTATTCAAATCCTCATGTTTTCAATAGAGGAACTATTTCATTGTGAGTCCTTTTAATTATAATTGTGACTCCTTTAAAAAAAGGTTTACGTACGGGAACCAGCCACACAATTTGTTTCAATGGCAGAAATGATGAAGAAGTTCCATTCAAGTACCAGAGACTTGTCGCTGCCCCACACTAGTAGTTCTTTTTCACACGTAAATGAGTCCATCCACTTCAACAGATTTCTACTTCTCTAGTTGCCTGCATTTCCTGTTTTATATATGTTACTCCTCTTGAACTAAATTTCGGTTGATGCTGCTTCTACTATCCAGATGAAGCCTAAACTCACATTGACAAGGCCTAAGGACCCTGAATTTGAAACAGCTCAACGGGTTCGCTCAGTCAGAGTAAAAAGTGCTGCTGAGATTGAAGAAGAAATGATGGCCAAAATTCCAAAGTTCAAAGCTCGACCACTGAACAAAAAGGTAAAATGTCTAATGTTTCGTTATTCCCAATTATCTCCCTTTGATATCGTCAATATGTTACTTGTTGCAGTTTCTTTCTTTTTAATTACTTTTTCTCTTTTTCATCTTACAGATTCTCGAAGCTCCAACTTTACCTTCAATACCAAGAAGTACACCACGGCCACCAGAATTTCAGGTAAACTAAACTGAGGAATGAAAATGTTGAAGAAAGAGAGACGCCATTGATGGTTGTGGACTAATATTCCTAGTTGCTGCAGGAATTCCATTTGGAAACAATGGCAAGGGCCAATCAAAATGCAGAAGCAGCTTCTGTAGCTTCAACAGAATTTTCCCATCAGGTTTGGTTTAGGGAGTTCTGACAGTTTTTTTCAAATTACTTTCTATTATTAGTGATTTTGGTTGCATCTCAGACTCTTGTTCATTACAGAATAATCCACGGAAGCCTCATCTGACTACACCCAAAACGCCTGTACTACAAACATCCTTGAGGGCCCGTCCCCCGAGGGTGAAAAGCTCTTTTGAAGTTGAACAAGAGGAGCTTGATAAAATACCTAAATTTAGGGCAAGGCCTTTGAATAAGAAGGTAACTCCACGCACATATTGCCATGGACAATCATATTGGTCAAACTACATACTTAGTATCCCTAAAGAAAGAATGATGCATCTTTTATGTAGATCTTTGAAAGCAAAGGGGATTTGGGAATTTTCTGCAATGCAAAGAAACATGTAACCATACCTCAAGAATTTCATTTTGCAACGGATGAGAGGATCCCACCACCTGCTGCTGTTTTTGATTTGTTTGACAAGGTAATCTATTAAACGAAGTGTATCTTTCATTTTCTATTCCTGATCTTTAAAAAGTGATAAGAGTCAGATGATGAAGAAGAAGAAGAATATTGGCATTTGCAGTTAGTCATTGTTCCCTTTTTGCAGCTTTCTTTGTCTTCAGAACCCCACCAAGACAATCCAATTCCGAGAAACACTACTCCGAATCCATTCCATCTTCACACAGAGGTGTGCCATCAATGAGACATTTGAATTCAGAGCCATGTTGAGTCTAGAACCAACTTTTTTTTTGCTTTCTGCTATTAGGAAAGAGGAGCCGAGAAAGAGAGGAGATTCTTTATGGAACTCATGCAGAAGCAGTTGGAAGATGAAAGAGCTAGGGTTCCCAAGGCTCACCCGTATCCCTATACCACTGACTATCCTGTGGTACAGAAATTAATTAATTAATTTCTAATTTCAACTATATAATGATGAAGATGGCTCCACGATGACTATCATGTTATAATTCATATATGCAGATTCCACCAAAGCCAGAGCCCAAGCAATGCACAAAACCAGAGCCTTTCCAATTGGAAAGTCTGGTGAGACATGAGGAGGAAATGCAGAGGGAAATGGAGGAGAGGAAAAGGATGGAGAAAGAAGAAGCCCAGATGAAAACTTTTAAGGCCCGACCAATTTTGAAAGAGTAAGAAGCAATTCGACACCTTTCTTGCATTTGTTTAGCTTAGGGGAAAGATAAGCAAATCATTCAATTTTTCATGGCCGTCTCACGCAGGGACCCTATTCCAGTTCCAGAGAAAGTGCGTAAACCCCTCACTCAGGTTCAGGAATTTAACCTTCAGGTAGACCATCGAGCTGTGGATAGAGCAGAGTTTGATCAGAAGGTAAATAAACTAACTAATTAGTGAACTCAAAATTACCCTTGAAAGACAGTTCTTCAGTACGATTTAAGAACCTTTATCTACAGATTAAGGAGAAAGAAACTGTGTATAAGCGATACAGGGAAGAGAGCGAGGCAGCACGGATGGTAGGGATAAATAGCATATTGTTTCTTTTTGTCCCCCTTGTTTTGTCTATATGATAAGCTCAAGTTGATTGAACTTTTCCAGATGGAGGAAGAGAAGGCCTTGAAACAATTGAGAAGGACGTTGGTTCCCCATGCAAGACCAGTGCCTAATTTTGGACATCCTTTTTGGCCCCAGAAGTACCTACTTTTCTGTTATTTCTTTCATTTTTTTTTTCTTTCCTCTTTCATGGACAGCCTTCTTGATAAATCAGTATGTTACCCGATGTACAGGTCTTCAAAGGAAACAACAAAAGCAAAATCACCAAATTTGCGAGTGCTCCAGAGAAAAGAAAGGCGAAAAGTGGTCAGATCTGTGGCTGCTGCAGTTTCGAGTGCCGCTGCTCTGATGAGATGATGATGGTCTTCTAGTATCTTTGATGCACGGGTGATCGTCTAGTAGCGTTCAAGAACTCTTGAACCCCTGTATCAAGGGCTGTACAACATTTGTGCGACCCACCCAACATGTATTCCTGCATAGTAGACAGTGGAGAAATACCTTAGAAATAAAAGAAAAAACCGATATCCGATTGAAGTAGGCAAATTCCATTCAAACCTTTCTTCATCGCTATTCTTTGTTTGTAAAATAGGGTTTTGTACGTCTTGTTCAAGTTTCATATTTCTCTCCGAGAGAATAACATACGAATTATCTAATAGAGTAACCTTTTTTCTTCTGACTATAGTTTTGGTCCATATTTATTGGTTGGTGTATGCCCTATTATTAAAAGCAAAATCGCCACCCTATTATTGAGATACCAAGAAAATAGTTTAGTTTCTGGCGTTAGGGAAAAAAGAAAAAAACAGTAATGGGAGTTTTGTACGTCTTGTTCAAGTTCCATATTTCTCTTCGAGGGAATATACGAATTATCTAATAGAGTAACCTTTTTTTCTTCTGACTACAGTTCAAGTTCCATATTTCTCTCCGAGGGAATATACAAATTATCTAATAGAGTGACCTTTTTTCTTCTGACTACAGTTTTAATCCATATATATTGGTTGGCGTATACCCTATTATTAAAAGCAAAATCGCCACTCTATTATTGAGACACCACGAAAATAGTTTGGTTTCTGGCGTTAGGGAAAAAAGAAAAAAACAGTAACGGCAAAATGGGAAATATCTAATAGAGTAACCTTTTTTCTTCTGACTACAGTTTTGGTCCATATTTATTGGTTGGTGTATACCCTATTATTAAAAGCAAAATCGCCACCCTATTATTGAGACACCAAAAAAATAGTTTGGTTTCTGGCGTTAGGGAAAAAAGGAAAAAGTAGCGGCATAGTTTGGTTTTTGGCGTTAGGGAAAAAAGAAAAAAACAATAACGGCAAAATGGGAAATATCTAATAGAGTAATCTTTTTTCTTCTGACTACAGTTTTGGTCCATATTTATTGGTTGGCGTATACCCTATTATTAAAAGCAAAATCGCCACCCTATTATTGAGACACCAAGAAAATAGTTTGATTTCTGGTAGTTTGGTTTCTGGCGTTAGGGAAAAAAAGGAAAAAGTAGCGGCATAATTTGGTTTTTGGCGTTAGGGAAAAAAGGAAAAAAAGTAACGGCAAAATGAGAAATATCTAATAGAGTAATCTTTTTTCTTCTGACTACAGTTTTGGTCCATATTTATTGGTTGGCGTATATCCTATTATTAAAAGCAAAATCGCCACCCTATTATTGAGACACCAAGAAAATAATTTAGTTCCAGGCGTTAGGGAAAAATAGCGGCAAAATTATCAAGAGAATTCTGTTTATTTTCTTTTTACGAATATCTTGGTCGCACCCTAACGTTTTTGTAGGCTATATTAAGAAGAAAAGTTTCTTCTATTTTGCCCATGTGGGATACGAAGCAGCTGAGCAGATTCAAAATATGGGCACACTAATCTGGTGAAAACCTTCGTAGCGATTAGTAATATGGTGCTAGACAGAGGGGACATTTGATTGCTTCTACTTGAATCTGGTTTGACGCTGCTGCATGATGATTTTAGTCGGTGTTGCCACAGAAAGCTTTGATTACGAGGCCTTTGCATTGAGAAATTTGAAGAACATCATCCATGGGAGAATCTTTAAAAACAGCATTCAATATACAGACTGGTTGTTCTATGCTGGTCCAATTTGTGAACAAATTTGTTTCCAACTGAACACAGGAGAAGATTCTAATCTTTCAGATTTGAGAAGTCTTGCATGCATAATTTCAGTTCTTTTTTTTTTTCTTTTTAAGTTTTGTGGTTTCTCAGTTCTATGTTCCTATGCACCACCTGTGTAACTCTATTTGGGAAATGTTTCGCAAATCTAAAGCTAGTTTCTTTCAACTGTACAAAAAGTTTCCTCATAGGAACCAACCTCTTTTTCTCTTTTGTCCGGAGTTGGTACGTGCTCTTCAACTGCCGTCAATAGAGTTCTATGTGGCTTCTCTCTCCAACTGGTCCGGCTTTGTCAGCAGGCCCCTTTCTGCTTGTTGTTTCAACCTTGTCTTGGTGTTGTTGCAGATGATCTTTGCAATCTCTCTTTAAGATTGTATCTTGCAACTGCTTTTCACGGCGGCCCTGCTTTAGGGCTTGACCAAGGTTTTTTTTTTTTTATTTTATTTTCTGTTTGTGGTGGCTGAACAGAGTGTTTGTAGGGGCTCCCCACCCACCTCTGTTGTACTGCACTTTTGATCAATGAAATATACGCTTGCTTAAAAACAAAAATCTCCCGAAACAAGTAGGAATTCTCTAGTGGTTTAGAGTGTTTTTTTTTTTCTTAAAGAAAAGGGTCTAAAGTTTTCCCCCTTTCTTTGGGACCCAATATTTTTGTCTATTAAAACAATTGAGTAACATGGAACAAGAAGAAAATTTGAAAAAAAAAACAATTTTTTCCCCTAAAGTGAGACGTTAGGAAAACTTAACAGAACAGATTAACTTCAGAAGCCCAACTCCCACTCCACTTGAAGAAATCATTACCCAGAGTACGTCTCAAGATTCTCAATGGGCCTCACCTCGGACACAAAAGATTCTTGGATTTAGGTCAAATCTGGAGCTTCGATTAATAATAAGCCTTCTGCAGTCTGGGCTTTATCTTATTTCACTAATCCACATTCAAGGCAATTCGTTTGTAAAGAGCTGCTCGAAAGGAACCACTCCCCAACCTGAACACAAAATAAACACAGCATATACTGTACTTTTACACAATCTACCAAGGTGACGTGAAGGACTTCAGAGCATAAACAACTTGGTGCATTTTATGTCTGGTGCTAGACATAGCAAAAACCTCAAGATCTATCCATAAAAGGACTTATTCTCACCCCCCATATAGAGGTTAGAGAAGAGCTCACCTGTCTGAACCCATTCAGAAAGGTTGAATTTCATTCAATGAAATGCTAATGCGAAACGCATTTAAATTGGCATAGACAGCTTATCATGTTAGCTGCTTACAACTCTAAAAGGTCCAGCATGTGTCACAATGCAATAAATTCCAACTTTTTCTCTTCTCATGTGTTTGTTCACACACACAGAGAGAGAGAGAGAGAGAAATGGAATCAGCCCGAGTGAGAAATATGTGCAGTATGAGGATTAAAAGTAGACTGTCTTGTTATGCCTACACCCTTTACAACAAGGTACAAAAATGGGGTCAAGTGCACCTTTTTTAGTTTTATTTTTGAAGGCTGGAGTGCACTTTCATGGAGTAACCACAAAAAGGCAAAATTTTCAATCACTGGATCATGTGCTTCCAAAATATCTTGCACCCCTAAGTTCTACCACACAAAAACACTGGCCATTAATCATGCTTGGATATCCCATGCGGGACCGACCTGCACCTAATATATGTCCCACATGGACCCCTAGGTCATGAGTGATTAAATATCTTTCGGTTTAGCATGGGATATGGATTCTTTAACAAGTAGACTTTTCAACTGGTTTGCCGTCAACAAATCAGAATTTATTGATCAGGCAACTGGGAAGGTCCAGATTGCATAGTTACAATTTATACCTCAACAAGGATCTGGAAATAGATTAATAACCCAACCAGCTACAAGATCACAAGAATTCATTCCGATCCTGTCATCGAGGAGATCTAATTGTGCTTCTGGGCTAGTGTACCAAATGGAAGGCAAATATGTTAACAGTATCCAGTTACTAAAAGTGGTACACGCAAAATGCATACGCATTCCAAATCATAATAGTCCACAAAAATCAAATATATAAGAAACAGCCCTAATAAAGGGCTGCGGAAGTACATGCAAATCATACTCTAATCTTGCAACAAGTAGAAACTCAAGCGCATAAATAGTAGTAATTCTAGCACCATGAGTGGAAGTCCCCAAGCCAATGGCATTTATCCTTGATCTGATTAATATCCTCAAACAAGCACATGGTAGAGAGAAACACAATAAATTGCCATTACATCCTATGACAGAAGAGAGAGAGCACGCTCGGGGAGCAGGCAGTTGGATCTTATCTGATCTGGAAATGCTTGTAAGTGGAGTTCTCGTGAATGGATATCTGAATTCTTCCCCTATCATCGACCTGCCCACAAGCAATATCCTTCAACTGAGTACCTGCTCCTTTGCGGCTTGAGCCTTCTGCATGGGACTCCGCAGAGTTCTTCCTTCGCCGTTCATTATGCCCAGCCAAACGCCTGCGGCAACTTCTCTTGGTGTCATCAAATTCTGATAGCTCATGAAATCTGCACCAAGACAATCCCAGTTATAACATATAATTGAATCAGTACAGAAAAGAAAAGAAAATCTCTTGGTATGGGCCTAAATGCTCTTAGATATAGGAAGAGAGAGGCAGCTTATCCCATAATTGCACCGGAATTAGGATATAATAGCATTTTTCATTGTGTGCTGTGTGCAGGTGAAAGAGAGGGTGGACATTAGATAAAACACAAAACAGGATATTCGATTCTGTCTTTACACAAAAAGTGCTATTCTTATGCAGAAATGCGGGCATTAATAAACTCTAATGCTTAATATGACCAAAAACACTAGACCATGGAATCATCTTGACATCGAGAACATAAAGACTACAGGAAAAGCATGATTTAATGATCATATTTCACGCAGTTTCAAACACTTTTGGAGTTTAAAATAATGTCACATTTCATATCCTGTTGCAATGCATTAGCTTTAGGTCCCATAAGAAAGAGTAAAATAATATTATTTCTAGATTGAAATGAAAATTTTGCTCCCTTCAATATAAAATTGAAATAGACGTACATACCAGCACCCATATACTCTAAAATTAGATATTTTTGCATGCTTTTATCTACCGATTGTGTAATAGAACTCAGAGAGATCAAAATAGGAAATTTGATAGGAACTGTACCACTCACAACTAAACTAAGTGATCAACGAAGGCTCAAGTTCCAAATTTGCTGGGCTTACTCAAAATTGCCTTAAAATGTTAATTCAAAAGTTAGATATAATGGTCCTATGATTCGTACAAAACAAACAAACAAAAAGACACGCTGCATTTGGCAGTATGGAATTGGAGCTCTGGAGTTGGAATTGGGATGGTTGCGAGGTCAGTACATGCTATTTTTCCACAGGCGAGGCCTCCAATTCTGCTTCCAAAATCACCAATTCCACCTTAAGTTTGTGCCACAGAATAGAAATATGGGTAGCAGAGAGCAGTCAACTACAATTCTAACCCAACTCCTCAAGAGTCACCCAGTTGGGTAACAGTAAGCCGACCCATAAAGGAATTGACTAACAACAAAGACAGGACACTGTGAATTCACCATAACATCAAAACTGAAAATGCCATAAAAACCCAAAACTGAACCTCCCCAACCTGCTACATTGCTGACAAAACCTTTGCCTAATCCCGCCCACAAGCACAACCTGAGCCTTAGCATGATGCTCACACACCTTATGCCTCCTGTGGTACTGCTTAGCGTCAGCCAGATCAGCCGTGCACTTCTCGGCCTGACAACACCTCAGCCCGCTTCCACCTTTCCTTCCGAGCCCACCACCGCCAACCACCCCCCCTTTCTTCCTCTTCTCCTCCTCCACACCCTCCAATTCCTCATCAGACTCGTCCACCGCCTCCTGCTTCACCACCCTCTGCTGCTTCTCCATCTTCTGGCAATTCCCATCAACCTTTCCCGTATTCATGGTCCAAGAGAAATGTCAAAGAAGAAAGGTACGAAGTTGGAAAGTTGGAAGAAGGTATTAATCAGTTGGGGTGCGGGGTGGGACTGAATTATAGTTGGATAGGAAAGGAGAAAGGTGACAAAGAGTGGTTGTGAGCGAGGGAATAAGGACCACACGGGCGTCGTACTGATGGTGGAGCTACATGTTTTCTTTTTCTTTTTCTTTTTCTCCTGAGTTGCTGTTGTTGTTGCTGGGTCGGGCTGTCAGAATGCTTGTTTGGTCGTACATGGGGGAGGTGGTGACGAGAGAATGTCAAAAGCAGACACACGCACCCTCGTACACCCACGTAGCCACGCTCTGCTTCTTTTCCGCCATCTGCGCCCTTTTTTCTTCTTTTTCTCTGTGCGTTCACACTACTCTCTTTACACCCGGGCTGTGACACTGAGAGAGTCTCCGCGTGAGTGGTGGTCCCCACATCTGGTTAAAGCGAAGTCTCTGCGTGTGCGCGTGTGTGTGGTAGGGAAGACTGAAGAGGACTGGTGGCGGAAAAAGCTTGGGGGTGTACTGAAGGGTCTGCGGTTTAGTGAGTTGGAAGCAGGAGATTGGTGGTTACGAGTTCAGTTTGACTTTTGGTAGAGGTTGCCCAATAGAAAATCGAAACGTTTGCGGGTTCATTGACGTTGATGCTGGTGAGATGTTGATAGGGGAGGTTGGCTCTGTCCTGTAAGCGCTGTGTAATGGGTGTGGTACGATTCCCATTTACAGTGGTTGAGTGGTAGGGACGGCAGTTTGTGGGCGACCCAGTGAGCATCCGGCCCGGAACGGTACGGGAGAGAGTTTCAAGTAATTTTTCTTTTTTTCTTTTTTGTGGTTTCAAGGCATTTGGGGAGAAAAGTCAAATTCATTCCGGGATGCTCGTTTAGTCGTCTAAAATAATTCACGGGAGTGATACGCCAAGTAATTTTTAAGGCTCACGAAATCTCAAACTGCTCCTCAGCATAATTTTCTTCAAGTAGTTTTGTGGAATATTATTGTACTAATGCAACATTTTCTTATCATACACCTGCACTAAACAGCAAAGTCATACGTAGATGTCTGACATTGATTATACCATAAGGAACTTACCATCCAGATATAAACGTCAATTGACAAAAAGAACTATATTTTCATAATAATATTCTGTATGGATTACTTTAGAACGAAAAATATTCGAGGAACAATTTGACATTACAAAATACTTTAGAGATCAATAGAGTAATTAAGCCTACTTTTAAAATTTCTCATATGAGTGAGATTAATCTTACCACTTTAAATTTTTTTGTCAAAAAGGTGAGGCACCTTGATTATCCTCAATTAAAATCCTATTCAGATCTTAATTACATAAGCTGATATTGGTTTTAAGAATCGTGCTTCAAAAATTTTAGTTTAATGATCCTATGTTTTGACATGCGTTCAAATGGAGACAATTTTTTTTTTTATTTAATATGCGAAAGAAGATGTTGATGTGAAGAAATATCAGCTGATGTGGTAAATAGTAAATACGTGTACTCACATGTGTAAATCAAAAATAAAATTTAAAGAAATAATAAAGAGAAAAACCTTTGAAATCCAAACTAAGAAAAAACGACAAAAGGACAGAACTTATTTTTTTAAGAACAAAACCACATCCACACCTATCCAATCCACCAAAGCTCTAATCACATATACGATTTGACTTCAAAAGGATTAGTTAATTTAGTTTTTGAAAACTCCTTAAAATTATTATTAAATACAGCTCAACTTGTAAGATCTCAATGTAAAACTTTACCCTTATAAAATTTATCTCTCATCCCTTTTGTTCTCTTACTCCATGCGAAATTCGTGGTATATCACATTACTTTCCCAATATACGCAGTTGAGGATGAGTTCCCTAAACAACATGTTGGGGGAGAAGGCCAACCATGAGAGCTAGGGATTCTTCGGGATCATGTTGTGGAGATGGCCTCCTCCCTTGCATGTGGGGACCAGGACGAGATAAATCCTCCCACATACTTAGTGAGAGAGATCGCTTGTGAAAGGGAGGTCCCCTCTATTGGGTAGAGAGATTATCCTACTCTGAGTGCACATGTTAATGATTTTTTTATAATTTTTTAATGTGTTTCCAAAATTGTTATTATTTATTTAATTTCAATTTGAGATTTTATAGGTAGAGTGCGCCTATTTATCCATGTCAATAACTTCAGTGTTTTCCTTTCTATATTAGATGGAACTAGAAAATTAATTACATCACTAATGAGTAAAAAAAAATACAAAGTGGTTGACAAAGGGTGGTTAAAAATCGACCATACTTAAATAGAAGAACAAATTACAATTTTCCTCCTCAAATTACCACTTGATTCTCAAAAACTGTAATAAATTTTAACTAGTTACAACTCACCCCACAAACTATGCTTCACGTTGCGATTCCATTTCTCAACCCTCTAGAGCCGTTATGTCGAACAGTTTTCTTCTCACGTTAATGCACTTGACCTCCTCTTTACCTGAAAAATAAATTTGATCACATCCATTCTAAAATAGTCATCTTTTTTAATAAAAGAAAAATCAGCAAACTATATACTATTTCTTGCGTCTACAAATTGTTATAAGCATCGTAGAAGGTTAGAGAAAGCTCAAACGAGAGAAATTTTTTGCTTTCACATAAAGAAAAGGTCAAACGAAAATTGTTGAACATAACTGCTCCAACAGGTTGGGAAATGAAATCGCAATGAGAAATATAGTTTAGGGTAAGTTGTAACGAGTTAAAATTTGTAGGGATATTTAAGATTAGGTGGTAGTTTAAGGGGGAGAATTGTAAAAAGGAGAAGCAATGTGATGAGGGGAAAAAATCAAAGCTAAAGCAATGTGACGAGGAGAAAAAAAATATTATTTCACTAATGAATTCCTTTTTTTTTAAAGTAAAAATGATAGAAAACACAAAAAAAAAAAAAAAAAAACCTCTTCTCTAACACAAATGAAGATATCAATTTTTATATCTTCATGTGCTAGTCATTTAGAACATTAAATGCTTTGGTATTATTTATTCAGTTCAATTATAACTACAATCTCTGTGGTATTGACTTTTAACACATTAGTTCCTGAGGTATAATTTTGAACGGGACAGTCCTTGTGATTTGTTTTTTTAGACATACAAGTCTTTTTGTGCATAAAAATTAGCCAACTAATGGAAGCCTGACACGGGTTAGGGTCGAGATATCCATTTTTGAGGTCGGATAGCGTAACCTGGACCCTATCTCTGTTAGTGGACTAACTTTTGATAGACGAAAGGACCTGTATGTCTAAAAAATGAACCACAAGGACATCCCCATTTAAAGTTGTACCTCAAGGATTGATGTGTTAAAAGTTGATATCACAAAAACTGTATCAGTAATTAAGCCTATTTAGTCCAACATATTCTCTAAATTTCAGAGGATAATCATTAAATTCCAACCGTCATTTTCCGTTTTATTTTTTTTAGAGAAAAGGAATTTAACTTCAAAAAACATGTTCTATTAACCATAAGAATTTAGATAAAGACCCTTTACAATTTTTTGTTTCAATGTCTATAAGACTCGGACAATGTGTAACCTACAGTATTAAATATGCATTTAACATATGTTGTTTTTGTCTCTCTTTGAGTTACACAATATACTTTGAATAGAAAATTTTATAGGATAATCCATTATATGGTAAAATTAATGGCATTCAATATTATTGAGTCAAGATATTGATTGGTATCCTACTGACGGTCTAAAACAAAAATATTCTTTGACTTAGTCATAGAGGATTGATGATATGTTCTTAACATGACTTTCTCTCTCTGTAGAGAGAAAACCCTAGCCACACCCATTTATTCCCACCCCTCCAGATCTAGTTGGTTCAGGAAGAGGGAAGGAGCCCCGGCTCCTCCCTCCCTCCTCCTTCTCCTCCTTCCTCTTTCCCATCTCCTTTCACATTTTCCAACTTCTCTCCTCCCTTGTCTTATTTCTTTCGACCTTGTTTTTGTTTTCTTTGTTCTCCTTTTGCGAGAACGACGATGCTAGATCTGGCATCTTTTGTTTCAGCCTTTTTTCTCTTCAATAAAAAATGGTAGGTTTTCTTTTCTTTTCTTAGCTGGCTTTTTTGTAAAGGCACAAGTACACAACAAACAAACCTGCATAAACCTTTCAAGTCTAAAGATATAATAAACTAATTGTGTTGAATACCTTCTCAACATCAATGATCACTTCTGGAAGGTATTCATATTTAATCTTGTTGAATGCATATACTCTTACAATGCATCAACTCGTCTATTTAAGGTCACTACCTCAATGACGGAGTTAATCATCTTATTTAATAGAGGCACAACGAGTATAAACATATTTGTACATAAATATGTACCTCGGTCTAGAACAACTGTCAAGTGAACAAGGAATTGAGAAGTCATACTCTCCGCCTTTTGATTCATTAATCATCGCATGACTTTTCTACAATTTCACTTAACAATATAACTATGTAACATCTCATGTTACAACATTATACCCAATAAGTAATAAATACATGTGACAATAAAAATAAATAATTATCTCATAATTATTCTAATAATTGGTTTTGAGGGCATATTTCCAACATCTCCTACTTGCACTCAAAACCATTTATCTGGGTATCTTATACCTATACAGACTTTAAATATGTCTCAAACATTTTTGAGTCAGCAATTCGGTGAAAAGGGATCCGCAATGTACTAGGTTGACAATACACCAACCATCATGACATTACTCTGATTCACCATATCATGTATCTTCTTTCTATGTACTTTGCTTTCAGTGATGGAGTCAGCAGTGGTATTCTACTTACAACTCTTGCAACTCCATGCACATTTACCCAATGTATACACACAAGTTCAAAATTGATCAATTATCAATAACAACTAAACTTATGCATCTTTAGACGGTTCGCAAATTCTCAATTATGAACACCAGAAAATAGTGTTTAATACTTCTCAAGTATTTGAGAATATGCTTCACCGCTGTCTAGCTATAGAGCCCATGTCAAATTATTATATATTTACAATGCTGACTGCAAGACTAATATCTAGCCTTATCTCTCTCCTATTGGAGAGATGAATACTATACCCAAAGGATAAAATCCTTGGTATTTTGTAAATCATTGCCAATATTTGTCAATGTAGTCCCAAAAATTTTTCTCTCGTTTTTCAAACAATTTGGCTCTAAGAACGCAGAACACTTCCAAAGGTCTTTGACTTGAAAAATATGGTTTGTGAACATCTTTTTCATTGATGACATCGCCCCGACGTCATTCCCATATGTAGCATATTACTGACATAAAGAACTATAAACACTGCTAAACTCCCAGTGACTTCTTGTCAATACAAGGTTCATCCATATTTCATGAGAAATCAAACGATTTAATCATCTCATCTAAATGGATTCTCAGCTAACGCTCCTAAGTTCTAAACTCATTAGTAGGTTCAGTAACATCTCTTTTCTATTGATCTCATCTGCCTTAACTATTGGCTTAGCTGACTATGTCATCAAGAACTGTCACGCTTTCAATTTCATTTAGGCCATACTCCTTTTAAAATATAATTTTCCTTCTAATAATCACCTTTCGTTCACTTGGGTTTATAAAAAAATACCCAACAAACCATTTTTGGATAACCTACAAATAATTTTTGATTTCAGCTTCTTCATATCAAATTCTTTGATGCGAGCTAGATATCACCGCATATTCTCAAATGATCCAAACTTGGTTTCACTAGTCCATGATTCATAAGAAGTTTTAGGTATAGATTTAGTAGATATTCTGTTTAGAATATAAACAGCTGCCTCCACGGCGAAAAAACCCTAAAAGTATATAGGTAATACATCTATGCTTATCTCCACTGAACAATATCATATAAAGTTCAGTTTTTGTTTTATCCATTCATAGAGTCCACAATTCACTTTTTCAAAACATAGACTATCAATAACACTAGAGTTAATAGAAAAACAATCTTTCAAATAACAAATGTCAAAACAAAAACAAGAGTTTTGAAACGGGAAACTAAATTTCCAATAGTTCTGGAACATAAACAATCTTTCAAATTTACAACTTCAGACTTTCATGAACTCGAATGAAAAAGCTTTAATGGAGGTCACTGCAACACTTGCACTCGTCTCCATCAGTTTCCTCATCACCTTGTTTTTGGGTTTCCTTAAACCCCTACAATTATATTGCATAAGTGAGAGCTGTGTCAAAATTGACACACTTGAAATTCAATGGCACTCCATCAAATCAATTTTAATTGATAAGCATACCTTCAGAAGGATCATTTTTCTTCAGTGAAGCTAGATATGCTAGGAAATTCCTTTTCCAGTGACCTGGCTTGCCATAGTGGAAACAATTTCCATTATCTTTCTTCTCTGAGTCGCTTGTGTCTTATTTCTTAGATTGAGACACTTTCTTCATTTTGAACTTCTTCCCTTTGGGCTTAAGTTCATGGTTGGTTGACTTGTCCATCACCATTAGAGAATCTTTCTCTTGTATGATAAGTTCCTCAGCTGCTTGCAACATATTGAGCAGCTCTGACAAAGTCACTGCCATCTTGTTCATATTATAGTTTAATATGAACTGGTTGAATGATTCAGGCAAAGATGCCAATATCGCTCCAACCTTTGTCTCACCATCCATTTCTGCACCTAGTGTCTCTAGTTCAGTGATGAATGATATCATCTTCAGCACATGATCTCGAACTGGAGCACCCTCCACCATTTTGGTGGTCATCAGCAGTTTCATAACCTGCTGGCGTGTAGACCGACTTTGCTCTCCAAATAACTCTTGGAGATATGAAAACATATATTTTGCAGTAACTAGGCCTTCACACTGCTTCTATAATATATTGGTCATCGAGGCCAACATATAACATCGAGCTAGTTCGTCTGCCTTATGCCACTTATCATAAGCAGCTCTTTGCTCTTGCGTGGCATCAACTAAAGCAAGCTGATGGATCTCATCCTTTAGGATATGAGCAATTTTTTCAACTGTGAATACTATCATGAGATTCTTCTTCCAATTAAGGAAGTTTGGCCCAGTTAACTTGTTCTCATCCAAAATTCTAGACAATAAGTTCGACATAATAAATCTGCACATATCAAGAAAGAAAATCACATGTATATAAAATTTCCATCAGTATAGGGTTTTGAATAACTAATGGTATCTCCCACTGAATCATAGCAACTAAAGAAAATACAGAATATACCATTTATATTTAGCATTTGCAGTGGGTATTAAGAACTTCTATTTTATGTAAAAATGATCCTATTTTAGTAATCATGCAACAACTTGTAAAAGCGAATAACAACTATTCATCATGATCCATCTCATGTTGTATACTATGTGTATACAAATATTCATGACTCTTGATTTTCTTTTGGCCACCAACATAAACACAATCTTCACTATTTTAGTGGACGTATTTATTTGGTTAAGTGCAACCATCATCTAAGTGAATGTAATTTTGTAATGAGTCGGCATTGCTATTTTAGTCAACACCCCCACCACTCAGACATTCACACTTATCTTCACAAGAAGTACATGAAACAAATTATAAAATCAATAAACGGTCTTGACTATTTTAGTTTTAACCAACATCAATCAAATAAAATTCCCACATACCAATAATGGAAGGCCATAGGATTGATTTTTTTGTAAAATAATCTCATTTAACACTTATTTTAAATCTGTTAAATTTTTTTTTTCAACCGGTCAAATCGGGTGGGTCAAACGGTTCTGCCCAGTAAAACTAGGTTACCGTTTACCCATGGGTCCAGGTCCAACCTAGACCTCTAACCCTAACGGGTCAGGCGCTAGATCTGGGTCCAACTTGGTCCAGCTGCCCCTTAAGGGCCGGACCCTATTGGGTCACACCTATGGTGGTCATGGGTGGCCGTGGGTGGCTAAAACAACCACCCCGTGTACCCATTTGGGTACATGGCTGTAGTGGCAGCCAGTGGTCACCAGGCCACATGGTGCCACTGCTGCTGCCACTTGGGACCATACCTGTCCCACCTGGTATGGCCCAAGGTCGAGCGGCGTTGTTGTTGGTGGTAGAGAGGGGGGAGGCCGAAAGAACTTTTCTCTCATTCTCCCTTCTTTTTCTCTCTTTGTCCAATTTCTCCTAATATTTGTTTCACAAAACAACAATACACAGATTCACAATCTCTAACACAAAACAAACGAATGAAAGGAAAACACGATTAAACACTTCAATATCAAAACCAACAACAAGAACTCTTTTTCTTAGAGATAAAGTTTTCGTCTCTTTTTGGTTCTCTTGCTTTTCGGGTAAACCAAAAATCTTTCTCTGCTATTTTGTTTCTTTGCAAATACAAAGAGAATCAACAAACTTAAACACAAAGAGAAATGATAAACTTGGTCTCCCTTTGTCAAACACCCAGCACCCACAAAGAGAAAACAAAGTTTCTTTTTTTCCCTTTTCAAAGACGCGTGTAGCAAGAGAAAACAACTAACCCGATACTCAATTTCTCTTAAGAAATCCACATGCAAGCTAAAAATCGTATTCTATATGGTACGGATTAATTATTAAACAACAAACATAGTGTTTCTTCACATCAAATCTCATTTGATCGTGAAGAACACAAATTTTTCATGCACGTGGGTTTGAGCAAGAACACTAACCTGAGCTGTGAGATTCCACTAAATCTGAGCTCTGATACCAGTGTAAGATTGCGTAGTGAAAAATCTGGAGCGTTGAATTCAAGCAGCCCAAGCATTCTGCCTCCTTCAGATCCACGCACACAGTTCTTCAGAGAGAAGTAGAGAGAGTTTTTAGAGAAAGAACTATTCTTACGAAAATGACTTATTCTCTCTCAAATAAATTCTGAGCTATTTATAATGGCTTACTCAGAGCTTCTCCTGTACTTATGCATGAGATCTTTAGGGATCTCAAATCTCAGTTATAGGATCATCATGAAAAACTCTTTTTTATTAACTCCCTTATATTTTGTATTCCAAATTTATGGGTTTCTACAAATTGTGATCATGTCTTTAACATATCACAATTGACCCCGAGATAGTGAGACTATTTTTCGTGAAATCCTTTTGCTAACAATTATTTGTTTATTTATTTTTCCACCTATATTCCACATGAGCTAATAGGACCGGAATAATATCACTGATTAAGTCCCTAACATATATAATTCTTAATTCACAATCTGTAACTCGTTGGACTCTTAAAATGTTTTTAAAAAATTTTACAAATATAATAAATATATATATTAATTTTCAAAAAATATTTTCGCAAAAGTCCACTGGCCAGTGATTTCTTTTCGAGTCCAACTCTATACAGATATACTGAATATACTATCTCACAAAGAGACTGGTGGATTCCTTGTTGAACATTTACACAAGCTTATTTCACATACAAGACCCAACGTTGTCTGAAATATTTGACTAAAAAGATCATCACCAAATAACTTAGTCAAGGCACAAGTATAAAACAAACAGACTGCATAAACCTCTCAGGTCTAAGGATACAATAAACTAATTGTGTTGAATACCTTCTTAACATCAATGATCACTTCCAAAAGGTATCCATATTTGATCTCGTTTAGTGCATGTACTCTTACAGTGCACCCACTCGTCTGTTTAAGGTCACTACCTCAATGACAGAGTCATCATCCTATTTAATAGAGGCACAACGAGTGTAGACCTATTTGTACATAAATATGTACCTTGGTATAGAACAATTGTCAAGTGAACAAGGAACCGAAAAGTCATACTATCCGCCTTTTGATTCATTAATCATTGGCATGACTTTTCTACAATTTCACTTAACAATATATAACTGTGTAACATTTTATGTTACAAACATTATACCCAATAAGTATTAAATACATGTGACGATAAAAATAAATAATTATCTCATAATTATTCTAATAGTTGGTTTTGAAGGCATATTTCCAACTGCTTGCCTAATTGGTGTCTCGGTGTGATGCAATAGCACGAGACTGTCTTAGCGGAAGAGAAAGTGGAATACACAACCCTGACTTTAGAGGTTAAACAGAGCATATTATGGGGACACCTCAATCAAACCGGAAAAAGAAAGAGACATGGACTAAGGATCGGGACATTGCATTACTACATTGCACATGCATTTCTTCCATTATTGCTCTGATTATGTTAATTGTTTAATGTTGTTTGATTTTGTTTTATTTATGTGCCATAATCCCCTTCCCCAATCTTATTTAATACTTAAGACTCACCTCTTCCTATTCTTGTACTTGTACATTGTCTAATTAAGACTCACCCTTTCCTTTTCTTGTGCTTATACACTGTCTAATTATTAACAGATCATGAGGACTCACGAGATCAGATAGACTTTCATCCATGAGACTTAGTTGTAGACTGTCTAGAGGCATAGCACTACATAGATATATAAAGGGGCAAGGATATATATAAGTCTTTTGCATGGTTGGGTAGTCTATTATACTTTGTTGACGGATACGTGGTATGGGAGAATTCATTATATTATCTTAAAATATTAAGTTTGATACACTTATTCTGTTGATAACGCTTATGTTTGTGAATGTTTGTGTAATGTTGAGCTTAAAACTATCCAAATATATTTTTCTGATGTGATAGCTATTTGACTTTGAATAACTATATATGTTTATACTTCATAGATTTTAAAAGAAAAAAAAAAGGACTGTGTGGGCCCAATATTTAATTAACAGTCCATAGTTTAACTTTTTAGTAAATTAATTTCTTTATTCCAATGAAATTATATTTTAAACTTTTGAAATCTCTCTATATCGCTATATGACTAAACTACTTTTTCCATTGAATTTTTCACATTAAGTCTAGAAAGGACTTTTTGGTCATTCGAACACCTAGGAGAACATACATGCCGTAACCTTGCATAGTTAGCATTCTATTATTATAAAGAGAGCTTAGAGGTAAATACAAGCATGGAGCGTGACAGCTAAGTTCTGTCCATATCTGGTTATTTCCGTCCATATTGTGCATACCTCTTATGCACTCCATTGGCTCTCTACTTTTTTTTTTTTTCTAAAGCAACGATGTATTATTCAAGGGAAAAATAAATGAGTCGTAGGAGGCAAAAAAACAAGCCCCATGACGAAGTAACTCCACTGGAATGAAATGGAAATGAATACAACCAAAAAACTATCTATCGGCGGCCCATTTACTATTTAGCCAAAAAACCCGCATAGGCATTAGCTTGGCGTGAAACCTGTGAAAAGCTCCACGATGGGCGAGACAATGCCATATTGCAAATGGCTATAACAGAGCCAGGGGGACCTGACACCGCCAGAGAGAGATCGTAGATGCCGAAGATGGAGATGAGGGAGTCACTTTCAAAAACCACATAGTCGAGACACCGAGAGGAGGCTTCCCCAGCAGCCATTCGAATGGCCATGGGCTATGCCATAAGAGGGGGCATTCGAGGGAGGATCTTCGATCTAGCCCACAGCAGGACACCCAGATGGTCATAACAGGTGCAAGCAATTGCGATAAAGGAGCTGCGCACGGCTGCATTAGAGTTTATCTTGACAAAGTTCTCACCCGGAAGACGCTATCTTAGAGTGCCTTGAAAGCCCAGGCAGATAAATGTTCTCTATAACTGCCCATAATTTTCATCAGCAGGGAATGAGGATCTGGCTCAATATTGTTATAGACCTTCTAATTGCAAGTGAACCAAATAATGTCCATCACCACTGAAGCATAAACAGTTAACGCATGTTCATCGATTGGTCTAATATTGAGGAAACTAACCAGACCGAGAATTTCCTTAATCCATTCAACAATCCAAAGCGTTGTATGACAAGAACTTTTTAGCATGCAACAAGGAAGAGTTTACTATACTGATGCCCCAAACAAAACATATTCAACTCAGTTCGCTAAGGACGTGGATAACTTTTTGAATGCTAGAGCAAAAGAACTTGTAAGGCATGCCTTATTCTTATATCCCCACTAGTATAGTGTATGATATAATTACATGGCTAAATTACTCTGTACGTCCCTAAGGTTTGACCTTTTTCTCGTTTGGTCCTCAAGGTTCGATTTTCCCTAAAAGCATCACTGGGGTGAGGACCCATTACCAAATAGATCTGGCGTCAACTCTTGGACGGAAATGCACACATTGCTAACGGATTACACGTGGGCATTGACAGCTAGATTTTTTTTTAAAATCTCGCCCAATCGCAATGTGACACGTGTTAGTACAAATAAAAAAAAAAATAAATCTAAAATCTAAATGAAAAAAAAACCCAGATCGGGGGAGACCCCCGGTCCTTTCCCGGTGGAGGCCCTCCACCGGCCCATTCTGGCTGCCCAGAACTGGGCGGCCAGCGGAGGGAGGAGGACTCCCTCCTCCACCGGGCGGTGCTCGGGGGCGGCTGGGGGACGTCCCCCATCCCGCAACCGCTGTTGCGGGATGGGGGAGGTCCCCTAGCCGCCCTAGAGTCGGGCGGTGGAGGAGGGAGTCCTCCTCCCTCCGCTGGTTGCCTAGTTCTGGGCGGCCCAGAATGGGCCGATGGAGGGGCCTCCATCGGGAAAGGACCGGGGGTCTCCCCTGATCCGAGGTTTTTTTTTTTTTTTTTTAGATTTTTTTTTATTTTTATTTATTGTACTGACACGTGTTACATTGCGATTGGGAGAATTTTTTTTTTGAAATCCAACTATCAGTGCCACGTGTGCATTTCCGTCTAAGAGTTGACGCCAAATCTATTTA
The DNA here is from genome assembly GCA_003952965.2 of Morella rubra. Lineage (NCBI taxonomy): Eukaryota > Viridiplantae > Streptophyta > Magnoliopsida > Fagales > Myricaceae > Morella > Morella rubra. The sequence goes on from CM025854.1 coordinate 14,930,789, forward strand.
GTAATGGGTCCTCACCCTAAGTATGCTTTTAGGGAAAATCGAACCCTGAGGACCAAACTGGGAAAAGGTCAAACCCTAGGGACGTACGGAGTAATTTAGCCTAATTACATCTGAAAAATCAACGGTTTAAAGTCAATTGACACCAAGGAGTGAATAGGTGTTTACTGTCAATTAAAATTTCATGTAATAGTTTTTGAACATATTCAAAATATATTAAGTCTAGATCTGAGCAACTACTAATTAAATCAACAAAATAATATATGGAAAAATAAATCAAACACCAATCAAATAAAGAGATAAGATTTTGTTGAGGAAGTGAAATTTTTTCGAAGTAACTTAAAAAACTACTCTGAGTTATTAGTGCTATCTTTGATTACTCTTAACAACTCTATTGCTGGTAGAATAACCTGATAGCTTGCCATGTCTTGACATCGTACGGCTTTTTTGTTTTGTTTTTAAGGCCAGTGGATAGCAGGCAGAGCCTGCGGGAAAGGGGATTCGACCCCCCAGATCTTATCTTCCCTAAGAGGAGGAGATACCACTTGAGCGAACGCTTAGTGGTTTGACATCGTACGACTTAATTTATAACCTATTAGGAGTCTTTGTTTTATTTTTTTAGCTAGCAACATGACTTTATTTTATTTTTTTGGGTAAGTAAGATGACACTACTGACGTTGGAAGAGGCATGGCGTTTGGCTTTTTTAAAATTTTAGTAAAATTTTAAAAAAAAATTTTTAAATTTTTACTTTTATTTTATTTTATTATTTATTCACCAATTTTAATAACACCTATATTTTAATACTAACGCAAAATTTTAATAAAATTTTACTAAAATTGTCGAACTAAACGCGCTTACACTGTTTCTCTGATGAATTCAAAAGTGCAACTATTTGCCCGCTTCTTTTCAGCCAAATTGAATAAACCTCTGCTCAGTTCACACCTCTCGTTCCGCCATTCCACACAGACACAGAGGCCATGACTGTGATCTTCCCGGAGTCCCGAGACACCACATCTGATTCTGACCCACTCTTACCCTGGCTCTGGTTCTCTCTCTGTCTCTCTCTCTCTGGCACTAACAAAGCAATAGCAATATCTTTCATTTTGGTCAATTTCTTGCTGTTTGTTGTGGGCCCAGGTCGATCAAGAAAGCTCTGGAAGCAGACTCGAGCTCAGGGAACGGTTCCGGGTTAAATCTGGGCAAGCTTCTCTCCGATTGCATTGCCACATTCAGGGACAATGACCAGTACCGAAACGACGTCAGATTTCTCAAGATTTGGTTCCTCTATGTAATTTCCTAGTTTCTCTGTCCTTTTTGTCTCTCAATTCTATTGCTTGAATTGTACTTTCACCTCTTGTACGTTTTTTGTTTATTACGTGTGGTGCTGTCTGTGTATGTAGATGGACGTTAGTAAAGATTTTGAGAGTGTTTTTATTGATATGGTGAAGAGGGAGATATGTGTTGGCCATTCTTTGCTTTATGTATGTTATGCGTCCTTTCTCGAATCAAAAGGAAAGTTGTATGACGCTCACATTGTTTATCAGTCTGCAATTTCAAGGTCCCTCTCTCTTTCCCACACTGTTTATATGTTTCGCTCTCAGATTGGAGATCTATGGTCGATATTTGCCATAACACTTGTAATGTTACTCTGCCTCCAGGAATGCCAAGCCAGTCGAGTTGTTGAAGAGGGCACATGCCCTATTTCTTGATAGAATGTCTGAATTAGTGAATGCTTGTTTACTTCAGAAGGTATTAACACATGGCGGAACGGTGTCTGGTACACATTTCTTTGTGGTCCTACCCATTTTTAAGGAAAGGGGATAGCGTTTGAAGTATTAGTTTCTTGAAGTTCATATCTATATATGCCTTGAAAAGATTCTCCCTTTGCATTTCCATTCTGCAGACTGATGACGGTAAATCCACGAAGTTTGGGAAAAGTCAAACTAATCCATGGTCTGCCTCCACCATGAGAGACCTATTGAAGAAGCTGAATCCTCAAATTATGAAATATGAGGTGCGGCAGCAAAATCATCATGTGGTGCATAATTTGCATTTACTAGTCCAATTAGTAGTCGGTATTATAATTCTTCTTTGATACACTTTTCAGGGGTACCATTCCAGTGCAAAGGCTTACCCGGGAAAAGTTGCTCTATCTTCTTTGCAGCATTCATCAAGGAATAAGATTATTGAGATAGGTGATTCTCCATATTAGGTTAATTGTCTTAGTTATTCACATGAATATATCTTAATGCCTCGGAGTTCCTAGTTTTAACATAAGGCTGGCTTTTCTATGATAACTTCGTGGCACTGAAAATCCTTTTAAGGCTTCACAGTTGATATATTTGAAAGGTTAACTCAATTATGTGGAAGGCAACGGATGAAAGAGCAACTCTAGCCACCAACCCCCCCCTCTCTCTCTCTCTCTCTCATACAAGGCTGTACAGGAATTGGATTGAGGCATTCTGGCTATTCTTGCTTTTCTTACTTAATATTCAGTTTCCAGATTTTTACCAGAAATGTAAGTGAACCTTTGAATGCTTGTCTGTTATCAACAAGTTCTTGTCACGATTATTATATTGCTGTCAACATAGTTATGAACTTTGTCTAGGACCCTTCTGGAAACAAGATATGTTCTTTCTATTTTGCCACTTCTTTTGGGTCTCGTTTTCTGGGCATTTCTTAGAAGAATATCCCCACTTCCCCACCATATTGTTTCCTTGAAGAATATCCTACATCCTCACAAAATTATAAACTGTAGAATAACAGAAGTGTGGTTTTTGTTGCAGAAGGCTTAATTTAATAGTGATGAAACATGTTGTAGCTAGTCACTGAGTTCCTAGGCCTCCTGCATAGCTAGATTTATGAGATCCTTCTAATCTACAATCGGTCTTTTGGTTCCAAGTGCGTGTAGAAACCTTGTGATTACCATTTGAAATTAGTCTACGTCTCTCTAGCCATTAGAGTGGTGTTACAAACGGCAGAAAGCAGGGTAGAGTTGGGTCTACATTTAATTCTTTCTCCTGAGAAAAAGAAGAAACTGAGGATCTCCTTGCATAATGGAAGGTGAAAACGCAGATCTAAAAGGAGAGAGATGGAAAAGGCCCACCTGAGCTATTTAAGTGTCCCTTTCATTGCTTAGAAAAAACATTATCCATTTCATTTATTTACTCTGTCGTAAATCATCTTACGAAATAGAGATTTGTTGATCGGTGCTGTTAGAGAGATGTAAATCAGCCAAGACATAAATGTCATTGTCGTAAAATAAATCTGCTTTGCAATGAAGTATTGAGTAGCTTTTGGTTTTCTCAATTTGTTTTCCTGTTTCATAATTGAACCTAAGAACTACCATAAACTCACTCCCACGCCATTGCCAATTAATTTAAGGGCAATGGAGCAGTTTGTTACTTTTTTATGTGTTTTTCTTTAAAGCATATTTTTTTTTTGAGTTTAGAGAGGAAGAAATCTATCTTTGAGATACCATTCATGAATCTGAATCCTTAGATGTAAAAGTTAGATACTGAGACTTTAGGAGGCCAAACATTATTTATGTTGATTGTAGGTGGAAAGAAGTACCAGATCAAGGGTTGTGCTGGTCAGGGTGGTTTTGCTCAAGTATATAAAGCTCATGTTCACAGTAATCCAGATGAAGTTGTTGCACTTAAGGTACTTGTCATTTTAGTACTCTCCTTCCATTAAATGGGGCCCATATGTCTTGTTGTAATGTATCATAGTCTTTGAAACTTGTGGCAGATACAAAAGCCTGCTTTCCTTTGGGAGTTCTATATGTACCGTCAACTAGATCAACGCATCTCAGACAAGGAAGTAGGCTATCTTTTGGTGTTCCAATGTTCATTGGCTGTTTCTGGTTTCTTTATATTCACTTGTTCTTGCTAACTCATTTTGACAGAGGTCAAGCTTTGGTTTTGCTCATAGAATGCATCTCTATTCTGACTGTAGCATACTTGTCTGTGACTACCTAGCCCATGGAACTCTTCAGGTTGGTTTATCATGTATTAAAATTGTTTTGTTATTGGGTTTAGTCTTCCCTATTCATGCTCCAATGAACACCTTGCGCAGGATGCCATAAACTCTTATGTGGTCACTGGGAAGTCCATGGAAGAAGTGTTATGTATTTATTACGCCGTAGAGATGCTCTACATGCTTGAGACTTTGCATGGTGCTGGCATCATTCATGGTGATTTCAAGCCTGATAATCTGCTAATTCGTTATGCTAGGTGACAAACTTTCCCACTGTAGCCAGGCCTTCATTAACTCTTCTAAGGGACTTTAGTGAAACCACATTATGCAATTTGTACATATTGGTGACCTGGGATTGTGATTCAACCTGTTAAATCAATCAGACATGCCAAATTTCTATGTTTTATCTTCCAACTATTTTTGTTTTTTGTTTTAGTTTCTTTTGAATTATTTTTCTTGGTGTGTCCATTTGTCTTTCATTTATGAAAGATAATTCTCACTCACAGTGTCTGATTTTTCTTACATTACCTATTATCTCAAAAGTGGTTGTTTGTGTTCTTAGTGTCTAGCCTTTATCAGTTTGACTGATTTAGCAGTCTTGATCTCTTTCATCTTTGTTCACTTTGTAACCATAGTTAGTTGGTCGGAACTTTCTTGGCATGGACAGTCATTACATAAGTTATATCATACATGGCAAATGTGGGAGGCGTTTGCAAGTCAGAACCCTGTTTTCCATTCTTCATACAACTCATGGTGGTGCCAAAAAATAACCTATATTCCTCTAACGCTCATTTTCTTAGCATACACATGGGCTTACACATTTTTCAGTTTCAGATGGAATTTAATTTAATTACCTGATTTTTTTGGCAGAGGTGATCTGACAGAAGATGGATATCGTGAGCGAATTGGTCCTTGGCATGATCAGGTTACATCTGTTGCATGAAAGTCTGAATTTTGTATAAGTTGTTTATGATTACTCAGGTTTTTGTTTTCCAGGGTCTTTGCCTTGTTGACTGGGGGAGAGGGATAGACCGACGTCTCTTTCCTGACAATGCAGAATTTAAGGGAGATTGCCGAACTTCTGGCTTTCGTTGTATTGAAATGCAGGAGAATAAGCCATGGACCTTTCAGGCTAGTTTCCACCCTTATAGTCTGTCAAATGTGTTGCTAGTATTACTGACTAACTTCTTCCTAGAATGTCTCTTTCACTTGCCTCCAGGTAGACACATATGGCCTTTGTGTTATAGTCCATATGATGCTGCATAATTCCTATATGGAGATTGAAAAGAAATCATCATCTGATGGTGACTGCACATACCTTCCCAAATCATCTTTCAAACGGTATTCTCTCCGTTGTGCTCTGTCTTAGGCATTTCTTTTTCTTATTAAGCTCTGTTCTCTAATTTGATGGCAGAGTGTGGCCATATTCTCCCTTGTAGTAAAAGACCATTTTGAGAAACTGAAAATTTAGGACCATGAAGAAGAGCCTCTTTTTTGGTCATTCTTTTATTTTTAACTTCCACCTCCATACGTCTTGTTCAATTGATTTCAGATATTGGAATGTTGAGCTCTGGAAGAATTTCTTTACCAAGCTGCTTAACATAAGCCCGGGCTGTGATGACAAGTTGTTGCAGAATTTGAGGGAATCATTCCAAGATTACATGTGCTCTAACCCTCAGCTCATAAAGAAACTAAAGGAGTTACTGGTGAAGCAAAGGGCTTCCTTGTGTTCTGCTTAGTGTCTCTGGTCATTTGGACTGAATTTTAGTTTTAAAAGTCGTGGCATTGTCAAATTTATGAACAGTGCAACAAAAGCAAATTAGAAGGTGAAACTCTTTATGTCAATTTCACCTTGAAATAGGTACACACTATAGAGCTTTATATCAACTGTTCTCAGTGCTGAATCACATTTTGTAATCTCCTTTTCTTAAGTCGGTTCAGTTCACTTGAGGATTTCTTTGATGGAACGGTTACAAGTCAGAAGGTCTTCCCAGAATGTGTATACACATCTTTGAAGAAAGTTGTGAGCTGGTATCCTTTTGTAATTTGTCCCCTCCTGGACAGTGTATATAGTATGTAAATTTGAACGCAATGGATTCTTGCTTTTCTGTTCTATTTGAGCTTTGTTCCTGTTTTAGCGTACTTTATTGCTGTTACTGAGTTTGGCATAGCATACTTGGGTGAGATCCCTCAAATTCCATCTCTTTGGTTCTATCGTGCTTCACCCATACTTTATTGCAGTCCAAATTGAAGCTTTATATTCCATTCCTTTGCCATCACTGCCCCTGCTTCCTAGGATGGGTTTGGGAGTGAGTTCTGGCCAGGAACAGAGTAGGGAAGTATGACATGACTACTGCATATTTTTGCCAATCATACAGCAACAGCCTGTGATAATAACTACTGAAGTTTGATCGCCCTGAACATTTGCAGTTGAGCATCATTCTCTAAAATGAGCTTTGATCACATGCTACTGGCTGACCTGAAGCGGAAAAGGGAGGCTAAGGTTTGGGGAGGGAATATATTAAAATTTTTTAAAAACTTAAAATTTTTACAGTTAAATATTAAATATTCTTCAATTTTTTGATTAATTTTTTTTACAAATCTTCTTAAAAAGTTAAACTACAAAATATCCTTTTACAAACTCAAAATTCTTAAATTTTTTTACTTGTTATACATTAGCTAACGTTAATAAAATGATCCATGACAGGGTTCGGATTAGGCTACAGATTATCATATATGTATTCTCTTCTCTTCTCTTTTCTTTTCGATTAATTTGCTATTTATCTGGAGGAGTAATATCCGATTGGACCGCGTAAAACGGAGGTCTCTCTCCTGTCCTTGTGGGTGTAAAAGCTAAGTAAAAAAATATCCAGAAAAATGAAAATAGGAGGGAAAAGGTGGGGAAGAACTTTAATAGAGTCGACATGAACAGCGATGGTGGGGAAGATCGCCCCGAAAATTCTCATAAACCGTTATCAAACGCGAGTGAATATGATATAAACTCTAATAAGCCTCCTCTCGCTGTCACAAATTCCTTTCTTTGTTCGAAGCCTCTCATTGACCCCCACGTCTTTTTTTTTTTTTTTTTTTTTTTTTTTTTTGTGTAAATACTAAACAGCACACACAATTTCTCTCCGGACTCCTGGGACGGGACTCGGGGGGAGTCGGGAGTACCTTCGCTCTTCAGTGGCATAAGTGTGATTCTAAGTGTACGTTGAGGCCAAAACCATCATTCCATGACGAACCCTAAGGCTCCCATTTATATATCAATTTCCGTCTACCTCCAATTTTTCCTCACCCTCCAGGAGGTGGTGTGTGTGTGAGAGACTTCAATTTGTCACTCTCTCTGCATCGGAGACCTCTTCAGGTTTATTTCCTTACTAGATCTGCGCTCTCCCTTTCTTTGGTTCTTTTTCATCTTCGCTAGGACTCTGTTTGGTTTCAGGGAAGATTTACCGGAATAAAAAAAAGGGAACGTATCCGCCTTATGTTCTCAATTTTTGTTGCTTTGTGTTGTCTTGGGGAGGTGATCTTCTTGATGTTGCTTTCCTTTTCTCGGAGATGATGTTTCGGACTTATTTAGTTGTGAAATGTTGTTTTGTTTTGTTGTTGAAGTTGATCTTTGAAATTTTGCTTTCAGTTTTTTTAAGATATATGTGTTTGCCTCGAATATTGAGGAAGAATAGAAAATGGATATTTTTATGTTTAATGTTTTGCTTGTATAGGATCGGTGTGCTTTTTTTTGCTCTCATTTTCTGTAAGTTGTTTGGTGCTAAGAAAATTGTGCGAAAGAAAGGAGAAGAAATTTGATTTATGTGTTTTCGAACTCTTTGCTTTATGATGACTATGGTCGGGGTTTCATTTTCGTTAAGTGATCTCTGCTGCTGAGTTTACTTTAGGCGATTGAATTTTGCATGGGCTAATTTTATACATGCCTCCCAAGGTGCTGAAAATTAAGAATATGCTTTCTTGTTTAGCTTATATTTGGCTTGCTGAGAAAGAGAATAAAGAAAATGAAATTTGGATCTTAAACTTGCATGTACTTTCGAATGTTTTTAAATGACAGTACATTGTAATCAAACTAAATATTTGGATTGAGCTCAGTTATGTGGAACCTGGTGGCTTTATTCTGCTCAATTCTTGAAAAAGCAAACCTTTGCGGATTTGACAAGTGAATGTTCTGCCTTTTGCAATGTGTGACTGAAACGATGAGTTATTTTTTCTCAACCATTAGTGGTGCATGAGTTGAGGGGAGGGGCATTATTGAAAGTAAGAGCTGATATTCGTTAGTTCATAGAAAGTTCATAGAATATTCGTATTCTGAAGCAACATATAGAGATGAAAGAACACATAACAAAATCTTTTAGAAGATCAAGTTAACTGTAAATTTGTGCTCTTAAATCAAATGTGCAAGTGTTTGGGCTTTGCTAATGGATAGGATGGCAAGCTTTAGAGACTATGGTTGAGTCCCCATGCTACAGAAGGCTGTAAACAATTGCTTGATGGAGGTAGGTTGGGTTGTGAAACCAAAAGCATGGTACATGAGCGAGCAAAATAGTTGCAGCTATAGTCAAAATTCCACTTGATCAATGAATAATTATGACATGACTTAGCGAATCAAATGTCAAATGTATTGAAAATTTGCCACTTTCTGTTGTTGCCTCTAGGTCTGGTTCTCTCTCTAGCTGATTGAAGACTTCTCAAGTATTCTCCGTCCAGATCACTAAACCACACTTGACTAACCTGTTCCAATCCATGTAAGCCACCAGTGCCTTCACCAGCACTCATTTCCATACTACCACAAACCTATACCAACACCAATCTTATCCTGCCTGCATTGAGAATAAAAGACTATTTCATAGTTGAAGGCTAGGATAAGACACTATTTGTGATCCATGTATCTTAGCTTGGGCAATTGTACACATACATTTGTTTCTTGCTTGTTAGCATCCGTCATTCAAAACCTCAAGGAAAGTCTTTCAATTTATGTATCTTGTTTATGTGCTACGGGTTTCACCACAAATTGCAACAACAAAAAAAGAAAAAAGGAAATTGATGTGGGGACCAAAACCTTTATACTCTTTCCATTGCAGGCTCCTAAGCTCTGATAGAACTTTTTCTGTTTCAAAATATGTTAGTTTTGGACAGTCTACTTGAGAGGTAGTTAACTTTAAACATAGCAGCTCCACACAGAGTCTTGTTTAG